>CAVLEF010000040.1:6522500-7122500 GCA_963661955.1 Leptosia nina
GGCGGTCAATAAAATTTTTTTGGATGAATCATGTCCATAGACAAAATGTGTGTCATAGTCTTTTTTGTATGTTCGAGCATATAATTGATCTAGTCTGTTTAAATAAAACACTTTAACGGTTTAAAACGCGATATATTAGTTAAACTTATTTGAAAATGATTTTTAACTTCGGCCCGACGTTTCGGATGCTTTGCAGCAGCCGTGGTCACGGGGAGACTAAAGATGGAGACCCATGTTTTATTTAAATGTGTACTACTCGCGTAAACTATAGACAGTATTTGATCTAGTCTGTCAAATGCAATTTCTTCAATTAGTTAATTTAATTTTTGGAAATAAATCTATAGATTTTACATATATGTAAGCTGAATGGAAGGCTTATACGTAAGCGATGTATAGATACGAACAATACTAAAACTGTTATTGATACAAGCAAAACTTAACTTAAGAATAAGTAATAGCGTATATGTATATGCGGGGATACACGGGGAGACCCGTGATCACGGCTGCTGCAAAGCATCCGAAACGTCGGGCCGAAGTTAAAAATCATTTTCAAATAAGTTTAACTAATGTATCGTGTTTTAAACCGTTAAAGTGTTTTATTTAAATGTGTACTACTCACGTAAACTATAGACAGCATATATATAATAACAGCTATAATGAATACAACCGAAAAGGTGCGAATCGGGAGCGCGGATACCACCGTCTAGATAAGAAAATTTTATTTTAGGTACATAATGTGTAATTATTTTTAGTTATAAGTTTATTGTATAGCTACAACACAAAGCATAGTCAGTATAGTTAAGTTTTTTCTCTTTGGCTACAGAATCCTAAAAAAATAGGAACAGTATTAATTTTATTAATTATTATTAAGACCTTATACAAAGTAAGAGATTAATATACTTAACTTATTAACATAAAATAACTATACATAGTCCGATTTTATCTAAAAAGTTATAATTAAAGAGATCCAAATCGATAAAATGTTAACCATACAATATCAGTTAGCGTGGGCTAGTACCATAAAACGAAAATGGCAAATTCAAAGAAGGTTAGAAAGCCGTTATGCATCGTGGATCTATATCAGATCTATCTATCTATATATGGTAGCCTTTATTACGATCTACATCCGAAGCAGAGATATGGGGATCAAAAGTTGAAGAAGGAAAGGAGGAAATTTGCCTTTCAGTTAGTAACTAAACATTTTTACAATAAAAACGGCCTGGGCATTACTTATTTTACGTTGCTTTTGGTAAATAATTGAAAGAGATTTAAGCTTACACAGAAAACGCACCTGAACGGTTTAAGAACGCGAACATATCATTAATTAATGTTCAACCACGATCTGTTGCTTTTACATACTTTCCGGCTACTTTGCTTACGTTATAAATTGTTATTAAATTAAAGAAAGTCTTACTCAAGCTACTATGTGTATCGACTAATGAAGCCTAAAATGTAATTATCAGCTAATTAAAGCAACAGCGCCTTGTCAAACACGTTAAGTGAAAGCTTAATTTCACACGTGACCCATATCAAATGGATCAACGAAAGTGAAACAAACGTTGCAACACCATGGCTTCACTCAAAATTTTAAAAGCTAAAAGCTTAGTTTCTATAAAGGTCTTTACAACGTCGCAAGCGAAACTGGCCAGACCGTTAGGGCATGCATAATTCTGAAAACGAAATGTTCCGTAGACATATTGACAACTCTATCGTACAATGTTGCTTTGTACACTTAAAGCGAAGCTATTATTACTTTTTAACACTTTAATTAACAGATTTTTTATATATATAGATAGAGGACGAGAGACAGGTTCATTGATAGGTATATAACACCTCATGTCCATGTTTCAGAAATAATATAAATTTATTAGGAATTTATTTAATAAAGTAAATAAATTTGATCCAATCCGGAGATCGAATCCCGACATTCCTCACAATACACAAATACACATAGAACTAGCGATCAAACTGTATATTATAGCAACAGAATTGTGTGTTTGTCTCATTTATAAATATTACCTACAATTGATTACACCGAGTACTATGAAAATAAAAATGGATAATCTACATAAGAATAACCTAAAAAAAACTTTAAATTTAAATAGTTATCATATTATTATTGTATTTAAATAAACCACTTAAACGGTTTAAAACGCGATATATATTAGTTAAACTAATTTGAAAATTATTTAAGTACGGCCCGACGTTGCCTATAGTTTAAAAGCAAGACAAAGTCGCGAGTATACACAATATTACACACATTGTTCGCATCAATCATCTGACCTATTGATACTTGATCGGTGTAGGTTAATCTCGCGTTTGATGACAGCGGAACCCCGTAAGTAGGACTGGTCACGGGTAATACAATCCATCACCTCGGTAACTGGGTGAGCTGTATCAGATATTAGGCCGTAGTCTACAGCTATTCTCGTTATCCAATTTTACGTCGATCGCCCTAGTCTCCAATAATAGTGTTATGGTCCGTAATGACTGATCCATACAACTGTGTATCCACAACCAATATGCTATAAAAGCGAAGTATATTATCTATATAAGGGTGCATTTTTTTTAAAATAAAAACTAAAGATTTAAAACGGGATATATATTAGTTAAACTTATTTGAATATTATTTTAACACCACTCGGATTTTAGCAGCCGTGGACACGGGGAGACTAAAGATGTAGAGTCTCTTTGACATCAAAGTTAAAAAACTACAGACGACAGACAGTTTAACTACATATTAAATAAAACAACATTTAACAGTTTAAAACACGGACTGTGTCTAGATTAATTCTTAACTACATCACGCGTTTTTGGATGCTTTACAGACTACTTGTGACCGTTAAATTTCACTAATCGATTATTTAAAGTAAATGTGATGATTTATGTTTTTTTATGAATTATGATACCCCCACGATATAATATCTAAACTATATATTCTATCAACCTATTTTGGCTTTGAATATTTAGTAAAGCCGAAACGCGAGTCACGGCTTTTTCGTCTGTAGACGGTGGTTCGTGACCCGGACAGAATTTTCATTTGTGGAAATTAAACCCACCGCCTGTTGATTACTTTTAGCCATACATTGCTACCATAAGGTAATTTATTTACTTTATACAAGAACAAAGTTATTATAAACAGTTATCCCAACTCCCGTTGAGATTCTAATCGTTAGCGCGGATTATTATAGCCTGAACATCTTAATGCAAAAGACATCAGATGCACTACAGCCGTGAAACTGTTCTTAGACGTGATTACATCTTGATGGTAAAAAGCGGAACAGAAGGTGTCGTGACGTTATAGATTGTGTAACAGTTACAAAGTCTCATATCATACAACCTTTATTCCTTCCATCTTGCAACTTATATAATAACTAGCTGTGCCCGCGACTTCGTCCGCGTGGAATAGTGAATTGGGGTAGAATTTTTAATTATTTAGGCTTTTTTTTAAATTTATGTAAGGGCGCATTTAAAGCAGCCAATCTATGGTAAGTGCTACTTTGCCGCAACACTCTCACCTCACATCATCCTCCTACTACCACTCCCACTCCTATTCCCAAAAAGCCAAAGAAGAAAGTTTCATTGTTCTAGCTTCAAAAACGACGAAGTTTCATACAAACTTTTATCCTCTGTTTCAACCCCTATCAACCCTTATTTGTCATTAAAAAGTCTACGTCTCAGGCTCTAAAATATCTGTGTACCAAATTTCATTTAAATCAGTTCAGTAGTTTCGGAGTTAAAGGACAGACAGACAGACAGAGTTACTTTTGCATTTATAATATTAGCATAGATTACAGTGGCGTGAGATAAGCAACGTAAGACTAGAATGGGAACACATGTTTTACTACACTGTAATTCGCGTTACGATAACAGGCGGGACTCGAACCGAAAGTCTTTTTGCTTCACCTTATACGGCTAAGCCCTTGGTGAATCATGAAAATATTAAATGCATTGAATATGATGACGTTTTTGGCTCACAAATAAAATTCTATATTTTTTGTTGCCATGCAAACCATGCGTAAAATGTTATTAAATTATTTGTAAATTAAATAACATTTTAGCAGTTTTACAATGAGTCGCGACTGCTCAAAAGCCTCCGAAATAACGACGCGTAGTTGAAGGGACATACTTCGCATTTAAACCGTTAGAAAAGTTTTATTTAATGTGTACTACCAGCGTAAACTACATGCACGCTACACACAGCATTTGTTAATTTATTGCAATTATTACGCTTTATAATTCCTTATCTTCCCTTTTAATTTTTAATTGTCTATGGATCTTCAAACCCAAATAATAATTAAAATTAAATTGAATAAGGTCTTAGTGCTCTTGGGTCAATTCAAACGAACTTGTTGACCGGTGGCATATTAAATTTCGAGGATGAGTGTACTTAAAAAACCATCAATGAACTCGTGCACAAAACAGTTTTTGTATTATTAAGTAGAAATTTTGTAATTTTGCAACCTATAAGTATAGTGTTGATATTTGAAGCCATAATCATATTTATTTATATCGTGTTTTTAGTAGGTATTCGTTGTGTTAGCGAAAAAAAACAAATTGTAAACAAAATTTAATTGCAGAACGGCGGTTCTTGAGACAGAAAGACAACGAAGTTTCAGTAAGAGGGGCCGATTTTTACGCTTTCAGTGCGCAAATCTAAAAAAGGCACTACAAATTATAACAAACATTTTCAAATTCACGCAAAATTAAAGTATATAAGTAATACTCATCCACTAAAAATATATTCTTTAACATTTTATCCAGTACCAAGAAAACCTACTGTTAACGAAATTTTGAAACCTTTCTGGAGGTCAAATGGAATGGAATTATACAAATAATTTAATTCATAAATATGTACAATTATTAAGGCCTTACCGTCGTCCGCGCCGATTTCGGCAATCGGCGAAACAAGTGTCGTTTGTAAAATTACTCCAAAAAATAAAATCTCCCGATAGCACATAGTGGATTTTTTATTGCATTTATTTATTCAAGAATATCAATCGAAACCCAGCGAATTTAATAATACAGCGTTCCGAGTAAAAGCATTCGACACACGAGATCGTTTCACCGCGGTCTCAGATAGACTACGTAACGTTCCTAACAAACATTCACAAACCACAAATATACAATTTACGTATGCAGTTACAATTGGCATACGTGCATACAATTTAGATCATATTTTTTGGCACAGTATTATCAAGCGGTGGCCGCCTTCGTGGCTTATTGGTTAAAAGTTGTAGCGCGAAAGAGGTAGGTTCAAATCCCAAAAAATTCAATCATGTGTTTTTGGTTTTTTATATTATTAGGATATTGACAGATTGAAATCAAAATTCGATTAAACTTGACGTCTTTTTATCTGATGACGGTGGTTCGTGACCCGGACGGAATTTCGATATTACTACCACCCATTTATTGTCCAGACGAAGTTTAACGCAGTGGGGATCGAACCCTCAACTCGTTGCTTATGAGCCAACTAATGCCATTGCAGCAATGAGATCTTAAAATTTAATTATCTTTTTAAACCTACGACTATGCTATATTTGTGGGATACAGCGTGATTCGGATTTAAGCAATAACTAAATTGCTTGTATAAATAAATGCGTTTTCATCCATCCAGGATCATAGTACACGTCAGGACATCTACGTCCTGACTGCCTTCATCTGGCTCCATAATTCGGTCTTTTATAAGCGAATAGAGTGCCGATTATTTGGCGCATGCGTTCCGCAACAGCGCGCGCATTTGCCAGCCGAGGGCTGAAGTCGAAACCCATAAAAAGTGTCGCTCATAAAATTATTATAAACAAACAACAGCAGAGTGTAAGACGAGAAGCCATGGGTAACCAATTCAGAAGTGTGGCCTTCATCACCTGCTTGAAAACTTTTCTTTTTGTGTTTAATTTTATGTTTTGGGTAAGATTTTTTCATTATACAACAGGTATTTCGTAGATACCTTTGATATCTATAAATTTTATTATTATAATTCACTAATAATAAAATTAAGATAGATAACTAATTGAAATTTTAGTACAGATTTATTTAATTAGATCCACATAACACTTATTGTATTTTTTAATTCAATGTTTTTATTTTGTTCACAGTTAGCCGGCCTCCTTATCTTGGTGATCGGTCTTTGGGCGGAATTCGACCTATATAAGTACATGGAGTTGTCCCCAGATTTTTCTGGAACAGCTCCACTTGTCGTCATTGGAGTATCTGGACTAAGTTTGATCATCAGCTCCATTGCATTTTCCTGCATCGTCAAAGGCCAACCGGTTCTTCTGTACATCGTAAGATTTTTGAAATATATAACTTAATTGATTAACCTTTGACCTTTCAGATCTACCAACCTAAGCGCAACAGTTTGCGATAGCTGCCTTCTTTGGTTTATACTTTAAACTTCTTTAGTATATTAAACAAAACTCGAATCTGTGATAGTTTGCGTGTGTACCAGTTCAGTAAATGTTTTTAAATTTAGTAATTTTTCGCCTTTAATAAAGTACATAGTAAACATAAAACAATATTCTTTTAATCTTTGAATGTTTAAATAACAATATTCTGTTTTCAGTATGGTGGATTCATGATTTGCATCTTTATGATGGAAGTTGGCATGTGTTCTTCGATTGTGTGCTTCAGGGACACCTTCGCACAAGGCTTATACGACGGGCTTACTCAGACGATCAAAAACTACGACTCCAAAAGGACAAATCTTGATATCGCTCAAACTCGAGTAAGATTCTAGCAACTCAATAAGACAACTTTTAACATTTCCTCACACTTTTTTTCGCACGCATTATTAATATTGCGCTAGCACATAATCCCTCGGTAACAAATAAACATACCAACAGTATAACTAAAAACTACCCTACCGTAGGTACCTAAAAAGATTATGAAATCGATATTTTCTAATAGCACACTAACCCCATAGTATAGTATAATAATTTTCATAGATGCATTGCTGCGGCGTTACAAATTACACGGACTGGATGAAGATGTCTCCCCAACGAGTGATCCCGACCTCCTGTTGCATTGATACCACGCACTGCGTTACCGCTAATTACAATGATGTTTACCAACGGGTATGAATTTGTTGTTTATTGCCTTTTTTCATTCTTTTTTATTAAACATCAAGTTTATTTTATTTAACAATATTTCAGGGCTGCTTCGAAGTGATAGCCGAGTACGTGAAGACCAACATGACAGTTATAGTGGCCGTCGCTGTCCTAACGTCCATCTTACCTTTGTTCGGTGCAGTCGTGGCCTGCTGCTTGGCAAACTATATTAGGAGCTCCCAATACGACGTGATTGCTTGAATGTATTATGGCGTAGATATCAAATACCAAACTGAATTCCAATAACTATCATCTTGAAATGTATACCTATCTCAATTTTATCTCTTGAACCTTAGTGTTGTGAATTAGTAATAGCGAAGACTATAGTCTTCGGTAGTGATAATAGCATCGTTTTAATTACATTTAAGTGTTTCTCGTCTGATTGTAATAGACTATATTGTTCAATTAAATTCCAGGTTCAGCAATTCTTGTTTTATTTATAACAAGTAGTTAGTGGCGCAATGAGTTATAAAGTGTCGCCTAGCATAACGTGACATAGGGCATTGCCGATCCTACAAATTGAGTAACATATCGATCAAGTGGCAGTTATACTGCAGGTTAATTTATACGAGGATCGGAGTGTTAGTCAACCATTTGCCTGTAAATAGAATCTATGAGTGAATACTGTCTATAGTTTACGCGAGTAGTACACATTTAAATAAAACACATTAACGGTTTAAAACGCGATATATTAGTTAAACTTATTTGAAAATGATTTTTAACTTCGGCCCGACGTTTCGGATGCTTTGCAGCAGCCGTGGTCACGGGGAGGCTAAAGGTGGAGGATGTCTCTGACGTCAAAGTAAAAGATTGCTACGCTAGCGCCATCTGTTCCGTCGAAGTTGGTATTTGGAGACACTGGCCGGGTCCTTACAGAATTGACTTACAGTGTCTTCGCGTCTATAAGTGAAACACAAAATTTTATTATCCCCATGTCTCATGGAGCAAAGGAAGATTTTTTTTATATTATTTTAGTAAGAATTTTACAGGATAGAATTGTATAAAAAAAGTAATGAATTTCCGTTTTTTTTTTAATTCATTTTGTGCTCTGTTCAATAAACCGAAAAATCTGGATAAAAGTGTACAATCACTTCTCCAATATCTCCAGTTCACAATTATGCAGTAAGTTCACAAAATGTAATCTTTATCTTCCTTAAAATATGACTATGTCTTTCTTATAGAAAAAGATATTGTGTAATCAAAATATTTTATTTTTGATTTCAAAATAAGTATGGACAAATAATCAAGTCCTTTAATATAACTCCTAAAGTAAACAATTAATCACTGTCAGAACTATTCTTGTCTTCTTTGGGTTCAACGGGTGCTTCTTGCTTATAATGCCTGTATTCCGGCTTTAATTCCCACATGTTCTTGTGGGGGTTCTTTAAATTATAATTGCATACTTCTTTTAATATTTCCTTTAAATACACAATAGGTTGTCTTGTAATCTGAAAATAATATAAAATAAATTATTGCATATTGTGTATATGAGACAAAATATTGTGCAAATATAAATTAGGTGTAAATTCTAATCACTAAAAACACTGGGTAATCATTTTTCAAATAAGTTCAATATATCGCTTTTTAAACTGTTAGTGTTTTATTTTAAATGTGTACTACTCGCGTAAACTATAGACAGTATACCTCTAATATATATACAAATTTTGTTGATTGTAGGTTTTCTTACTTGACGCATTTATAATTTGTTTTAATGTACTATTTTTTAATGTTAGTTACGAGAATACTTTAAAACTATGAAATTAGATATACCTTCTGCAAGTCTTTAATATTGTAATATTGGTGTTTCTCAAACGCTGCAAATAGCACATTGAGCACGGCTTCCTTGTCGTCACGGGCCTTTTTACCTTCTGCCTTCTTCTGTTCACGATATTCTCTCTGAAAATTTGTATAACAAATATTTGCGTTAATATAGACTTATACAAATATAGAACACTTTCTCAACTTCAGTTAACTTAGGGTAAATAAAACAATAAAAACAAACACCAGCTTGCTATTGGTGTACCCAATATAAAATAAGAATAAGTACAATAGTTAATTGATATTTCATGGTTATAGGATTCACAAACAATTTTTATGAAAGATAAAACAAAATTATTCAAAGAATAGTAGGATATCATTATTTATATCAATCACAAATTATGCATTAAAAAATAGCAAAAAGTCTCACAGTTTGTATGTTGACTATTGTTTGCAACAACTATGAAATAATAAATTCATAATCACAAAGATTGAATATCCTTATTGATACACAATTTTATTATTCTACACTTGAGGTGTATGTTTATACAAATAAAACTATCCTTACATTGTGTTTGTGTTCTGAAATAGGTTTGAAGTTGTGTACAATTTTATCTAGCTGTTGAACTTGTCTTTGAGGCAAAGATGCTTTTCTTATTGATTCAGACTTGAGTTTATAGTATATTGGGTCTGCAAAAGGTATACACTCCAGTTTTTGAACTATTCTTCCTTCCATATACAATTTCTCCGATTCAGGTATAACTGAGTCTGTTTGCATAGCTGTAAAAAGAAAAATAACTTTAATTTAGACTTGATTATAAAAGTTGCCTAAAATTTCATAATATGAGAAATGGAACATATGATTTCTTAATAGTATACCAAATGTAGCAAAAACACTTACGAACAACATGTGAAAAGACTCCAAGAGACATTCTAGTAACATTGGTTACATCAAGACGATGTTCTTTTGGTATACTCTGTTCTCCCGGTTCTTTAAGGCAAAGAACTCCCTCCGACAACGACAATTGCACTTGAGGCTTTTGACGAGCTACACGAGATATCTTTAATTTTCCTACTTCAATATCGCCGGGTGCTTTATCCCATTTTGTCGCGATATATTTTGGTACTTTCACTAGCCATACACCTCTGCCAGTATTCGATAAATCCAGCTCACGATCAACATGTGGTACCGCATTTGTATTACTCATATTTAAAAAACTTCTACTTCTTTGTCTTAGGCACTAAGACCTATGATTTTTATTGATTTTGCACGAAAGATCGAAAATTCTGAAAGAAAGTACTAACCATGTATTAAACAAAATGTACCTTCAAAATAAAAACACCATTCGCTTTGACGTGTTTGACGCATTCGTAGCATCCGTCAATTCGTAGAATGTAATAACAGATTACAGATAGAATATACGAGATGTAACCAATTCCATAAATATGTTCTAGAACTAGTTAATTGACAACTAAATCCTATGACTTCATAGTATATACTATAATAAAATAGCGTTTTTTAATTACATTTTTATAGCCATTTTTATTTTTATACAACACAGGGGCTTAAAATTGCTGGAGAAAAGGCTACATAGCGCATTTTGACTTCAATAATCATGAAATAAATGACAATAATTATCAAATAGATTTACAAACGCTAATAATTTATCACTATGTAACTTTTGTGTGTATATCTGCAGATATAACACTATGGTGAATGTGTTATATCTGTGCTAGAATCCTTCTCATAAAATAAGTACTCTCCACTCTGTAGTAGATACAAATTTAAATATTGGAAAATAATACAAATACAGCGACTCTTCGTACAATACTAATAGTGACAAATACTGTAAAATATTTATACAGTAACAACTAACAAACGTAATGTGTCTTTTTGTGGTTTTAAAATGCAGCAGTGAATAATTATTATACGCTGCTGCTATTTGTTTTGCTTTTACCTCAGTATTTACAGTTACGTGAATGAAGATTTCAATATGTTCGGATATAGCAAAGAAGCAGTTAGAGTGAAAGTCAAGGTACTTACCACATACCGTAGCGGTTCAAATTATCTTTCTTGTAGTGTAATATATTTTTAATTTTAACTCTAGAAATCAATACAAGTGATAAAAGAATAGTTTAATATTTTCTAATTGGTTTTCAGAAGTGTGAAGGAAAGCTACAACCAGAGTTACGAAAGTTTTCAGTAGACCCACAAATTACTTCATTGGAAGTATTACAAAGCATTTTAGTTAAAGCATTTGATATAAAATCAGACTTTACATTATCTTATAGAACTTTAGATGATGTTGGACAGGAGATCTATTTACCATTGCTATCTGATTGGGATTTGGATGCTGCATTTTTAAAGTATGTATACACACTATATTTTTCACACAAAAAAATACAAGGTTTTATTAAATTCTAGTCTACATTCAAAAGTTAGTGCAACACAATGGAAAATTCTTTGTCATTAAGTATAATGTATTCATTTATTAAGATTAAAAAATAACATTAAGTACTATCTAATTTTAATGATATAAATATTCATTTAAAACCCTTATTTCTAGGTCACATAATTTAGCTGTAACACAAAAGACAGAACCATGTGTGCAGTTAAAAGTGGATATGAAACCATTTGCAGAAGCTTCAGAAGATTGGGAACCCCCTGCAATCCCTTCAGGATCCATAAGTCAAAATATCAGGGAACCACCAGTACAGGTGCAGAATATGCCACAATCTGATAAGTCAGAATCACAAGTAGGGCTTCAAGGAATGATAATGAATCAGGTTAAACCATTCTATTTTGTCTTAGTTGTATAATATATGATTTATGTAAACCCGTTATTTTAATAAGAATATTATATAAAGAGTAAACTAATTAGTAGGGATTTACAGGTAGAAAAAACCTTCAATATGGTGTCAAGAGCTTTAAATTTGTATGAGGACCCAAATACCCCTCCAAGACCACCATTAAATGATGTAGAATTTAGATCATTCTTAGATCCAGTTGGTAGAATATACAATATTGCTAAATTAAAAGAAGTTATTTATTGTGGGGGAATAGAACCAAGTCTGAGGTAATTCCATGGATTATAATTTGACGCTTATTATAGATTTAGTTCTCTATCTTTGCATATCATTATATCTATGGATTTAACAGGAAAGTAGTCTGGAAACATATACTTAATGTATACCCTGAAGGCATGACTGGTAAGGAAAGAATGGATTATATTAAGAAAAAGGCTAATGAATATTATTCTTTGAAGACAAAATGGAAAGACTGCATTCAAAGTGGAAAGGTGAATGTGCTTTTTAGTATGTTAATATAAAGAACTCATTGCGCAAATCATAGGAAAACAACTATTGTTTAGGTTTGTCAGTGCAGAAATTAAATTTATCAGTAAAACAGATATAATGAGTAAGTACCCTGTACACAGGTGGTATTTCATGCACAATGTGTTTGTTTTTCAATTAACATAGTTTTCATATTACAAGCTGATTTACTATAAATACTTCAACTTTTAATATCATGTCTAATAGCATAATTTTTCATTCTCTATATAGTGCTTTTATTTTTACATTTCAGGTAAATGCTGACTTAGCTTATGTAACCAGCATGGTAAGAAAAGATGTCCTTCGAACTGATCGGCATCACAGTTTTTATGCTGGAAGTGATGACAACCAAAATATTGCTTCACTGTTTAATATTTTAACAACGTAAGTACCTAAATTATGTTGTTGCTATATAACATTTAGAAATGAAGTAAAGAATGAATGTATTTCAATGGAAAAAAATAATATATAGAAATTAAATTACAGGTATGCTCTCTACCATCCCACTGTAAGTTACTGTCAAGGTATGTCTGACCTAGCATCTCCACTGTTAGTGACTATGGGCGATGAAGCCCATGCATATATTTGTCTCTGTGCACTGATGACAAGATTATATACAAATTTTTTATTAGACGGAGAAGCTATGACTCTTAAGTTTTCACACTTATCAGAGTCACTTCAAGTGTATGACCCAGATTTTTACAATTATTTGAAATTACAACAAGCAGATGATCTTCTATTTTGCTATAGATGGCTGCTTTTGGAAATGAAACGTGAATTTGCCTTTGATGATGCTCTACGAATGTTAGAAGTGCTATGGGCATCCTTGCCGCTAAAGACAACTACTACAGAATTATTTCTCCTAGAAAAAGATTTTGATTCCACATTAAATGTTACTATTGATCCCCCTCCTCTTAGTCCATTAGTGAAAGCACCTAGAGAAAATGCATACACAAAAGTTTGTGCAATAAGAAGGCAAAGTTCTAGCTTTAGTATAGCAAATATAAAGGCACCAAAACTTTCAAACATTAAACTTAGCAACCTAAGTTTAGATGAAAATGCGGCAAGAAAGGCACTAAGTAATTCTTTTAAACGTGCGAAAGAATTTCAAAGTCTTGACGATGCTTCATTACATTTGAGAAGAACCAATCATCACAAAGAAAGAATAGAAGAAACAATTCACACAAAAGAAGTAAACAATGCTACTAACCAGATGGCAGACCTTAATGAGAAAGACAATGTTGAAGTTATAGAAGAGCTATCTATCACAGAGAACATGCACAATGGAACTAACCCAATGAACTCCAGTATAATAAAGGAAACCCCATTAGGCAGCCAGATTAGATTGCTTCGGGATAAAATTCTAGTACATAATAACAAATTTTTCTCATCATTAGACAAACTAGATGTATCTCTAGACATGGATAAACCAAAGGTAAAAATAATTAAAAACCTTAACGAGTTTTTGAATTTCACAACTGCTAAGCCTGATATTAAACCAGGTATTTGCTCAAACACAGAGATTGTAGAGGCTAAATATTCTAAAGTAGCCCCTATTTTACATTTACATGCATATGACATCACAGCTAAAATCAAAACTCAAAATGCAAGCAAATCAAACCTAGAACTGAATGATGGTAGTAGTCCTGATGATTCCCAGGAGTATTATCCTATGACAACTTCAATGACAAGAGAATTAAGACTGGAGTTGGAGCATTTGGATCGACAAGTATTTGGATCTTCATATGTTAATAGATGTAGTATAATATGTGATTCACCATCAGAATCTACGAGCACAGATGAAAAGCACTTAAAAGTGAATACTGAAATAAACAATAGAGACAAATTAGAACTTCAAAGTGATATAACAGAGTCTATGGAAACTTTTCAAAAGTCTCCAATTGTGGACACTATCAAAACTAACGCCCGAAGTGCCGAAGATATTTATTTATGGGAAAATCCTTTACATCGAAACGCTTCAACAACTCGCACAACTGCTAGCTGTCCTCAGACACCTGATGAACAAGCAGAGTTGGATTTCGATGGCGACACAGGAGAAATCTTTGAAGAACATTCTGGTAAAAAGTCAATAACCCCTATTAGATTATTAAGGAAAAACCATTCCTTAGAACCACAAGACTTAAATTTTAACCAACATTCCAATATACAATCAAATGAAACTGAATTTCTTAATCCTCTGGAATCTATGAACACACCAACTCTTATAAATGAAGATGTTAGTAATTTAAAATGTAATAAATTTTTTTCTAACATGTCGCAAGAACTGGAAAATGCAAAAAGAAATTGTGAGTCAATGCTCAGTGCACGCCAATCGAATTTACACAATGTAGCTTCAACCATAAATAACTTTCAAAAGAAATATGAAGTGTTTAAACCACCACCACAGAAAAATGCATTAAACATTAGTGGCGATACCCCAGTTAAAAATAGCATAAGCAATCTGCCATCACCGACTATATTTGGGGGTGGAAATCCATTTCTTATGTATCTATGTCTAACAGTATTATTGCAACATAGAGATTATGTAATGAGAAATCATATGGATTATAATGAACTAGCAATGCATTTTGATAAGATGGTAAGAAAACATAATGTTAACAGGGTATTGAATCAAGCAAGACAAATGTACGCTTTATATTTGAAGCAACACTCTCAAAAGACTGCTGATGTAACTACACAATAGTTGTTCTATATAATGTTTAAACTGAAGCTTCATGTTGTAATTTTTTACTTGTCTTGAGTTTACTAAGCTGACATAATTTCTATAAAATCAGTTTTCTCTTTAATGCATTTAGTTATAAAATACTCATTCACTTATGAGTTGAGTATCTAGTTAGAAGATGTGTAACATTATTTTCAAAAATATTAAAATGCAAAGTAATGTTACGATATTAGCTGTGATACTATGGTTTTTTCATAGAGTAAGTAAATATAAGTTTCACATTATTATTTATTGGAGTAGTTTGAGAAAACATATTATTTGCCTATACTACATGGATTGTACATATTAAATGCACAATAATTAACCCACTATATATTTACATAGATATAATTACTATTTCAATTATTCAGGCTGTATATTGTACGCGCTAGTCATGTTTTTAGAGTCGATCTCTATTATAAAATATACAATGTTTCAAAACATTTGCAAACATTTAAGAAAAGAACTTTCTTATCTTTTTCCGAGGAAGATTTTAAATTTCAAATCCATTGGATATTTCCTTTAGGCCTATTATTAGAATGATATTTTATTATTAATGTACTAATTAACATTCCTTAATCTAAAAATACATCTTTATGTACTTCAAATGACCTTGTTTTTATTGCCATATTCAAAAATTTTGAACAAAACATTAATTAGGTCAAGAACTATTAGTTATTGGGAACTATTTAAAGACATTATTTACATATTAGATTTTTGAAAGCATACTCTGACTATAGTTTATAGAAACAGGAGCTTTAATATGATTCCTTTATGAAATGTTCATTATTTAAAGTAACAATCATTTATGAAATTAGAAAAACAATAGTGCATTCACCAAAATTGGTTTAATTAGTTATTTTTACAGCAGCTTTTGATTCCACATAATTTGTGAGATGGTATCTCTTATTTTTAATCACTGACAAAGGATAGTTATCCGGCTTCTTATCTGGCATTATGCTTAATAAATCAGAAGACACTTAGTAATAACAAACTTACACACCATTCACTCAAGTGCACATAATGCATTCAGTCAAAAATGCAGTTTGGTTATGTACAAACTAGT
The DNA here is from genome assembly GCA_963661955.1 of Leptosia nina. Taxonomy (NCBI): domain Eukaryota; kingdom Metazoa; phylum Arthropoda; class Insecta; order Lepidoptera; family Pieridae; genus Leptosia; species Leptosia nina. The sequence goes on from CAVLEF010000040.1 coordinate 6,538,489, forward strand.
TTAGTACCGTCGCATTCCAGGGGGTCCACGGCCTGGTCCACCTCGACCCATTCCCGGCGGAGCACCCATCATACCAGGGGGAGGTCCACCCATCATAGGACCCCCTCTCATTTGAGGAGGAGCTGACATTTGTCCTCTACCACCAGGGGCCATATGCTGTTGTGAAGGTCCTCCAACACCTCTTGCAGGGCCTTGAAGACCTGGTGGTGGACCTCCAAAGCCAGCACCTCGACCAGCAGCACGGCCTGCGCCTGGACCCCCAATTGCACCAGGCAATGGTACTCGGGGTAGACCTTCCTCAGGGGGCGGAGGTCCTTCAATTGTTAATGATACTATATTTTCGCCTCTCAATAATACGAAACCAAGCGTTCTTTTCTCTTCTCGGTCGGCGGTTTTGGCACTTTTTGATTTAATTTTTCTGAATTCTTCGCAATCTCCTAATATTAAATTCATATGTTTATCAAAAGCTTTGAAGGTTCCAATAAATGTACGAGAATCTTGTAATATTACTCGTACTCTGTAATTAATATGCTGTTGCATCTTATTATTCTTTCCGATAGTCTGAAATAAAGTTTAGGAACCATTGTTATTGTTAACGCATAAATAATAACACAACTGAATAATAAATGAAAAGGGCTACAAAGCTACTTAAAACTCTTACCATTTTGTCAACGGATTAATAAAGTAATCGCTGATGATAAATATATTTATGGCTTTTCCCGGAAAATCTTTACATAGAATCTATTATAAACAAATTTACCGGTCTGACATTTGGCGTAGCCGGTACATTTCAAACGTCAAAATGGCGTCTAAAAACAACAGGGTAGTGAATTTTGACTTAAACCACAGACTATAGTAGTCAATGCAAGTCTGTAAATCTAATTATAGTATCTTTTCTGTCCTTGGCATTTTCAGTAAACAAACAGACAATTTACATGAAATCGTGATTTTTTTCATTGAGTTTACATTGATTCGCACTAAAAACACTTTGGGACCCTGGATTATTATGGTATATATTATGGATATGGATAATGGATATATTATACTAAATTCATTGGGCAAAAACGACAAAATTATGCTAAATTAAATTAAAATCCTGTAAAATACTTTACGTATATGCACAGATTGAAATTTTTTTAGTTTAACCTTTACTTGAATGAGATGTTAGAAAAATCAACGATAATAGAAGGTAGAACTCGTTCGAAATCACTGAAAAGCGTTACAAACGTCTACACTCTATAAAAGGTCATCACTAGATATCTATGGTTTGAAATCGGCCATATTTCTTGTGGTCTTTTGCCAAGTTAGAAAAAATAACTATAGAATTCATAATATAAGTCAGTGATAAAACAAAACACTTCGGTTATTTTTTTTTAGATACAATATTATCTGAAATATATACTTTTCCACAGTACTTTAATAGCTGCACTACTAAAAATACTCGTATAATCATATAAAAATATGATTAATACATACTTGTGTCACTCGTTCTTTCGAAAAAAAACATTGTTATATGCTCCTATGAGCAGTGCCGCCTGCCACTGTTGAGGCCATAAGCAACAATAAATCGCAATAGCGATTAAACTGAGTTACGAAGCAAACAATCTAGTTCAGATCAGACCATTTATTGAGGATGGCTTTATGAGATCACGCTGCGACCAATAGCAGCAGAAAAAAGATATATTTTCTTTAAGAGTTTCCGTTGCGTGCCCTTCAGAAAACGGTTTGAGATACCCAAAAATATATATCGAACATTCCTTACGATTGAACGAACGACCTGTTTACACTCACCTCACAATAATAATATGATGGCGCCCAATGTTCATAGAATTAATTTGTCTTAGGTCGTAAAAATAGTCCCCTAGGATAAATTACTTAGTAATAGTTCATTTAAAATATGGCAGTAATAATACAAATGATTACTAGATTTATATTGATTTATTTGTTTAAAGCACATGACCTTACTGAAAAACTAAACGTCAATAGATAAGAATTTATTTTCTACATTTTTATAACTTTATAAATTGTACACAGCATTAAATAGATACCTCAAAATTACATGCAATACAGAATATAAACGTATTAAATAACAATATCGACGTATTGTACAAATATTATGCCTAAAACTTGGCCAAGTAACATAACCATACAAATATTATAGTCTAACTTAAACCTACTACTAAAACCATGCAGTCGAAAACAGCCTTTCAATTTAAATTAAGCATTATTGAACTAAAATTATAATTAATGTATTTATTACTTAAGTTTAGTATTGCTATGAAGTTTCCACTGCAGCGGGCGCAAATTGGATTACAGATGTGTGCCGAACCTGGGCAGATGTCGTTTCTTCAACGTGAGGAATAAATTTACGTTTTCGAGGTGGAAGAGAAGATGGGGCTAGAGTAAACTGCTGATAATCGACGGGGGCAGGTGGGGAAGGCGATGGGGTAGGCGCCAAGGGCAATAATGGGACGGAAGTGTGTAAAGTGGACGCTCCTATCGTGGCTGGAGGGGAAGGAGGTGAGCCAGGAGGCGTGGGCGGTAATTGTTGAAGTGCTGCTTCAACAATATCGCACATCATTTTCCCATTCAGTACAGGTTGAGTAATTTGGGGTGCAGGACCTTGCACTGAATCAGCGCCGTGTTCTTTGTAAATATGAGCTTCCATCTGCTTTTTGGTATTAAAGGTGCCATCACAAACTGTACACCTGTAGCATCGTTCGCCGAAATGTTGGAAACGATGAAGTTTCAGGACATGATTGTAGCCGAAATCCCGTAAGCAAATCTCGCAAGTGTACGGCCGCTCGCCTGTATGAGTACGCGAGTGTACTTTGAGCTGCTTCGAACATGTAAATCCTTTACCGCAACCAGGTGCAGGACATCTGTATGGTTTTTCACCAGTATGCGTTCGTAAATGTATTACCAACTGCCCAGACTGAATAAAAGTCTTATGACAATGCGGACATGCGTGGGGTCTCTCTCCAGTATGTATACGAGCGTGGCGGTGTAGCTTCCCAGAATGTTCGAAGGCCGCTCCGCAAACGCTGCATCTGTACGGTCTTTCTTTAGTATGAATTCGCCGATGAACCTGAAGATTTTCCTTTACACTGAACATTTTGTGGCAGTACTCGCACTCGAACGGTCTTTCACCGGTATGAGTACGATAATGGCGCACCAGACGAGCGGGCACTGCGAAAGTTTTATGACAAACATCACAGCGATGAGCGTCCGCAGCGGTACGATGCGAGCGAGTATGGGCTGTTAGAGCACTCCTGGTTGAGAGTGTCAAGCCGCATTCTCTACATTGATGGACGCGTTCTTCTTCACCTGCGAAAAAGCATTAAATAATATTCTTATTATAGATTCGTCTTTGGAAGATCGACAATTATTAAATAATAATACGTAAGAATGTTCTTATATTATGTACTATGTGTCCATAATGGTTGATGTTTATTATAGATTTTAAAGCTTCAGCACACTTAAAAGGATGCACAAGTGCGGGTCCAGAGGGAGGCGGTTCGGTGACGGGGCGGCGTTCGTAATAAAGCGAAGTGAATGTCCTCTGGTGGCACGTGGAGGCCCACCGCGGTTTCTACGCGATAAAACCGCGGTGCGCCTCCACGTGTATGGGCTAGCGACCTCGTATCCATACGCGTATGCACCCCTCGGCCCTTGCTTACCCTTTTGAGTCCTATAATTTCCCTATCTTTTGATTTAGTTCGTATGAAATTATAACAATGTACAATTAAAGAAATAATAATAAAAACTAGCCAACTACTTAATTGCATATTATTAATGAAAAAAGGACGCATTGAAGTTTTACAAAAATAAATATATAAAATATATAGAACGAGTATTATATACAAAAAAATTTTAATAATCGTTCAGGGAATCTCAAAACCCAAAAATACTACTGCACATTTTAATAAATAAAACACTTAATTTTTAAGATTCTATGATCTAAATACATAATTAAACAAATAAAAGCAATAATTTGTCATGATAAAAAAGCTGTTGCTCACCTATCATAATAAAAGTTAAATTTTATTATTATGGTACAGTCCAATGGCGTCAATGTTGGTGTAGGTTGTGCTCAAGTCTGAAGCGAACAAACACACGCGTTTCACTGATGACGGTCCACGGCCGAATGCGGAATTCGCGACTTCGAACCATGTCCTCAGTTCTCCTCTACGCTACCGGCTACACAGTACATACACAATATTATTTATAGTAGGTAGGTTTCAACGTAGCTAAGTATTTGTGCACAGCGTTTTTTTTATTCCATGTTATACAATATTAGATAACTATATCGAAAGATAATACGATGCTGATTTTTATCAAAAATAACTTTCGCGATTTAAAATCAATGGTACCATAGAGTAAATATTTTAATTAAGTAAACCGGCGCAGATTTTTTTTTTGGCTCGCAAACCTTACATATCTAGTATTATAAATAATAATGTCACATATTTTATCAATTGATACATATTACTAAAAATACGATAAAATGTTGTTAATATTGTAAGCGATAAAATTCGTATAATATTATTATGTTGATTGTAGACGACCGCGGTGCTGCGTTGAAGGTTGGAGAGGGGCAGCGGGTAGCGGGCGCGGCGACGACGGAAGGGGAACTCGAACACGAGGAGGCCCACCGTGGTTTCTTCGCGCGTGTGAACTCTCGGCTGCAGTGCGCTTGCGTGGCTGTCGGCCGACGCGTTTCCTCCCGCACTCTTGATGATTGTATTTTATTTGTCTAGAACCATTATTAAACACTTATTTCGAAAAACTCTTAATATTCATTTTACAGACGGAATTCTATCCCAGGAGGTTATATGATGTTTACGTACATATTATATTTAAGCTTTTATATAAGTATATAAATAAGTAATTATTGTATTTTAGTAAATGCATTAACATGTGGTACTTATTTTTTTTTTTGAAATTATTAGTTTCTTATTATGTTTATTCTTAGTAGCTGGGTAAGCTTTAAAGGTCAGTGGCTATTATGGTCATCGCACGTATTCTTTTCATCATTAGTTGGGTCTAGGAATGCAATGGATGCAACCGTTTTAAACTGGCATATGAAAGAACAAAAGTAACATTACAAAACACGAGTTAAGTTCACCGAAATCAAGTAGGTAGGAACTAGCCCGAAATAAAACAGCTCCTAATTGTATTTACTTTTTACTTGTTTTTAGCTTAAATAGTTGAATAAGAATAACATAATATCATGTAATGTATTCCAAGACTTAGTAAAGATTCCCCTTGGAGACCTATGCCGCACAGGATTTCGTAAACTCTTATGGAAAGAATAGATCATAGATGAGGATCAAATGAAAAAAAAAAACTAAAATTAGTGATTGCTGTATAGCTTGGTAATTTTTAAGGTATATATAATATGAATGTATCTTTTAAATATAAAAACTACAATTACGAAAATTAAGTTATTATATTTATTTCCTTGAATATATTTTCCTAATTAAGTAAAGATACAATAAACTTTCAAAGTGATAAATGGTGTTCTTCCTAAGATATCATTGTTTTTTTTTAATTTATTTTCGATTTTTAATTATTTGGTACCATCGTGTGCAATCATGTGTAAAAAATAGTAGAGTTTGAAGCTGAAATAATAATGTGTAAAAGACTAATTTCGTTCACGCTTGTCACAGTTTTTGTAAATGACGATATTTTATTACCCACTCAGGCTCCGAGTTTTTTTATCAGTCCGAAGTCCGAATTTAGATCCTAGTGTATGTTTTATTCCAAAACATAATTACTTTTAGTTAATGTAGTAAACTAGTTAGTTAGTCAGTTACTTATTGTAATTATAACTCTGATATTCGACTTGCGCTAAGTGGGAGATTTTGATTGAGGCAGGTCAGCATTTAGGTTTGCGATTAGCATGTGTTGTGTGATTTTGTGTACGCTGTTGTTTTATAGTTCGGATATGGACAATATCTTTAAATAAAACTGCTGTATGCTGCTATTGAAAACAAAGTAAAGCGCGGGGTGGGAGAGTGGACGAGTCGAGGGTGCAGGGCGGGACGGGCGGAGCGAAACGTCGACACGCGCTGCACGGTCACCGAACGGGCGAAACCGCGGTGAGTGAGGCCTCGCGGCGCGTGCGCCCGATTCAACCTTCCTCAACCCGACCGCAACTGACCCGCACCTAACCACGCCACGGACAAATGCTGCGTTGCTATCACCTTGGGTTCTTTGCGCGTGTAACTAGCAATATATTAGGTCTAACCGACAATCAATTATGTAATGTTAAAAAGGCACAACATATTTTACAATGTAAGAGCAAATTGAATATTTTTATTGTCTTGAACTCACGTTAATCAAAAATGTAGAAGGAAAAAATGTAAGTATTATGCGCGCATATTGTCTCGCACATCTTTGAAAATAATTTTTATTATATATAGATTCGAAAATTTTTTCACTTATTATTTCAATCTCCTTAGAACATTCGTGCCTCTGTAGATACCTAAAATGTATACAGCGAGTGGTTCAGAAGAGGGACAGCAAGAAAATATTTTCATTAATCATATCTGCCTCTCTGTTCATCGTTACGTACACGATGATTAGCTTAGGCTACATACTATTGGTATTTTTTACACAAAGATACAATCATATAAAGCAAAACATATCTATATTTCCCTCTTCCTCACCACACCCTCAAGCAGGATTACTTAAAACACAAATTTTGGCTAAATGACTAAGAATACATATATGTCCACAATTCTCATGCGACTTAATTAACTTTCTTCGGTACAAATAAAATTAAATATTTATTATAACGTTTTATTTATTCGACAGATTAAAATCGTTTTTAGTTGCCCGAAATATTCCTCTAAACATTATCTTTATTGAGAAGAGTTACATTTAAAGATAACTCCAATTAATCAGCATAGCAAAATATTTAAATTAATTATTAATTAATGTTAATAAGATTGAATATTTACACTTTCACTGTACCTAGCCTGTGATCTAAGGCAATATGCTTTCTAATGTCATTTCTGTGCTACATCTATGCACTGTAGATAATCTGTGGTCGGTGTCAACTGTCAGTCGGTGTTTGCGACTCGCAAATAGTCACAAATTAATTATTTTTTATTTAGCTTTTGAAATAGCAGTATTAAAGTAGGAATTTTAACTAATATAATAGTCCAATTAATAACACACAACTACAATTCATTAATGATCACTTATCTATGTAAAAGGGCAGCAAAATGGGAGGTGGCGATTTGGTAAGGAATAGTAGTAAAATTTATATAGCTGCTAACATTTTGTTGAAATTAAATTGTTTTTCTATTCTAAGAATTCTAAGAAATCATGGCATCCAAGTACAATGAAAAATCAGGAGCGTGTCTGGAAAGCCGAACAAGTTGCAGCTGAGGAAAAGAAAAGAATTCTTGAACTCCAACAGGAAAGAACACAAGAAAGAGATTGTCATGAGCTTAATGAGTTAGCTCGAAAGAACTTAACAGATGCATCAGATAGCCGTTTGGATTGGATGTATAAAGTAAGTTTTAAAAGTAGGTATAAGGTTCAGACCCTATATTTATAAATGATATTATTTCATGTGATATTAATATTAATTATAAATTTCGTAGAAGCCTGATAAAAATGTACAGCAGGAGGAATACCTTCTCGGCAGAGCTATTGATAAAAAATATGATGAAAAACCAAATTCTGAGCAGAATGAGATACCTGCCGTTTCACGCAGAGTAGTTGGATCTAGTATGATATCAGCATCTAATGACATTCAAGTTGATTTAGCAAGAAAGATAAGAGAAGATCCACTATTATTGGTAAAAGAGAGAGAAAGAGCAGCAAGGGCAGCGTTATTAAATAATCCTGTACAACGTAAAAAGCTAACGGAGCTTCTACGCAAAGAACAAGTATGATTTTTATTCATGTTATTTTATTTTAAAGTTTGTAGCAAAAGTATTATAAATTTGCAACAAATATAATAGCTATCAAAATTTAAATCTATTTAGCAAAGTAAATCCAGTGGAGTCTCAATAAATCACATTAAAACAGTAACCTTCACCTGCTTTTAAAAATTGCCATAGATCTAAACTATAAAATTGTAATATTTTATTAAATTTGGTTTGTAGAGCTAAACTAATATACAGTTTTAATTTATGTTTAAAAATATGTATTAAAACATTAACAAAATATATGTATATATTATAATAACTTACCTTATACATATATGAGTAAAATATCTATTGTTTATGATTTTAAAAATATACAACTGCTTTATTTAAATTGTTTGAGACTGAATCTATTCTATATTTTAAGATTGAAGTAATATAAAAAAAATGATTTAGGTATAATTCAGAGTAAAACGGTGTTCCAAGTGAAACATGTAAGACATCATTCTAAATCTGAGTCCAGAAGATTTGAGCTATAAATGTGCTCTTCATATAAAATAGTGTTTTGTTTGATATTATCCCATTCAATGAATTCCAGTTTTTTTTTGACTTACTGAAGATTTCAACTTAACATGTTTGGATTTATAAAGATTCCACTGTATTATAATTTCAACCTCACTATACATACAAATTAGCAAAATGGTTTTGTAATAATTTTGGTATTTTTTTATACTTCTAGGAACTGAAGGTACAGAAAGAGAAAAAGAAACACAAGAAAAAAGATAAAGATTTGGATAACATATTAGCAGCCAAATTAAATGCTTTAAGTTCAGACAAAGTGGATTTAGCTAAACTTCTCGAATCTGATAGTTCATGCTCTGAGGATGATTCCACAATAGAAAAAAAGACCAAGCAAAAAAAGAAAAAGAAAAGTAAAAAACACAAGAGGGAAAAATTAAGTGAAAAAGTCAATAAAAAAGATGAGAAATATTCCAACGATGAAGTATCTAACAACAGGTCTAATAAGCAAAGTGAAGATTATCGTCAGCATACTGGTAAACGTAAAAAAATTGAAGATGAAGAAAGTCACAGCAAGAAATCTAAAAAGGATTTAATTAATAAAAGTGATATATATGATGATCAACCAAAATATAAAACATATTATGAACGCGAGCATGGCAAAAATAGAGCAGAAAGTAGACGGTATAAGGAAGATAGTAAGGATCATAGCTACAATACTCATAAACAATCTGAATCAGATAACGAACGAAAAAGAGAACATAAGCCAAAAGTTGCTAGAAGTGAATACACTGAAAAAGAAAAGCAAAAAAAACCTCATAAATTGAGTGATGAGGAAAAAGCTGCTAGGTTGGCAGAAATGATGGCTGCTGGCACAAAACGAGAAATAGAGAGAGGTCGTCGTGTAGCAGAACAAAAAGCTGAAAATGAAGCCAATGAAAAAGAATCCAGGTCACGTATTCCCTCTCGAAATGAAGCTCGTGCATTACCCGAGTCACTGTCAAGTCGGATTCACTCCAACCGCCATTACATTCAAAGAAATGAGCGTCACATGAACGAAAATTTTGCCAGAAGGTGAGAGTATATAATAAAACGCCTTAATGTTTATTTTTTTACTTTTAATGTATTATACCTAGTAAGTCATTATGATATAAATATATTATGATTTTAAAACAACTTTGTTATTGATTTTAAATTATTCACGCTATGTAAAGACAGGATTTGTAGTGTTGGTTGGTTTTCAATCCAGAGGTATCTTCTCTTTGACAATCTGAAATTAGGAGATATATTTATATAAGAATAATTCGTAGCAGATAGAGCTGAGCTATTTCGCATCATCATTTCTTGTAGCAATGTAAGACCGTGACGAAAAACGAGTTTTTTTTTGAAGTTACTTAACAAATAGTTAAATATTTTACAGTCGAATACTATTATAGGAGAGTTAATAATACAATATTAAATAAAATCTTGTAATTAGTAATGTACCTCGGCGCACATTCCGGCGTATATAGGATCTGTGTCCCACGGACCTCTTTCAGGCAAAGGGAGGGCGCGCCGGCGAAGTTCTGCCACGAGTTCGCTCACCTCCATAATAGGTATCGGATCAAGTGTACGCGCCAATCCGGCCAAGTATTCCACGTAGTGCATCCTGTAAGAAGATATTGCGTAAACACACCTCGATCAGGCCTCGTTTGTAGACGCCTTCTAGAGAGCCGTAGGGACGCGGAGGTAGTCGCAAAGCAGCCCGCCGCACCACCGTTTCCAAATCGTCCACGCCCAAAATCGGCAAAGGCTCAATTTTCTTGTTACGCACCAATCGACTCAGATACTCCAAGTAATGGTTCCTGTAAACACATGCTCCACTCACCGCCGGGCACCTTTGTGATTTCTTTGCTCATTTGCCTATATTTCGTATCTCTACTATAAAATATATCTTAATCAAAGCCCGTAACGCTACCCTTTTTTATAGTCTTATTATGAATAAAGACATTTATGTATGATTTATATATTAAATGCTTTTTAGTCCAAGTTAATTTTTTAATGAAGTAGTAGCTAGATTATAGAAGTAGTTAATAAAGATTAAGCCCACAAAACACTAAGTATATCTTACTTGCATAGACCAGCATTGTTCGGCAGAACTTCAGTACCGCATGTGGTATCAACAAGTCCAGCTGGCGTTTCACGCTGTAACTGAATTGGACACCGTTTGTTGCCGCCTTGGGGTGCTTCGATTTCATACGCCACATTATTCATCTACCACGAAATAATCAGTGGTTATTTAAAGTGCGTATAACTTAGTATTCAATTATTCGTTTTAGAGAAAATAGTTTATCTTTATGCAAAGCTCTAGGTATATTAAGGAATAAATTTAATGTGCGTGTAATTTAAAGTTTGTTTATAAAAAAACTTGTTGTGTGTATGTTTTCGAACTATGATGATCGTTACGGAGATCGTTTAAGAAATTCCAAGATATAGGCTACGCTATTCTCTTAATAACAGATAAATCCTGTTTCGTAGTTTACTAGAAGATAAATACGTACATGTAGATACAGTTGAAGCTATAGAAATCATTATGAATTAATCGTCATTATGAATGTTTTACTTAAATTATCTTGTAAGTTACAAACGGTGACCGTAAATATAATAAATTATATACTATTCCATGAATTGTTACCAACCTGCAGAAGTGTTTGCAACTCGTGTGGCTCTTTATCACGCAAATAAAAAAGACAGTTGCGTGGATGATGAGCATGCAGGCCTAGCTTGGCGCAATATTCACTCAGGCCACAACGGGCGCCCATCATGAAAGGTTTACCGCAGCCGTAGCAGAATTCATATTTGCATTGTGTACACGTAAAATGCATACATCCACCCCTGAAAAAAATGCAATATTATTAGTATCTATGTGATATTGACACAAAATATGTTTAATTACTTTCCAAAAAAAAAAAAACTATTTTCAGTCTATATGTTTTAGCTTGTGTTCAGAATGATTGCTGAGCACCAATTTTCACTGTGTCTCATATCGAATAATAGTAAATACTTAATTATAAACATTGTGAAATAAAACTTAAGCAAATATGGTGCGTAAAAATGCTGCAAGCAAAACATTAATGGAGTTTCTGTGAGAACTGTTAAAAGTGGACTAAAAAGTGTAAAACATTGTCATGCCATGATAATTCTCTACATATTGATTTAGCCGTTCGGTGTCCACTGCTGGACATAGGCCTCTCCATAGACTTCCAGTACGACCGGTCGCAGGTCTCTACATATACCTAATACTAAATACCCTTGCTAGCATAAATATTCTTATTCTATTTTAGTTAAATGGATACACTTACCTGGAGAGAGAATACTTAAAATGACATCGAGGGCATTCCAGCCCGTTTTCTTTCAAATGTTGTTGGACCGCGGCTATTGATCGTTCGGGATCGTTATCTTCAAGCCAGCTTGCGTATTCTTCGCATGATATTCCATCATGATTTGTGGACCACTGTTAAAGTTAGAAGAGAGTTAGATATTAAAGGTAGGTACGCTGTGAGACAAACATTAACTCTCGTGGCTTGATGGTTGGGTTTGGCTACAAGATGGTTGCGCGGTTCGCGTCAGAGGGCTAACAGATATCAAACTTTTTTGGGATGATGTTGAGTTGAAGTAGCACTTACCGGTTTTCTGCATGTGGAACATGTTACCGATTTGCATTCTGGACATCGGAGTTTTCTTTGCTTCGGATGAACAAAAAATCCCGAGGAGCATTCAACGCACCACCGAAAATTTGGATCCCGAGCTAAAGTACGATCCCGCAACTGAAATAAAAGTTGAATTAAGCACCTAAATAAAAACATTGTAACTGAAATAAACTGCAGTAAAATATTCTATATACAAAATTTTAGTCTAGCTACTTGTGCACGCGACTTTGTCTGTGTAGAAGAGTTACTTATTTTTTATTGTAACTTTTCGACTCGCGACAGAAATAAGTATAAAAAAAACAAAGGTCCTGTCGTTCACGACTTCTAAGTTTTATTTAATTTATTGAGTTTTAACATTTTTACCTTACGTTGAAAAAGTTCATGAACGTCAAATTCAAGAAGAGTTTTGAGCAAAATATCCAAATGTGCGAAGTAATTAACCCAAGCGTCTTCATCTAAATTTTCTAATTCGGGTTCTTTACAATAAGCGCATACGCAATCAACGATGCTTCTTTCTGTTATCTGTACGGTAAAATAATGTCGGGCGCATTCTCGGCAACATCTATGAGAACATCGTAACATTGATACCATCTGAAAATACATTCATGTTTGTTACATAGTGACATCACGTTTTACTTGTCATCATTTTTTATAAATAAAATTAGTTAGCAATGTCTTAGGTTCATGTTAATTAAATTTAAATTATAAACTAATATATTTAAGAGTAACCACACACCCATACATACGGGAGGAGTTTTGAATAACTTTAAAATAATTTATAACTAGAACATATATGTTTTTAATATATTGAAAAGCCACGATATCATGAATACATTGCCGAGGGTTATAAATAACTTTAAGGTTTTTTATTTAAAACTCCAACCTCAACAAGGATATGAATAAAAATTATTATTAAAATATTTTAATTAATTTGTACTTTAAATTTTTTTTGATATACTAAATACTAACTTCATGTTCAGGGTAGTGGGCCGCACAAAGCTCACAATACTGATTCAAATACGCCAAAGCAGAGTTGAGATCTGTACATTCCAGAGAAGCAAGTAGAGCGGTTGCTACATCTGTTCCTTGCGCTATCAACTCCACAGCAATTCGAGCTTGGTCCCAGTTCTCTGTCGCTCCTTCCGCCAAAAGCATACGAGCTTGTCTCTAAAATAAGAAATACACTCTTCTTATGCACCAACTTAATTTAAACATTATATAAATTGTAAAAGGCACCTAATGGTTTTTCGGGCTGTTGTTCGGCGTCTGTGAGTAATGGTTCTCATTGTGGACAGCACCAAAAACCATAAAGTAAGCATTTTTTTCAACCAACCTCTGGGGATCCCTCTGGCAAGTTTACTTTAGTCAAATCAACTAATTGGCCCGATACACGTCGCAATGTTATTGGTGGAAGCGACTCTTGCTCCGGTGTAGGTGTAACTTCTTTTGGTGTTTTCGGGATTCTTATATCATTTTCGGATTCGCTATCGGTCCATTCATCTTCTGTTCGGCAAGTTTCACGAAAGAATTGTTCTTTTTCTTTAAACGGTTGTTTTGGTGGTGATTGCTGTTCAGACTGTGGAGGTAGAGGTGCCGCTTTTTTCTTGATAGTAGAAGTAGAAGGTATCACATCTATTGTATTACTAGATGATGATTTCTCTACATGTACGTCAGTTTTATTAAGGAATATTTGTGTTTGCAATTGCTTCACGTGTCCATTCTGCACGTTATTTAATTGTGCTTTTGGAGGAGCCGGAGCAGGGTACCGTTTGATTGATGTCCTTCTCACTGGTAATTTTGAAGTGATCAACTTTTGATTCTTATCTACCTTTTCTTTATGAACAATAGTGGTTTTAATTGGAACGGGTATACTTGACTTGCCCACAACATTTTGCTTAGGTTTAGTATCATTTTTTAAAGCACTTGTATCAATAACTGTATCTGGATTATCGCTAGCGCTATTTAATTCAACATTTCGATTTTCAAGGTCAAATTCATCATGTATTTTGCTGACATCGTTACTATTGCTACTAAGTTGATTATTTTTCAGTTCCTGGGGTGAAGCCAAAGTAATAACGGTAGTATTTATATTTTCTATATTAGTCACACTTTGTTTACTTTTGTTTAAAGTTTCAATGACTGTGCCGGTTTCCATGATTTTTGATTTTAATGGGAAGTCTTTGAGTTCGAATGTATTTTCTACAACAGCATTTAGTACGGGAAACTTCATTTCTGATATAATTGGTTTAATTGGTGTATCTATTTTAATGGTCATTATATTAATTGTTTCCCTGGCAGGTAAAAAAAGGCTTTCTTCATCTTTTACGTATTTTTTGGATATCTCAGAAATATTTTTTGTGAAATTGTTGTCATCTTTACTGCCATTATTTAATTGGTCATAAATTTCTTCGAAAGAATTTACTTCAGCATATAAATTACTATTAACAAAATCTTTTGAATCGAGACAGGGTACTTTCACATTATCAATGATAGTTTTACTGTCATGCTCGATGCCCAATGGCAAAGTAACATTGTCCTGCTCAGAAAGGGAATCAGGGTCTAAATAATCAATAGCTTCCTCGAATTTTTCGTTATCTTCTGAACTTGTTACTGAGTTAACTTTTTCGTGGAATACAATACCACTATTTTCCTCATTTTCACTTGATGTATCTTTTTCTTCAGACGTAACATCTTCTGTATTATTTTCGCAATCGGTGTCAGTGAAGTCATGTTCTATTGATGGCTCAGAACCACTAGAATGTGTATCACTTTGTTGGGAGTTATGAGATTTTATATCATAAGTTATCTCATCTTTCATTTGTTGTATCAATCTCTGCGTAGTATCTACTAAATCACTAAGGTTATTTGTTTTCAAATCTTGAATTTGATCTGCTTGTTTGTCATTATCTAAATGAAGATTGTCTTGTTTTATTTTATTGTTATTTTCAGAATTGAACTGGGTGTTCAGTACCCGTAAAGGTGTTGGATCTACAAGGGTAATGTTTTGTTCTACTTTGGATTCATTTAAACGGTGTGTATCCGCTATATTTGTAGAATACTCTCTTACGTTATTACTAGAAGTTGAAATTACATTACTTTGTTGTGAAATTCCATTTGGTTGTTGTACATGAGTATCTGTTTTTGTATGTTGCTGAAATTCTTTATTGTTTGGAATTTCAATTTTCGGTAATGGACTTAATTGCGATAGGGCATTGTAAGCATCAATAAAATCTTTTTCCGATTGCACTAAATCAATTATGTTTTCTATTTGTTTCGGATTTACTACATTTCTATTTTCTTGTTTCATTTTGTTTGTATTTTCCAAATTTATTTTTTTTGAAAGTAAACTTTCTTCAATCGTTGGAACACCAGCGAAGTCTAATATGAATTTTAAATTTTCTGCTATATTTTCATTATTGTCTTGTGTTGTATTATTATATTTCTTTTGGAGAATATATTTTTCATCAATATTAGTTGCATTGGCATTAAGATTTAACGGTAAATACATCCAATCATCATCTTGAAGATTGGTGATGGACTCCTCAAATTCATCTGAACTGTCGTTTGCTGAAATGTAAATGTGAAAATTATGATGATGTGCGTGATGACGTCGAGACTTTTATGCTACATTTTAATTATTTTTTCTTTTTCTTTTCATTACCGCGGTTGCGGTGTGGTTGGTCGGAGAAAGAAGGTGGTGCCCCTTCATCGTCGACTCCTATAGGGGAGCCCCATACGCGGCCACGTAATTTGCCTTCTTCACTGACTCCATATTCACCCGCCTAAGGGAAAGAGAGAAATTAAAAGAAAACATGAAATGAATTCCTTTTTGCAAATATAAAATTGGAGTTCTTTTACCTGTCTCCTATGTCGCTCTACACACTCTGTGACTGCGGGCCACATAGCTCCTCTATGTCTGGCCAAAGCAGCGCGAGCTTCAAGTTCTGATACTGTTACACCAGATGCAAGTCTAGCGGCAGCGGCTCTTACTCCTGCAACCAAACTTGGCCACCGTTCTCTTAGCCACGCAAGAGGTGCAACTGGGTTCTGAGCTAATGCTGCTTGCACTTCTGCCGCACTGAATCCTTGTCTCTCAGCTTCAGTCAAAAGACGTGCCAGTTCTAGACCTCGTTCTGCCTCACGTTTTGAAATGGCTAATGCTTCTAACGAGACCGCTCGATTATTCACAAGTGGTTCGGGAGATGGTGCCTTAAAACAATAGTTCGATATTATTGATATGTACGTCTCTTATTATGTTATTTATCTAGACTGTGGATCGGACTATAAAATATTTTCATAATTTCACTAATTTTGTCAATTATACATAAAAAACTATGTCTATTTGGTCGTTACATATTATGTACCTACCAAAAACTACAACGCCTATTTTTTGCTATAAATTATTGCAATATAATTTGAAATACCTCCGATCCATAAAGACTAGTGCGACGCGAGTTGCGGGTTCTCCGCAAATCCAAATGCGAGGCTCGCCGCGTGAGTCTATCAGAACGCTTCCGTTCGTTCTCGCTCCAGTCAGCCGCGCAAGGACTGCTTTCGCGCCACTCCCAACGACCCTCAGTAGTTCTGACACTGCGTTCGCTTTCCTGTGTTATAAAAAAAGCTCAAAGAGTTATGTATTTGGTACTGACCAGTTTTGAAACAAAGTGTCTGTTGTTTTGTTTCTTTGAACACTTATCAACACCATGTGCCTTAAAGTTTAGCTTGTATGTTTTCTTTTTAAGTACATATCTAAAATTCGTGTTATATATAAATAGGTAGGTTTACGTACCTAAAACTAATGTTAAGGTAGATTATTTACTTAGGACTTTGATGTTCTATAGTTGTAGCTTTTATAAAGTTAACAATGATTACTAAGAAAATAATCAAGTACCCTGGTATCGCTGGACAGTGAATGTCTGCTATGTGATCGTTCTCGTGTTTCATCTCTAAATCGACGTCGTGGCCTACTTCGCGCAGCGGATGCCGGCCGTTGCCAATTATTATTTGGTACTTCATACGTCTGAAATATTAATTACGAAATACAAAAATACAATAAAAAAGCTTTACTGTAATATATTTTACATTATTAATAATAAAGTTAAGCCTAATAAAGTTTTAATGAAGCAGGTGGGACCTCAGCATTCCGTGCTCTTGCGCTACCAATCGTATCAAAAGATCTGTCCTTGTCATCAATATATCCAATTTACATATATATAAATTTAAGTGTCATATAAAAAATAATATGTTTTAAATGCTGAATAACCGAAACTTGTCAAGTTAAATGCGGTTTACCTGAGTAGATATGCTCTGGGGTGGCGGTGACGTCCCAGTGTTAGCAACACTTGTTCGGCTACTTCTAGATTCCGGCCGAACGTCGATTTCTTCTTTTGCTGGATTTACTAATGTCTTCTTTTCAATCTCGTATTCTTTTACTATAGTTTTTGTTACAGGGACAGAACGGGGTGGGGAAGGTCCCACTGAAACACTATGTTTTTTTATCGGTTCTCGTTCTAGCGATGTTTTGTGAGGTGTTGGTGATTTCTTAACTTGCTGTTTCAAATCTTCTTGAATATCTTTTGGGGGCGAAGGTCCGACGGCTATATCGTGTCGTGTGTTTGCTGATTGGCTAGTATGTTCCTTTGTGGGAGTTTCCAAACGATTTATAGATTTTCTTACTGTATTTGTGTCTCTCGGCGGAGACGGTCCGCACGATGTCGAAATGCGTTCTTTTTCCTTTTGTCGGCTCTTATCTGCTAACAATCAAAGACAAAAGTATTTTATAAGCCAAACTAAAGTGGCCAAAAAAGTTATTTAAACGTTCAGAGTTTAAAGAAAGAAATTAAAAAACAGTACCCGATTCATGACGCATTTTTCGATTGATCATTGAACCATCTGTTTGCGATTTGTCAGTAACCCTTAAACTAGATATTCCATTGTTAAGACCAGCTATAGTTTTCGGTGTAACGGTCGGCGTCCGGCAACAGATGACACAAACCCTTACTTGAGGTTCATTAACGTATGTACAATGTTCACATTGCCATGTGGTACTCGGAGGGGGCGGCGCGGGTCCCAAATCACTTTCGTTCTCTCTCACATTATGTGTTTCTCTCTTTCTTTCTAACTTTTCCTCTCGACCGCTCGCTTCACTCTCTGAGTCTGCGTCACTGGAAGGTATGGATGGTGAAGGTGAGCGAGGCCTTGTCCTCCGTGATGCACGTGACCGCATGCTCAAAGCGGGAGAAGGTGCGCGTGAGTTTGCTCGAGATGGGGCTCTAGATGCAGCTCGACTTTCAGCTAAAATTATATAAATAAAAGTATACAACTAGAAATAATAATTGATTTAATTGCTAATAATAAAACCTCGCTGCGATTGTGTGAGTAGTGTTCACAATTTAACGAAGAGAATCTGATTTCCGGCGATTGTACGGGCGATATAGGGCATACCTCTACGATAAGGCTGAGGGGTCTGTGGCGCGTGCATGTGTGAGTGTGGTTGCAGTCGTTGGTTCTGCATTGGAGGCACACAACAAGTCTGCGCCCACTGCCCCTGCCCCCAGGAATGATCCAAGTTAGCGCAACTACCATATCGCCAGGGATTTGGTGCGCAGTGAGCGCAGCCGCCGCAAGCTGGTGCTCCTAACTCCATCACAGAAGCCCCGCGGCGCAATGGACGCCCCCAGTTCTGCGAAAGATTCTCATGCGCATCCCAATGTTCCATTTGTTGAGGTGGCAACTGAAAATATATAAAAATATAGAAGGATTAAGAACCTTAATTCTTAAATAGTCGTCTCTGAAAGAAAGAAAAGAGTATGCGAGTAACGATGCTTTTCTACAAAATATAATACTTAAAAGATTCGTTAATATAATTATTTTGGAATGGACTGACTAGTTGGTCAGCTGATTTGGTTTTAATAGTGATAATCTTAATATTGGTATAATATTGATTTTAACATTGCATAACGAGTTATTGATTCTAAAGCTTTAGAGAATACCTTAACTATCTTAGGATATATAAATTGGTTAATCAATGAAATTTAAATCCGCTGTTGCGTTGGCATTAATACGTAGGCTATATCTATAGAACTAAGAGAAAATATGTAGATTAAATATTTATAGCAGACACTTACAATACTTTGAGGTGGTACATTGTACCCGGGCAAGGAAGTACGTGGACGAGTCCACGGATTGAATCCTCCCATATTGCTAACTGGCTCAGGTATAGGTGCTTGAACAGCAGCAGAGAAATTCGGCGTCATTCGAGGTTGTGTATTCATATTTACGGGCATTTGAGTCACTGGTGGTCGCTGAGGTGCAAAAGTATGCGGTAAGGTAGCGGATGGAGTTGTATTATTCGAGACTCCGTGAAATACGTTAAGCGTAGCTCGTCTTTGATCTAATACTGGAGTCTTAGGGCTGGCTGTACTTCTATCACCACTTAACTGAAAAGAGGAATAAGTTTATTAGCAAAGTATATAACCAGAAATATTATTATTGACTTATGTTCCTTCGTACTTACAAAAAAGTGCATCAATCTTACATCAGGTCTGCCCATGACTAGACATGAGTTTATTTGTCTTTTCTTGTTTACATAAGTAATTAAATAAAAATTCTTAACCATTAACCAACCTTAACCATCTTAACCAAAAGCTATGTTACACAGGTACATAACATCCTAAGTCTCACGTAGAATGATTAAGATGTTGGAGTTAGCCTCGTCTTCCGCCTATTATTTCAAAAGAGTACTTCGCTTTTCAATTTATTATCATAACATCAACAATGTAAGTTAATAAAAAATACCTTATGTCTTCGTGGTGGTGGAACAGGTGGTGTTCCCTTCGGGGGTAGAGGTGGTCTTTCTTCTTTTAGCAATGATGGTGGGAGGGCCTAAAACAAGTAAATAACCTGTGACATTGTATTTGTTTTACGCACTTATGCAAATAAGCCATGTGTAAGCGCATCTATTTTATTGTTTGTATTCATACTAGCTTGGTTGGCAATGTGCCTGTATTTCGATGAAGCTTATTTATTTAGGGATATAGTCTATTAATTACCTAACCTACCTAAGTACATTCGTGTTGGATCATAATAATGAACGACACTATTCGCGCACCTGTCTTTCTGTTAGTTGACGATTCCCTTATCTTTTATTGTTATCTATAGGTTAAAAGTAACTAATAATATATACTTGTCGTTGATGATGCCTTCGCTTTGGATGCCTGTGATACATATCATCGCAAGAGGCACAGAGCGCGCGTCGCCCGCACTCTGTACATCGAACTCTTGCGCCGCCGCCCCCACATAAGCCACAAGATGTATCCATTGGGTGACCTGTATAATACTTTTATATTAAGCAAAAATACTAGTGGTGTTCCCAATATCTGATGAAATATAGGGCTGTACAGTAAATTTGGAGACTAAAAACATTCGTAAGTTTTAAAGCGATATTATTTATCCTACAAACAAATTACAAAAAACTATTAATGTTAGCATTCTGTATGTAAACAAATCTGCTAATATTCAGGAGGCTTATTTTCAGACCTGTAGGTGGTCTTGGCGGTGTTGGAGGTGGATGCTGAAGCTTTGCGTTGACATATTGTTCGGATGGGAACTCCACTACTTCGTAGTCCGGTTCGGGTTTCGCCACAGGGGCTCTGCCCGGTGATCGATGACCAATTGGAGTCCCAGGAATCGAAGCTCGCCCGCGACCTTTCAACATCTAGGAAAAAGAATAAAGACATCTTGAAGTTTTCAATGATCAAAAAAGAGAAAAACATCGTATATTTTAATATCTTTTCCGAAATTAAATGATTATTACATTTAAATGGGTAAAATACCTGATAGATATCCGCAACCAAGAAAAAAAATAAGTATCTATACTAACAACAAAGATAATAAATAAAGATCGAATTTAATTAAAAAGTGAAAAAAATAATAATTGTTTTTATTTTCTTTTTTATTGAAATATGATTTTGCGAACTACGTCTTACAGATATGTTATATCGTTTGCAAGCTAGAACGCAGCTGTGACCGGGATAGAGCTACGGGCGTTGCCATCTTTCGCGACCTACATGTTCGCGATATATCCCAAAATATCAAAATCATTTACCTACGAATTCATGTGATAATTTTCAGTTAATACAATTTTAATGACAAAAACTTACCTTTAATTAGTTATACCAGTTATTTCGACACTTAGAACCATCCGAATTGTACTACATAGTTGAACACACACAACATTATCGCGATCGTAATACGTGGACACTGCACACGCGGGGGTGGAAGGTCAGTTCCAACAGCAGATGAACTGAAGAGGAGCAGCTTAAGAGCAGATACACTGGTATCATCTAATCGTGCGCCCTAACCGGATAAAATTGAACGAGCGCGCGTGCTCTGCCGTCTCTCCATTCTCTATTTCTGTCCGTGGCCGCGTTGCCCTGATTCTACTAAAATTAAAATGCGCTGCTATTTCCGCACTCAACCTATTACGCCCTCTTGACCGTGTCAAACATCGCGAATTATAATTCTTACACTATCATTGTAACAAAAAACACGAGCAAAGTATATTTAATGCTTTTTACAGATATAATTTGTTGGTGTGGTGTGTATACATCGTCTTGTGCCTTTGTAGATGTATTATTTAAGAGAAAGAAGGACTAACAACTACGGATTCACTTTGCGGAAGTTCCTATGTACAAATTCCTAATTTCCGAAACCATAAATTCCAGTTCATAACGCGTAACTATTAGATATTTTATTCCTTTTCTTACCTATATTTTTCCACCTTGTTTTAATTTTAAAAAGCCTGTTTGCTTTGATCGCACTACCGATAAAGAAGGTCCAACCACAAATATTAAAAATGATAATTTTCAAATCTGATTGCAAATGTCATAATTGCCTATAAGTCCAATTTTGCCCTTCCTGTTCATTGGTATTGGTTCATTTAAGGAAGGGTTTGTTGTACATGGATTTGCTGTATAATTTTAAACAACATGGTTATTTCACGGCGGAATTGTATCATTTACTCGCTTCAAAGAAAATGGTGGGAAACGCGAAAGAGGTAACGGAGCTTCAAAATAAAATACAACTTTAAATGTTTTTTGTGTATAGAAAAGAGATTTATATCGTGTTTGTCTAATTTATTGTTTATTTTTGGAAATTAAAAACCGCTAAGTAGATTACGTTCTAATTTGCCTTTAATAACAACATTTGAAAAACTTCTACAATAAGGGATGGTTAATATACCGTAAAAATTATATATCTAATATTTTACATCATTTAGGTTTCCATAGTGCCATCTGCTTATAAGAAAGAAATGGAAATGTCAACATTGGATAGACTCCGATCCTTACAAGCTATACAAGTCAAAAACTATATTGATCCTGGAAGAAGCAAGACAGATAAAATTGTGCTATCGTTCTCGCCCAGTATAATTATATTTCAAAATTTTAAACCAAATGAAAAAATTGTAGCTAAATTCTCGGTGAAGAATATCAGCAAGGTACAGATTATGCAGTTTGTAGGTAACATAAAATTTGAGAAGAGTTATATTTTAAAATAAATTTGCAGGCTCCAACGTTCCTTAATATGGTGTTTAAGGAATCTTCATACTTCTTCATAAAACCCTGCGGAGGTCAGTTACTATCGCGACTGGCTCCAGGGATAAGTGTAACATTTGCAGTCACATTTCAGCCAGCTCAATATGAAGATTACACTCACAGAGTAACCTTTTACACGGAGGAAGATCAGTACATAGTACCATTAATTGGTAATTCATTTTCTTAATCTACTAGAAGCAATAAGCACGTTTTTTTACATGATTGTTTACCAGTATTTCAATGAACTACCCCAAGACTAGCTTTGGATTGTTATATTTTAACGGGTTGCTTAAAAGGAATCATTTTAAGCAAAGAATTAGTACATTTCGTTATTGTGTAGATATGAACAAGTAATAATAATACGATTTTTTGTATAAATAAATATGACTGGAAGAGAATTTTTTGGATATTTTATTATTTATGTAAAAAAAAAAAATTTTTATCAGCTAACTATTTTATTTATTTATTTAAAACGTCAGGCACGTTTAAACTGTTTTATTTAAATGCACGCACACACGCGTAAAATACAGTCAGTACATATTGCATATTTATTAATATTCTTTCAGCAATGGGACCAAGACCTATATTTGACTTCCCAGATAGTATTGTGGTACCAAAGACACCGCTCAAAATAGAAAGTAGTATCTTAGTAACAATTCATAATATTGGTATCATCCCCGGGGGATTCAGTTTGAATACGAAATGGTAACAAATAGTTATTTTTTATTCACTTGTAAATGCAATATAACCTATTTACCATGCCCTGTTTCTGTGATTTTTAGGTACCACTACAATTTTATGAGTTACTAGCTGTGTGAGCGACTTCGTCCGTGTAAAGCGTAATTTTAGGCATACAAATTTGTTTTTGCAAACCTAAAATCTAAGCAATCGAAACCAAATTTAATCTTTTAAACTTACGTTCCGTCGTTCTTGCTAGTTAAACTTAAAAGATGACATATACTTTTGTGGACATTTTTTTAGATATTTTAAAAGAGAAATTCTTCTTTCCTACATATTTTTTGGGTATCTTGATCCGTTTTCGCAGCGTACGCGTCTGAAACCCACCAATTTTTTTCTCCTCTAAATCACAACGCGATGTTTTATAACCTTTATCCTCGGTTAATGCCCTAATCAACACAATGATATTTTTTCAACTCGAACCAGTAGTTCCTGAGATTAACGCTTTCAAACATACAAACAAACTATCTCTTCAGCTTTATATATTAGAGTAGATAAATAAATTAACAGTATGTTTGTGCATCTGCAAATGTATTATCGTGTTACTTTTACAGCATTCGACCATGTTATAATTTAACTAGTTAATCAGAATTTTAATTTAATTGCAGTCCGTTCTCGGTTCACCCAAAATCAGTCTATTTGAATCCCAATCAGAGAGTCGACGTGAGAATCGCGTTGAAAACAATGCGCCTGGGCGATGCAAATAGTACATTAAATGTTATTTTTGAAACAGGTACTTTCAATGACTAAGTCCTTTGACATCGAATTGTTACGTGTTTTACCAATATTTAATTGCGCAGGAGAAAATTTTCATATCAAATTATCTGGATCAACTTACACTGTAAGTGTGGAACTGGAGAAGCAAGTCGTGAGATTCTTCGATACATACAATACTTTAGTACGACAGCAGACGTTTAAGATCACTAACAAATCGGACCATGAGTTAACATACATGTGTATGAAAAACGACTGTGTTTATTATGGTAAATATTGGCCTGATTTTTGACTTGTTGGTCAAATGGTAGCGAAGTAATCAAATATAGAGTTACCATCAGCGACACAAGTCGAAAGTCAAATTTTCTGAACATGTTAGACTTTGTGTGGAGAATCTGGTAATTGATGGAGGAATAACCTACATACGTTCACAGTAAGAGTAAAGCATAAAGATTTAAAGTGTTAATTGTTTGTACTTCCAAATATCTAAAGTCAAAATTGGTTGGCAGTACATCTTTTATAGATTTTATACTTATAGCTTGAGATCGCCTTCCATCAAGTAAACCCGACATCGGTCTGTCATTAAAAACATTATTGACTACAATCGAGTATCATTTTAAAATGGTCTATTTTTAGACTTCGAAGATAAAGTAAAATTAGCAACTGTCTTCTATAACCTGAAAGATACTGAAGCTGCAAAATGTGCCAACCTTGTGCATTACGATGTTTTGAGCAGCGATGAACATGAACGGGTTTACACGAGAATATTTTACGATGAGATTCAGGCTCTGGTTGCAGATGAATCCTTACAACATCAAAATATGCATTTTTCTATATCACCTATTGTAAGTAAAGAAATAAAGTGTTACTCCCAAATGTTAGTAATTAATACTATAGTAATTTTCGCATGTTGTTGCACATGATGGCACTATATAAACTTCGTTGAAAAAAATTCGACGATGACGTGTAGGACTCGGTAGCTCAATTGGTTAGAGCAACAGCACGCTGTGGATGCCGGTTCAAATCCTGCTCGAAGCGTAAAGTTTTTCAATTTATAATCGATTATAGTTAAACAATATTTATTCAAAAAACTATATTTATTCACACAGTTTGGTAAACTTTGGCCGAGGAAAGCGACTGAACTAACCATAACATTTTCTCCACAAGAAATTGGGGAATTTAGCACAATAGCGTATTTAGATATAGACGGGGTGAACGACCGCATTCCTCTAAGAATCGTTGGAACATCGCTGCCGCCTTTCATAAACTTAAATTTAGAGACGCTGGACATGGATTGTGTCTATATTAACAAAAAATATGATTATGAAATCGTTGCTTTGAATAGAGGTTAATAACTTTATTTATAATAAATAAAATAATAGTTTTTTTTTTATTTTTAGATAATTTAAAGAGGAATCATGCTTTTGTGCATATTTTTTGGGTATTATATATAGTATAACCATTTTCGCAGCGTACGCAATGGAAACCCAAGGATGATTTCTTCGCTCCTATTAGTCACACAGCCTTCCTCAATATGTGTTCTAACCAACACAAATAATTTTTCAATTCGAACCAGTAATTTCTGAGATTAGTGCGTTGAAACAAACAAACTCTTCAGTAATATATTTTATATAGATGGAATCTATTCCATCTAGTCATCAGTCTTGTATTCGAGACTCGAATACAAGACTCACCAATATGTAAAAAAAATACTTTATATAACGTGTGAAAATTACAATAATTTAAATTATGTTGTTTCTACCAAACAGGTCACATCAATGGCGTTGTAACATATAAAAACGTACCCCCTCTTTTTGGAAGCAAGATAACATGCACACCAGCAATGCACTGTTTACGCCCCGGAGAGAAAGATATATTTGTCGTTTCGTTTTGCAATTCGAATCAAGGGCCATTTTTTGAAGAAATTAACTTTGGTATCCACAATACAGATGTTATTTTAAAAGTCTATTTAAAGTGTGTTTTGTTTTATTATTGATATATTACTCTAATTTTATATGCTATAATATCGTCTCTTTTTAGGGGTGTTGTTATATATCCATCTTTGATGTTTAGTATCCCGTGTTTGGATTTCGGCATGGTTAGTTTAGGTGAGAATTTAGTTATTATGTAACAATAGAACTATTGCAATGGATTTAAATAAAACACTTTAACGGTTTAAACTCCCCCGAGTTCTGAGGTTGAGACTCCCCAGTCTCCCGTAACCACGGCTACTGCAAAGCATCCGAAACGTCGGGCCGTAGTTAAAATAATTGTTTCAAATAAGTTTAACTAATATGTATCGCGTTTTAAACCCTTAGAGTATTTTAATGCATACTATTCGCGACAACTGCAATGTTTAATATTGGTGATGAATTTTCTGCTTAAAACAGGAGTGCCAAAAACTATGGAATTAGAGGTAATAAACGAGTCGATAGTTGACGTAGATGCAAACGTAAAGATATCATCAGATGGCCCCGAAGTTAGCAGTATTACGTTAGATGATTATGCTGTGGCCAATACACCTAAGCCCATAGTTCCACAGTGGCCCAGAGAATTCAATATCATCCCCCAAAAAATTACGATCGGGCCGGAATCAAGAGTTTCTCTAAAGGTTAAAAAATGTCAATAATACTTTAATAAATTTATCGTAATAAAGAAAACGACGTAACAATTAAATTATTTGTAGATAACTTTAACAGCAAATTTGATACGAGCAAATCAGACATGCTTGGAATTAGAACTAGACAAATCGGATAGTCCACCTATAACTTTGCCTGTTACATTTAATGCTATGGTGCCTACGATTACGCCGGCAGCAGACATCAATCTTCGAGCTTGTTTCTTGGACTTTCCCTACAAATGTGACATTATAATAACGAGCAACGAATGTTGGGGTTACTTCACGTTGGAAGAATCGGAGGTCTTTAAAAAATACTACTTAGGTTATTGTTATTGTTTGTGAAATTCTCATAAATCCCTTATTTTTAGGAGGCTTCAACTTTAGAAGTTGACGTCACTATTAAAGAGGGTATGATTAAACCTAACACGTCGCTATGTTTACCAGTAACAATAAAAACAAATGTTTTGGGCGTTCAAGAATATTCTATATGGTATGGCGCTGCGAAAAAATATATTTTTATATTCTAATTTATTAAGAAAATCTTTAATTTAATATTTCAGCGTTAAATTATTTGGATTATCATCACCAGTTCAAATTTGTCATATAAATGGATGTGGAGTGCGACCTATAGTTACTTGCACACCGATAGCACTTCATTGGGGTCAAGTAAAACTATTAACAAAAACCCAGAAAATCCTGACGCTTTGCAATGATTCACCAGTTTTTGTTAACTTTAGGGCGTCGCTGGTTTGTGATTATATTTACATTTTTATACTTCGTAAGATAATGGGAAGTGTGATTGTTAAAATGAAAGTAAAACTTTTCAAACCAACAGTTAAATCGTGATAACAGGTGGCAAATCCACCCAACAGAAGGCTTCATAGAACCAGAATCAGAAACTGATTTATTACTGAGCTTGTATCTCATTGATGCTGATAGTTATACAAATAAAGCTGTAATTCAATTGGAGAGAGTCAAGGATATTGTAAGTCCTGTATATAGATTTTAATTATTTTTTATCGTATATAGGTTTTTATAATCGTATGTTTTTGTTCTAGTTGGTTCCTCTTTCCGCAACGGGTATAGGAACGAGTATTTTGGTTGGCGAACTAAGAGACAGAGTAATGCTCGGACGTCATTTTACTAAAATCCCCTTAAACTGTCAAGTGGTCATGGAAAATTGTGGTACACGGATGCATGCTTTAGAGTGGAGCGAGCATTACAAGGCACCAAAAACGAAACAACATTCCGCGTAAGTTAACGAAACATTCGCAAACTTTGCTAGTTGAGAACTAGCGTTGTTAAAATTATTCATTAAAATTTTAATTTTTTCAATTTCAATATTTTTAGTGGATTTTTCAATTTGGATCCAAAAGTTTTCAAAATGGCCGCTGGAGAAAAGTTAGAGTTGACGATAACGGGTTTATCGCATAAAGTTACTACCGTTAAAGAAATGTGGTACTTAGTGGGAAGTGTGGAGGGTATAAATAAAAAAGAGTTACTTCTTGAATGCCAAATTGTAGCCGAATTCGTGGATCCGAGGATAGAAATCTCGTCGAATTTAATTGAATTTCAGTATGATTACGGACCTTATAGTGAATTTTATAAATTAACAGGTTGGTTTGAGATGTGCAATCTTATATCTTTATATCATTTATTTTATAAGTTTGTTTAGTTATATTCTCTAAGTATAGTTCATATAGCTTTCATAAACAATATAAGACCAACTGTTGCACTCCATTTGCTGTGTGCATGTCTATGAAATGTGAAATATATTAAAAAATAGTAGGTATTTAAATAAAATACTTTAACGGTTTAAAACGCGATATATTAGTTAAAACCGTTAAAGTGTATTTAAATGTGTACTACTCGCGTAAACTATAGACAGTATTTAAATAGTAGGCAGTTTATACTTTTTATTTAGTTATAATTTATAATTCTTTACAGATATCGTCACGATAAAGAATGTATCTAAACTACCTTTAGACTTTGATATAAGTGTTAAACCACCTTTCGCAATTATTCAAAAACAAACGACATATAAAATACTGCCTCAGGAAGAAGATCTGTGTGGATGTATATGTTATAATGAGTCGGATTTAAATCTTCTCAACATGAGCGATAATGACCCTCAGCATTCGAAAACATTCATTGATTTTTTGACACTTAAACCAGTAGATCCATTAAGGAATGAACCACTTCATTTTTTTCAAGATATTAATAAAATCAAACTTGCATTTAACCTGACACATGCGATTGAAGAGAGATTAGAGGATCAAGAAGTAATGAAAATACAAATTTTATTCGATACAACTAAACATTTCTCATTAAAGTCACGAGTTTATTGTGATTTATTACGAATAAAATTCAAGGGACATAAAAATAAAGTAAGTATTAATTAATCATAAATATTTACTGCCATTAAAAACAAATACAATATTATTAATAATCGTTTGTAATTAATTATTTTTAGGATGCCATTAAGCTGATAGGAAAAATAAATTTTCCAAATATGTTTGTGTTATCACCAAGAATAGATTTCCAATGTGTACTGAATGGAAGTATTGAGAGCAGAACAATAAAGATTCAAAACGTGACTCCACTTCTCGTGTGTTACAGATTTAATTGGAAAAAATTCTCGATAGTGGAAACTAAAATGGTAAACCTATTATCATTGTTTAAAAATTTGTCGATTGGTTTTTTGTTACATAATTTTCTTTTTTGAATATAGCCAGAAATATCTAAACATGAGTTTAGTAAAGTCAGTGTCTATAAAGTTTCGACAAACGAAACAGAACCAAGTGGTAAGTTAATACAACATAATATGTATGTTCGTATTTTACAAATTTTATATCATTTATCACGGCACATTTCGCTTTAGGTGCGGAATTGCATGAAATATTAGCATGTCGTACTCCTGTTGGATCTGCGGCGGATAATATAGAACAAGAAAATATTACAAAAGATGTCCCAGTGATCAATAATGTTAATGAACCCGTTGAAATCTCTTTAATAGATGATGCTATTGAAGACGTCTATTTTAAAAAGTATAGTACAATGAAAACGATCACTCCGATGATAGATATAGATTATGAATCTGAATTTGAATGGACGTACAAATTTTCTAAAAAAGAAAGACCTAGCAACATATGCATTAATGATGTTTTGCAACTTACCCCACACCGAGGCCTACTTAAACCAAATGAAATACAGTTTGTGCACGTAATATTTAGACCAAAAGTTAATATGAATATACGTGCTACATTGGAGTGTGAGGTCCTCGGTGGGCCCCCGGAAGTTATATTAGTGACCGGCCAAAGTTCGGATTTAATATATAAAATTAATACTCAAAAAATTAATTTCAAAATAAGATCTTTCCATGAAAATGCATTTGAACAGTTGACATTATCAAATGTAGCGCAGTTGCCGTTTGAATACAAAACATATCTTAATGAACCAAAATTTGAAAATGACTTATATGGGACAATACTTAAAGTTATACCAGATGGTAAAGTACTAGAGCCAGAAGAACAGATTAACGTTAATATCGAAGTTAGACCTGGAGCGATGGGTTATTTTAGCAGTAGGTTTCTGTTAGAAGTGGGTCATCTACCATTTATATCGATTGATGTTTTTGGATGGGGTGTAATGCCGCAAGTGTACATATCATTACCTCGGCCGGAAATAGCTAAGGTATGAGTATTTCTTTAGATTTTCATGTGTAGAATTATAACGTTAATGTATTTCTCTCTCAATATTGTACATTGGTACACTTTCTAAAATAATTATTATTTGTGTTCAGCTTAATCCAGAATTTGGCTACCATGCAATCCCTACATTGACGGAAGAATATTTGGAGGCAATTAATGAAATATTTACGTATCGTCATCCCGATCACTTAAATTCGCCCCTTACTGACAAGTGTTTTGAAGATCCTATGTTTCATAAGGACTGGCACATATGTTCTTCTTGGGTATACTTAACAGTGTTATTATCTTTAGTCGATTATAACTTATAAAGTACATATATATTTAATTATTCAACAGGACGTTTATCCTTCTACTATGGATATTGAACTTGCGATTGAAAGAATGCTAGTAATCAATTATATACGTTTTCGTCCCGATATTTTGAGTGTATATACAACCACTACAAAAATGATACCAATACCTGGATTTCTAACGACACCATACGTTATTGATTACGGAGTTGTTATAACTGGAAGTTCGGTTAGTTTATCTAAAATGGTAACTCTATTTTCCTTTTCCAATGTTATGTTAATATACAATTTTTATAGGTCCATTGTTGTATAGATGTGATTAATTATGGGCCGATTGTTATTAAACTACATTTAGCTAAGGGGACGCATATTCCACCGTGGCTCAGTTTAAAGTTATGCGGTAAGCTAAATCCGGGTGAAACTGGAAAATTAGAAGCCACATTTTCACCAACTTCCAATGATTTTACGGAATTAGAGGAAAATGTTGAAACTTATTTTAATATCGACGTATGTTATCCTATTTCATTATAGCAGTACAACGTACCTATCTTCGGAAAAAGATATCTTTTCCTTATTACAGGTACCATATGGAGTGACTATTCCAGTAATAATTAGAGCATTATGTGCGGTACCCTATTTAATGTCTAATGTGAGGACAATTGATTTCGGCACAGTTAGATGCGGCGATAAAGTTATATACTCAATTCCCCTAAAAAACATGTAAGCCGACTAAAATCTCAATAAACCTCTCAAAAAATACATCGTGACTAATATATTTCTTACTGTATACTTTGGAACAGTGGAAGACCTACATGCATATGGTTTGTTGCTTTGAAATCTAAAACACCAGGACCAAACCCAATGACCGTACTTGATACTTCTGGAAAGTACGAACCCGGCGAAGGTGGATGGTTAAGTATAGCTTTTAAACCTGTTGTTGAGGTAAGGTATATTTATTACGTATAGAATATACACGTGACACTGAATGTAACTATTCTAAATGTATAATTTTTCAGTTGCCCTACGAAGGACTCCTAATTTTCAAATTTCACATGAACCCCAATAGAATGACGATTCCAGTAGTAGGACACGGTACTTTACCCCAAGTTCACATCATTGGGCCGAATGTTACTTTTCAGCCTACTCTACCTTGGGCGGAGACAACAGACATTTATTTCGGATTAACTAACCCATGTCCTTTCCCTATAGAGCTTATTATTGCACACAGTGACCAGTACGTAATTAAGTACGATATTCTCTACTAGAAATAAATCTGTATTGTAAACTTACACACAACTGCAGGCATTGGAAGGAAGAAGACGAAATATACCAGTTACTATATAAATATTACAATAAACCAGATGAGATGTTAGTGACGGCTATCAAACCAGGCGCTGGAATGCCACGTGAAATTTTAAATTTTTACATTGGGTTTAAAGAGCGGGTTAAAAAGTATGCATACTTTTGCGTGTCTTTAATTTCATATATATAAATAAATCATGAGCTAAATTTTTGTGTAAATTTTAGATCTTTGGAGGAAGAAGTGCAAATGTCGAAAGCATCATCAGTAAAACCACTAGCTTCTGCCAAGTATTTTTTTTAATATCATATATGTAAAACCCTTTTAACAAAATAGGGTACAGGTATAAATAAAACCTAAATGTTGCAGAAAAGCTAAATCTATTAAAGTACCAACATCGAAATCCGGAACAGCAAGAGATTTGAGCCCAAAAAAAATTCGCACTGAAGCTGAAATTATAAATGGTACGTTTCTTTCGAGAAATTTAAGTTTAAGCTAATGTGTAGCTCCGAGCATCTAAAAATTGCATTAAAATTAAAATACACAGAATAGCATGCGATTCACTTACAATATTTTTGTCTTTTGAGCTTTCTACGTGATATTTTACCTATAATTGTTATATTACCTTGTATAGCTATTTAACAAAATAATAAATTAACATTTTATTATTTTAATTAACATACCTAACAATTGAAACCCTTTTAATTTTGGTAGATTTAATGACTTCAATGAAGGCATCTAATATAGACCCTCTGAAGGAATGTATTGCTGCTCGCGAAAATACATCTACAGCCGATGTCCACAGTGACAATCACTCTAAGGGCATATTGATATTTTTTCACGGATCACCATGTGAGGGTATGAAATTATATCGACTAATACCTTTATATTTCTGGAATACGCTACTATTCGAACTACATCACTAATAAGGTTTTGGTTCAATAAACATTTTACATATAAAATTGTCAAGGTATTTTCGAAATTTTAGAAATCCAATGTCAAGAAATAGC
The DNA here is from genome assembly GCA_963661955.1 of Leptosia nina. NCBI lineage: Eukaryota > Metazoa > Arthropoda > Insecta > Lepidoptera > Pieridae > Leptosia > Leptosia nina. The sequence continues at coordinate 6,571,560 of CAVLEF010000040.1, forward strand.
GTATTCAACAGGAAAAGCACTGAAAATACCAACAATCAATGTTGATTTTTGTGTGGTCGAAGCCTTATGCATCAGCGATTGCTCGGCAAAAACCCATATACTAAATGCAATCAATGAAATGTTTGAGCTAACACATAGAAATAATAAAGGCGACGATGAAAAAGAACATGAAAGCGAAGGTATAAACTGTAATGTGTTTTATATCTCCATATGAATCTGTAGGAATTTTAGACTATAAATTATAAAATATAATTTGCGTTAAAATAACTTAATAGTTTAATTGAAGATTCCGTGGCCGTTCTATGTATTTTTTGTATAATTACAGATGTATTTGGAGAAACGGATGATGAATTTGATATAATTTGGAAAAAAATCGAATTCTTGGCTAATAGCAAAAATGTAGCGACACCGCGGTCTAAAGCAAGTGACAAAAAGAAGAAAAAATCTTCAACTTCATCTATTGCTTCCCATACAGCATTAGGCGCTATGGGATCGAGTACTATGTTCCAAATGGTCTGTCATATTTAAGGTGGATTCAATTAAGGATTTAAAACTTAGTACTTATTGATATTTTAGGACTTGACTACTGAGCTTCTTACCGATTACTTTAATCAACCAAAGTTTAACCTTGGATTCATAGTGGATACTTTAACAAGCGTCATCTTTAAAAGTCCTCAGACCGTTCTAACTACAGTGATAAGGTGTAAACGTAATATATGGAATTTACACTTGGTGCTTTGTCAATCTGATTTCGCAAGATGGGCGCAAAGTTACGAAGAAACTCAACGGGAACACGAATTAATAGACGAGTGAGTTAAGCACGTTTTAATTATGTCTTTATTTTAATATACCTACAATGTATTATTACGAGATCATTTCAGAAATTTAACAAAAGTGTATGATGACGACGAAATATCTGAGATAGTTAAAACATTTGAAGACATGGAAGAGGAGGATTTCGAAGATGCAATTCCGGAATTAAAATCCCTTTATATAACGTACGGTTTAGAGGACAGGCGACGGAGATTTTTTGAGAAAAAGGGGTAATTTCTATGCGTATTAGGGAGAGACTAGCCAAATTAACATAGTAATTACAAATTAACGTAAAAAAAATCACTGTGTATTGTCATAACCTTTCCGCTTTATACAATGAATTACTACCGTCAAGTATAGTTTATATTTATTTTATTATTATTATTTGTCTTCAGATTATCCGGTGACTATATTAAGCCAGAAAGAAGCGCCCGTGGTTAGTAATAGTTATATACTGGATAGGTATCAATCAGAATCCTAATGCAAAATTTTTTAAAATAATAGTGACGAAACGAAAGTTATTATAAGTAAAAATACGAATTTTCTTTTATTTCCTTCCTGTATGTTAAACTGTTTAGTTAAAATACTTTTTAATATGTTGTCTGCTAAAAACATGCAGATCGGAGCAGATCACTGTTAGTTATTGATAATGAATCAAAGAAAAAAATGAAGAAGGATGATGGCAAAGGTAAGCTAAACATTTTTTTGTAAAATATAACATTTTGATTAAGAGTTATAGAGCTTAAACGAAATCTTTTAGCAAAATTGACAAGTGAATACATTTTAATGAATACGAAATACAATGAATATGTAAAAAATACTTATGATACATTAATAAATATTGCAAACAACTGGATATTGGAAGAAGGTGACGTTGGATTTCCGTTATACGGTTTTAATGGACAAATCGTTGGTTCCTCTCACAAAAAGATGAAGAAGAAATCAGAAATCCAAATTCAGGTAAATGAAAATCTTATTTTTTTACTCTGTGTCGGTTTAAAACAATGTTGAAACGTTAAAACATTTAAATGACTAGCGATTAAATTTTACAGACTTCAGACATCAGCTTATGCGAAAGGGGCTTTCCATTGACCCTAATAAATTGCCCATGCGAACCATACAAGACAGCATTAGTAAATATGTTTTTAACATCAGAGTTAGTGAAAGAAGCTTTACGGGAAGACGTTATATACGATATTTTGAAAAGTCCAGTTAAAGTGAAGGAGTTCACGGTACTATTACCAAAAACTTTCCCAGTGATACAACACGAGGACCCACTGCGATGGCAATACTTAGACGAAGCACCGGTAATTTACCCTTTGAAACGAACTCCAAAATTAAGAGAATCATTGTTAATGTCTAAATGAGACACGTTTTCCTGGCTCACCACAGTTGCTGAAAAATTTCAAAATCGTCTGGTCATAAAATATCGTTCGCTAATTAACTTATTTTATTGTGTGCTAAACACAAATACAATCGATATAATAAATAAATATTTACAGATTAAGAAATGTGAATGCAATCCTTTGACTGACTTAAATCTCTTGGATGATACGACACAGGACAATGTGCTTAATATTCTCTCGAAATGGCATTGTACGTGTGGTAAGAAGGTATGTTATTAACAGATTAGTTTTCAATTCTGTTAAAAAGTAAATAAATCATTTCAGACTAAATGTTTGACATTAACTAGAGTATACACATACGTCCCGCCGGTGTTACGTAGATAAAATAAAATCTCAGTTCCCTCCGTGGGGCATGGGGCTTAATCAGGATTTCATGTGCATGACACGTGCTAGGCAACATAGTGAACATAATGTAAATACAAGAATGTTATATACATATTCTACAAAATTTTACTAATAAGGATGTTATCAGGTAACGTCTTCTCAAACATCAACTAGCGAAATACCATCGATGTCGATTGATAAAACTTCAGAGGACAACCCAGAAGTGTATCCCTTGCCGCTTAATAGTGTTAAATGCACAACAGGTTTGGTTATTGGTTTGGAATTTGTTACATATAATAATTCTATGGTTTTGTTCGAACTAGCTTCTTATAATGTCATAAGGACAAGTACTCGAATAGCAGTAACAATTTAGAATTAGAACTCTTAGGTTAACTACAGATATATATTTGTATAGTATTAAAGTAAGTGTTTGGCATTTCCGTTATACTAAAAATGTTATTAAGAAAGTACATCCTCGCCATATGTGTTTTTTATAAACTCTCCTCCGTCCTATCTACTGTACTCCCCTATTATAAAAAAAGAAATGTTTTTGTAACAGTCAAGCATGGGGTTCGCTTGATGGTAGGAGAAATACCTCAGCCATGTAACATCTAAACAAGAAGGCTTTGAATATTAGAAAATCCACAGACTGAAACCGGAACTTGATTAAACTTGTCTATTTTCTTAACGGTATTCGTGACGTAGTCCAATATGTTCCTTGATGTTGGACCCGGTGGGGATCTGTTAACATTCATACATTGCTACCATTACTTCACGAGCCTGTCAATGCTTCCAAAAATAAAAACGAAGGTTTCTTATTTCATAACATATATAAAAAATATATACAGAACGTGATCGTCGGATAGTGTTGCACCCAGGCGATCTCGTTAGATGCAAGTACTCGTTCAGTCCGCAACTGGAAGGAAATTATACCGTCAAACGATTCGTTGAAGTGAGCGGATGGCCAGCCTCGAGGGTAGATATTAATGTTTCGGGGATATGTGACTTGCCCAGGTCAGTCTTATTTTACATCAAAACTTTGTTTAGTAATAAAGGATATTAAAAACTAATTTGTGTAATACAGGCTGGATAGCCGACCGAAAAAAATGTTTGATAACTTTGTAAGGAGGACGGTAGAAGATAACGTTTACAAAGTCACCTATATTGATGATCAGAAGCTGTTTGAGTTCGGTCCCATCTTCGTTGGTGCTAATAGGTAAGTTATGTCATCGACTAATTACGTAAAAATTAAGGGTGCAAACGAAATTTGTTGGCTCGACACGAACAATTTTACTGCATGAGGCCACCACGATTTTATTTTATGTCTTAAGTTGTAGTTGGTAGAAATACACGTAATTTTAAAGTAGATAATATATACTCGTACAACATACTTGCATAAATTATGTTAATAGATCTTAAAAAACAATGTTCCAGAATATATGAAGAACAATATTCGTTAGAGCTACGAAATTCCTCTCTGATAACTGCGGATGTAGTAATTGAGTTTTTAGAAGATACGACTGTTTTTCAAATAGATAAAACCTTTATTATTTTAGACGTGAGTAAAGTAATGTTTTAATCTTAAGAAGAAATGTTTCTTTTTTGACTAGATAAGAAATGAATTTGGACGCATTCTAAATTTAATCAGGGTATTAACTAGAAAAATAAGTCTGAATCGAACTATGTATTATTTTTCAACTTAAATATTTTTCTATTTTTATATAATTAACGCTACTTTAATTACAGCCCGGGTGTCGAGATAAAGTGACAGTGTCGGCCGCACCGGCAGATTTAGGAGTTCACACCAGTGTTTTACTGTTTTGTGTGAAAGATAATCCTGAAATAGTATCCATTAAAATTTCTTGTAGCGGTGTTGTTCCTATTGTTGAGATTCTACCTTTAACTAAAGCTATCGGTTGGTAAAAAATCTTAATGAGTAACCCTTGCAAATAACCTTAAAATAAATTATTATCATTATATTCAGAATACGGCCGTCATTTACTGTATCGTAAAGAAGACGATCGATTTATTGTTAAGAACGATTCTATACTACCTGTTATGTGGAAGATACACAACCCTCAGGACTTTGTTGAAGATTTTATAATTGCTCAGACTTCGGGCATTGTACAGAGACAGGACAATCAAGTTGTTCCAATAACTTACATTGCTTGTAGGGTGGGGGTTATATCGCATAAGGCGCTCACAGTTGATGTAAATATACTCCTAGTATCAAAATCTAATTTTAAGCTTTACCATCATTATCAAATCTGTATCATTGTAATCATATGTGTATTTCCTTATTCTAAAACGAAATATTATCAGCCGAATTTGGTAGAACTTTTTGGTCCTAAGATCGAGGTTGCCCTAAATGTAAGCTACATTTACCGAAGATCGCGTATCAGGAGGTACATAAACGTAAACATTTTTGTATCCGACCAAGAATCGAACTCCTGACTTTACGTGCTGAACTTATACTACTAGAACAAAGGTGGCTCTCTTTACATCGTCCTAGATATATAATGGAAAAATTATTTTAAAACTAGATATATGATGCCGATGGGCGTGGAAATCCCATGATCGTCGACGTGTTATATTTGTCTGCGGAGTGTTATGATGTTCAAGTGGAGTGTGCCTACGAAAACCCCAGTGAAAATTTCCTCAACTATGGAAATGTCAAAGTCAATTCTACCGTTGTTCAAGAGATGTACCTTTTGAATCGAGGGAAATATAATATTTTTTACAAGTATGTTAAAATTATAATCCGAGAAAAACTGATTTTTAACTAGTAGGTGTAGGAAATTGGTTACAAAGGATAATTTTAACATTAAATAAACACTTACCTAAACTAATTTACTTTGTCATTTAAGGTTAAAAAAAGTGAAAAACTTCCCCGAGCCATCCCTGTTAAAATCTTTTGAGGCGATCCCGGAACATGGTGTAATACCTCCCACCTTGAAATTGGTGACCATCGAATTCGAATGCACACCCAGTACATCCATGAATTTAATAAACGTACCAGCATATATCTGCTCTTTACTGGATGGTAGCAAAAATCAAGTAGTTGTAGCCAAGTTTCCTGTTTGTGTTACCATTGCATCGTTTTATAACACGTGAGTACAACAGACAATGAGAAAACACTACCTTATCGAATAAGGAATCTAATTAAATATTATTTACAATTCCAGATTCACTTTATTCCCTCTGGGAGAACTAAATTTTCATATTATCCCTGTTGGCAGTGGGGTAATGAGAGAAGTAATATTAAATAACACTAGCAAGTGCCCTATAACTTACGAGATTATTTTACCCGAAAAATATCAGTTAGACCCTGATGCTCCACCTCCTTCAGCTAAATTAAAAGACAATAAGTTAGTGAGACTTTTTAAGGTATAATTTATTTGTGCCATATTAGTTAAGCGATACCTTAAAATAATGGATCAAAGGAAAGGGCAGTTGTGATTCTGATATTATCAGTTTATGTATATATTTTATACTAAGACTTATAATATGAATTCATAAGTTAAACGATTTGAATTTTCACGTGTACACAGTACTGTACTATGTATAAAAGCGACATATATTTTAAAGGGACTGAATAAAATGGAACTGACCTGAAAAATTCATAGAGATAATCATTCCGTGTTTTTTATAAAGACTTCAAAGGTCGTCAAAAGTTTCAAAGTATCTCTATAAATATGCTAAAAATGCGTCTTCTAACCGTGTTGTCGTAACGGGTTATAGTTTACAATTGGTTGCAGAATAAAAAACCCGCCTCTAAAATGTGGAAACTTTGTCATAATGAACGATGATAACCTCCTTGCTCCTGGAACGAGTAGAACTCTTCAAATACAGTTTATGGCGACAGCGGCAAAAACATTTGAAGAAACAATAAAATTTATTATAAGCGATACGTGTCCCGCTGAATCTTGCGGAGTTCCTCTTAAATTAGTTGGCACTGGAGCAATGCCCACATTGGACTTTTGGAATATAGAAACCACGTTTAGAGAACATTTAATAGTGAAAAGTCTCGCTGAATATAAAGTGCCAGAGGTATAAGGGTTTCATAAGGGTCTATAATAGATAGCACCCATATCCTAACATTTTTATATCCTTTTCAGTCATCACCGCATTGTGTGTTCGTTGAAGATTCTGTCACATTGTATTTCTATTGCGTCAATGTAAATACAACTTACACGGCTACTATAGATTTGTATAACAGCGGTTTAGTAGCGTCAGCCCTTACTATGAAGCTTCATTATCAGACTAATTCAAACGCACACATTTTCTCTTTAGACAAGTATGAAACACACATTGAGCCATTGTTGCACAAAAATTTAGGAATCGTTTTCAGTCCAAAAACTCTTGAAGTAAGTAATATTTTAGCTATACTTATATCGATTTCATATGTATACAACGTTTAATTAATATTTTAAAGCAATACAGAGCCGTACTGGAAATCAGGCTAAAGCTGTTGGATAACCAAGAAAAATCCTTTAGAGTTTGTTTGATCGGTGAAGGTGTAATACCAAGAATACGGTTGGTGTATCCTCAGTTACGTCATTATAAAATCGCATTATTGCAATTCCCAGTTACTTGTCTAGGCTCGATAAGTAAACAACAAATTCGTTTTAAAAATGTGAGCTCAGTAAAAACTGAAGTAAACGCCGAAGTTTTCTGTCCACATAAGGAGGAGAGACATATATTTTGGCTATCTTCATATCAAAGTGATCTATCCGAATATAGTAATAGGGGCAAGTATAATATGCGTATTAAAACTCATTGCAGTTCGTATTAAACATTAAGTTATACGAAACATTTTATCAACAGATATGACAATAACGTTAAAACAAATATTGTGTCCTAATGAAATTGCTACAATAAATATTCACTTTAATCCAATACGAAGAGGTAGAGTGTCATGCGACGTGAAGTTAACAATATCTGAAAATCCTTACGAGTTTTTTGTTGTAAGAAACAATTTCCGTAATATAAAATATATGTTGTTATTGTCCAATGTAATGTACTATCACATTTAAGTGAATTGAGAAATCTTTTGATCTCATTATTTGGTCAGGGCAATCATCTCGTTGAGAAGTTATTATCGAATAGTTATAAAAATTATTATTATTTCGTTAAGGTGCTGTGTGAAGGAGAAGCTTTCATGGAGGATGTTATTTTGTTAGGTCTTGAAATGCTCTCCATGGACTTGGACTTAGATGCATTTAAATCTGCAGAAGGGTGATTAAAGAGACTTTTCTATGATCTTAGGTTGGGTGGAAGACCTAAACATAAATATATTGCATATACATAATCTTGCAGCACTGTATCCACCGTCTCAACGTTAGATAGCCGTAAAAAGAGTAAAAGCGCGGCTGCCCCAAGAAAATCTAAAGTAGACACTAAAAGAAGCAAAAGAATGTCACAGGCATCAGTTAAACATAGCGATACTACTAGCAGCGTGGAACACTCATTACAAAAATATCTTCTTGACTTTGGTAACTTTTTAAAACGTATCTTAACTATCTAAAAAAGAAGAAAAACCTTGTATGAAAGCTTTATTAAATGTTTGAGTGTATTATACACATGACATCGGCATAAGTTTGGAAAAATTCAGCAGCAGCAATATCAACTATCAACGAAGACTTTTATTATTTTTCAGAAGGCTGCGAACTTTGTGCAATTAAAAAACGAACAATCGTAATGTTGAATAATTCAGAAAAGGTTTATAGATTCAAATTGGAAGAATCAGAGTTAATAGTTGTCAAGCCGTCGATTGGATACATATCGCCCGGCGAAGAGAAAGATATAGAAATTATTTTTTTCTCTCCAAAACCCGTTGTTTTGAAGAAAGTAGGTTGAACGGATGTTATGTTGACTTATTTTCTTTATATAATTTTAAAACGTTTTAATCTTCAGGAATGTTTACATGTTACGTTGATGGGTATTATTGATGAGTCATTGACCATGGACTTGAAAGGAACAACGTGGGATAATAGACAAAGTGTTACCGTATTCGATCATAATGCGTACGTTTCTTAATCCGATTATATATGCGATAAATCGTAGAAGAAATGAATATATTTTGTAACTTTTTTACAACTTATGTGTCATTTTAGTAATATAAGTGTTAATGAAAGATATCAAGCTATAATAGATGAGCAATTCCATATAACACCAGAAAATGCATTGGATATAATTCAAATGGTAATAGTGTACTCCGCTACAACAGAGTATACCAAATATACGTGTAACTTAAACGAAGAAAAAAATATGGAAGATACTTTTATATACCAAGTAAGTGTACTGAAAACACCTTAGTCTTGATTTTGTTAACAAAAATCTGCATTAAGTTACTTTGTTTGAACAGGTTAGAGACTTTAATTTTCAAGTTCAAAATATCAGTAAGGTTCCCATGAAAATTATGTGGAACTTTGTCATTGATGATGAATTCCCATCGAGGATTGATAAACGACTTTCTGGAACGGTAAACATTCATTGTAGAGTTATACTTGAGTATATATTTAATCTATTTATAGTTTAAGCCTTTGCATGTAGTATAAAACATATTATTTTGGACAGAAAACGATGCAAACAATTAACGAACAAGAAAATAGGACACTCAGAAACACGGAGTCCCGTGACGATAAAAATTTTGGTGATGAGAAAACACTAAAAGAGTTTATATATTTTTTATAATTTCAGACATTGCAAATATGCTATAATTCTGATTTTATATTTTAGAAGCAAGCAATGTCACTTTATTTAGCGAAAAGTCAGATCGAGATAGCGTTGATACGTGGTTCGAAGTCGACCTGCCATTTGTGATAGAACCATCCAAAGCATGTCTGAAACCTAATGAAAGTTGTAAATTTAAAGTAACATTTGCGCCCCTTGATGCATTCTTATATAAAGTAAGACTGAAAAGTGTTATAGGTATGTTTATTTCCTTTTAATTTTACACCTTTATAATATTTATAAGTAATAAGCATTGGTTATACATATCTTTATGGTTTTTTATATCAAATAAAACTAAGCGATTTTTAGCTGCTCCATTACTTAAATATGACTCTTATTATAATACAATATTTCACCTTCTCTGTTATTTTATTTACTTAATTTATGCAGATAATTTAGATCCATACGATCAGAATATATCATGCAAAATATCAGCGAAGTCACTAATTCCATATGTACACTTGGATATAGAGGAAAGCGATTTTTTGTCATCGGGAAGAAGAAAAGCCACAGTGGCTTTGCCATCGCACGTAACTGTACTAGAATTTAATGTTCTCGGCTCTGGGTGCTATAAAAAGTATGATAATAACTGTGTCTACTCATATTTCCCGATTGTAAGTTAATTTAGCAAAGTAATTTTAATAAATATCGTCTTACAACATCTTTAATTTACAGAGCCTTTAGTGTAATTAATCCTACAAATGAAGGGTACGAATTCATATTTGAAATGATTGTGGCTGAAAAGCCTGAATTGATTCCGATGCACTGCAACATGCTGAAGGGTTTTGTAGAGGGCGGAGCATCTTCGGAAGTGGAGTTTACGTTTTCCCCGACCGCACCAGGGGTATGTTAATGATTTTAATATTATTTATTTATAATTCACACGGGCTCGAAGTGGTTCCCATAAGACAGGCAGTGTTTAGTTTGGGATCACAATCTATAGATATAAGAACATATTATGTTTTTAGTATCGAATACTCTTCAGATATACTGAAAATTATTTTTTCTGAAAGTGTATACATATATAAGATAAAGAAAATAGACCAAATGGGTACAAATAAGAAGTATCTTCCCTTCTTAATTCCTTCGTATGTTACATTAGAGAAGATCTTTCTTATTTGTTGATGTGTATGATACTAAGTATTAAATTGTATAGAAAATAGTCTTAATAGATAAACGTGTGTATGGATATGTAAAATGTGTGTGTGTTAAATAAATAAATATATATTTATCAACATATTTTAGTTCCGCCTTAATTTAAGACGAAAAATTAAATTATAGCCCCATAACATCACCGCTGTACTAATTGTCTTACAATAACTATAAATTAATGGGTAAAATTATTATATACCGATTTTAGATATACGAGTCGCAATGGAAGTTCATTATCCCGGTCCATTCGATAGTAATGAATTTGCTTGTGGTTGGCATAGTACGAGAGCCAGACGTATCATTCGTGCCCACAATACTTTTGATTCGCAATTCCCTGGTCGGCTTCACAACGGAGAATATAGTCGTTTTAAAAAATAATGAGCGTGAACCGCTAAACTTCGAGTTTAAGGGAAACTCGCTGTGCAACGAATCTGGGAAGACACCGGTTATAGTGGAGCCTGAGAAGGGATACTTGAAGCCGCTATCAGAAACGGAAATAAAGTTAGTATTTTTTATTTTTAAGCATAAGACATTAAACTTTAACATTCAAGTATTAAGGTTGAAAATACATTGCGTGATGCATGTATCAAAATGTTAAAAATTCGACGATAGTGCAACAGCACGGAACGCTGACGATGCCATTTCAAGTCGTGTCCGAGTCGACTTTTTTTGTTTATTTTCGATTTTACTTTTCAAGTTTGTTAACTATTCAAAAGTTTAGATTTACTTAAAGCGAAGTAAATTGTATTATTTTGTTTTAATATTTCACAGAATTATTTACACACCTATACAAGACGGTCCGCTGTCATTCAAGATTTTCTGCAGCGTACAATATTTGATTAAAGTTCTAACTCTATGTGTGAACGCCCTGAGTCACTCTATAAAACCAAAAATAACTTATTATTTAATTGGTAATGAGCACGTACTCAACGCTGACGCCCTGACGAATATCCATCTTGATCAGGTATTGCTAAATATTAGGATTCCTTAGATGTTTAAATTAAACGTTTTAACGGTTTAAAATAATTCGTTAATCTTATTTGAAAATGATTTTTAACTTCGGCCCGACGGTGTCGAATGCTTTGCAGCAGCCGTGGTCACGGGTCTCCTAAATCTCAATCGTATCAAATAAGTTTAACTAATATATCGCGTTTTTAACCGTTAAAGTATATTATTTAAATGTGTACTACTCGCGTAAACTATAGACAGTATATCCTTAGGTGTTTTTAAAAGTTATAGTATTTATGTTTTCTTCTATTTATTGATTTTATTTTAGACGGCTTCAACGTATCAAAGGACAATACCGTTTACGATAAAAAACGATGGCTCATCGACATTTTATTTTGAATGGGAATACAGCTGTAGTGCTGTGAAAAAATATTTGCAAGTTAGCGTGGAGCCCAACAATGGACACGTTAGGCCCGCTGGAGAAGTTGTGTGCACCGTCTATTTTACATTGAAGCAAGTTCCTGTTCAGTCATTTCCTATGACCCTATCGGTAGTATTCAATATGTTATACAATATTCTTTAATTTATTACGTAGTACATGTTACTAGTTTCGAATAACACGTATTTGAGTTAATGTAATCAAATTATTAAAACATTGTGTGTTTAAAGATTTCTGATGGGCCAGAGTATAATATTTACCTTCACGCCGATATAGCCAAACCCGTATACCACTTTTCATGCATGGAGTATGATTTTGGAAAATGTATCGTCAACGCTCCGGATGCTACATACAAAAAGAATATAGCTTTTGAAAACGAAGACAAAGCCGCTACAACGTTCGTTATAATTTATTCATTATTTATGTATAACCGAATAAATCTTTCCATGGTAAGGAAATTACCATTTTTTTATTTTATTAAATGTTTCTTAATTTAGCCTGGATTTAAATTTTTCAAATATACCGGAGTTATTTGTTCACTACCGAGATGAAACACTGATAGAGCCAGGTCGACGTTTGAAGATATCGATTTATTTTCGACCAAAGCAGGTTAAAGAATATGAATTCAAATTGCATTTTTGGGTTAATTCTTTATGTGAAGAAATCATCACCATAAAAGGAGAAGGTAATAAGGCACTTACGTACTACTGTACAGTTACTTAGCATACATTCTGTATCTAGTAGATATTTAAGGGCAGTCAGAGGAGAGAAAAGCCTTTCTTCATACTATGTTTCTATATTGATAGACAATACAAATCAGTGTAGAATTTTGGTACAAAGGTGATATAATCGTACCTCTATATAACTTCCGTTTGTAGAAATAAGCTTTGTTGTAGGAGTGCCTTTGCTATTCGACCTGTATGAAGGTTGTCAAAAAAGTTTTGACCTGGGACCAGTCAAAGTAGGTCATAAAATCACGCGTCAAATTGAGGTGATGAATCATAGCAAAGTTCCAATCGAGGCTAGCTTCATATTCAGAGATACTTACGGTATTGTCGACGACGGCACCAAATCAGAGGGCACTAGTGTATGCTTAAGTCCTAGCGCCATCGTACCTTCCCCCGGTGAGGGTGAACCTTCGAGGTAAAGAATGTTAATAAATAATTCAATAGTAGTACTGTATTCTTTAAAAGAGATGTTTCATCTAAACAAATCATTTACCAGAGGGCGAATGTTACAATTGTACAAAGACAACAAAATAAATGAGCAAATAGAAATGGATGTACAAAATGCGTTAAGTTCTTTAAAAATAATACCCAATAAATGCACAATAAAACCGTATAGAAAAGTGCCCCTAAAAATTCAATTTAAACCAGTCGGTATGATAAGTGACCTCAATGTGCAGGTAAGATTGTCTATGTATATATAATTGATGAATTTTATCTAGTTTATTTCTGTATATTTTAAATTTTAACGCTTAACGTAGCAGCGGAAACCTCGGACGGTAATTGAAATAAATATATAGTAAGTTAACTAATATATTTCGCGTTTAAACCAGTAAAAAGTGTTTTATTTTAATACTGTGTATGGTGTGATGTGATTTCAGTTGAACATGAAAGTTTTTCATTTCGAGAGGCCACTAGTCCGATTAAGCGGCAGTGCGACCGGCATGAGTTTTTGCTTCAGCCAGAATTCGTTGCAATTTGGTCGTGTGAGGAAGCGGGGTTGCAAGATTCTTAAAGTAATGTTGCAAAATAAGGGTGACTTTGGTGCTAAGTAAGTTTACTACACGTAGACCTTAAAAATATATATATTTACTTGTTATATTCTTAAAAATTTAGGTAGTCCAAATTTCCGGTCCTTGTCATATGACCATGTATTACAATTAGTTTTTTTACATTGCTTAATTATGTTATTGCATTGGTGAATTTTTGTTATGTGTGCAGGGTGACTAATAATGAAACTATAATAGTCTATTTGTTAGATTATGGTTATCACGTATACAGTACTGTTACATACGTAGAGGATATCAACACACGTAACACGCTCTCCCTTCCAACCACCCCCCCACCCCCAAAATCCAAACCCCCCCCCAAAAACACCCCCTTTTTTGTTTTAAAATTTTTTTTTTTTTTTTTTTTTTTTTTTTTTTTTCCCCCCCCGGGGGGGAACCCCCCCCCCCCCCCCCCCCCCCCCCCGGGGGGGGGGGGGGGGGGTCCCCCCTCTCCCCTTTTTTTATAAAAAAAAAAAATTTTTTTTTTTTTTTTTTTTTTTTTTTTTTTTTTTTTAAAAACTTTAGGCTGTAATAAACGTGAAAATTATTTACTGCTTTGCTGATTTAATGCAATTATATAGCTAACTTATCCCCACTGAATAGTTCGCTCACCCCACAGATGTCGTTTCTCTCTTTCTTTTTTCTCGTTATTTTGAGTTGTACTTTAGTATTGTACGTATTGTTATCTTAAATATGTCAACTATTTGTTTTTATACCGTCATCTAAGTATAAGATAAATAATATATAAATATAAACTGAAAGGTGAATTGTTACAAGTTACGGCAATTTTCAGAGAAATCATTGTTTATTCATTGTAATAGGTATGTTAGTCGCGTGTCAATAATTGGATGCAAAAAACAAATGTGTTATTAATAAGTGCAATTTTACCAGATTCTGGTGGCAGCCCCTTAAATCCGACGAATTCAAAATATCGCCGATGCAAGGAAATATAGCTGCACGAACAAATGTGACTTTCACCATAACATTTAGACCCGTGGAGCACAATCCATTTATTAAAGTTTGGGTAAACTGGATACTTTTAATATGAATTTTAATTTGACACTTATTCCTAATAAAATAATATCCCCGCGTGGGAACAAAAAGATCAAAAATAGAAAAAATTTAAATGCACAAAAAGACCAAGAACTTCACTTATTACAAATTAAGCTGTGACCAGTAGCAGCTAAGAAATAGTAGGAAATATGAATACATACCGTAAAATATTCATCTTTGAGGGTTTCCATGGCGCGCATTCGCAGCGCGCAACGGAACCCAAAAAATATGTAGGAAAGAAGAATTCTCCCATGTCACCGACAACAGGTATATGTATGTGTATCAGTCAAGATTAATTTGCAAGAACGACGACACGCAAACGACGTCGTTAGTAAGAGCTAAAATTTATAAAGATGAGGAGGACGAAGTCGTGGCCACAGCTAGTTGTTATAAACGAGAAATATACATACATTGGGTACACTATACGTCGAATATTATGACACCAGTCATGGGATAAGACCTTACTATTAATTTCAAATATACCTAATATTCTACAGGCTAGTTGTAACATTGAAAACTATCCACCTTTGGAATTAGCTCTCTACGCAACGTGTGTTGATATTGGAAATATTCAAAACAAGACCCTGTACTTAGAATGTCCCGTGAGGGAAATTCATACTGAATATATTATTGTTACAAATCCGTAAGTTGGGTGAACGTTTGATGTAAATGTTATTAGTAAAGTGTTTTAGAAAGAAAAGTTTATTTGTTAGTATTATAGTTAATCGTTTATTTTTTAGTTCGGATGACATGTGGCTAGTGCTCTCGGAAGTGTCAGGTGGACCGTTCGAGACGCTCAAAGAATTCCATGTTGAACCCAACTCAACTTTTGAAATACCTGTTTATTTCAAACCCAAATCTATAGGCAAACATGAGGTACCAAAATTAATATTGAGAAAAGGTAATTGGACGTTAAACATGTAAAAACTCAGAAAATCCATTTTGCCAACAGGCTCAGGTGTTATTTTCGCCATTGGGAGAGAGTGCGCTATTCGTTACGTTAATTGGTGCAGCGACACATCCTAATCCTAACGGAACGATCAATATAACAGTCGATGCGAAGGACTATCATATGGAAGAATTATTTGTTTATAATATCACTGAGGTGGTTTTTTTCTAAATGTACATGCACTCCACAGTATATGCACTCCGTACAAAAATGCACTATATGAGTTGTTGACTTCGCTCGTGGTACTCTTCGCTTATTATTGTACCTCTACCAAAATATCATTTGAACACAATTAATACACTTTAAAAACGCGTATCGTTCTTTTCTGTAAAAACAATAGCGGATCACGAAACTTTAAGTGCTGAAAAGTCATTAGAGGATTCACTACTTGTGCACTTATCGAATACAACGGGGGAAAGATTAATTATGGGTCTTAGCTAACATAGGAAGTATACCTGAACAGTCCGTTAGATAATCCCTAAAAAGGATACCACGGCGCAACTCGAAACGTCTTAGCGGTCAAACTTAAAAGATAGACATTTATTTATATTTTACTTTTTTTATTTAATTTAATTTACATCACATGACATATACTATCCTAGACATTTTTTTTAAATCATTTAAAGAGCAATCATTCTTTCATATCTATTTTTGCTTAAAACTCCAATAGATGAATAATTTTGCCAGTTTTTTTCACGTTTCCCTCTTTTTCTTTGCTCCTATAAGTCGCAGCTTGAATTTTATAGCCTAAGCCGTCCTCGATAAATGATCTAACCAAAACAACAATATGTTTTAATTTGAACCGGTACTTCCTGATATTTAGCGCGTAAAAAAACTCTTTAGCTTTGTAATATTAGTATAGCTAGGAAATAATATCAATAGCCTCACTAAACACTTAAAACACGTACTTAACTTGTATTTCAGTTCCCAGAGTCGTATTCGGTATCAACAGAAATAGTTAAAATAATACCAGACAAATTTGAAGGGTATTATGAAATCAAGCATCCTGACACCATTAAGGTTTGGGGAGAAGCTGCTGCAACGTGTCGGTGGACGATAGTCTGTTACGAGGAGTGTGAATTACAAGCTAAGGTTTAATTTTTTCGTCTAACAAACCCTATTTCTTTTATAATAATAATAAGCCTTTTAAATGAAACACTTTAACGGTTTAAAACGCGATATATTAGTTAAACTTATTTGAAAATTAATTTTTAACTTCGACCCGACGTTTCGGATGCTTTGCAGCAGCCGTGGTCACGGAGAGACAAAGAAGGGACAGGGTAGGGAGATAAAGTGTTTTATTTAAATGTGTACTACCACATTTCTTTTACCAGTGGCATTTTTAAACATGATCTCGCAGGTGCTTTTCGTGAACGAGGAAACGCGCGAATATCAGTACTACAACATCATAGTCACTGTTAGTACGAGCAAGATAGTCGACACTTTGACGTTTACCTCGCGTGCACGCGAATCGGTTCAAAAGGAGATTACTATTAAGAATCCACTCTCATCCGACGCGGAATTCTTGATACAATCTGAAAAGCTTCATTGCTCTGACAAGCTTGTGGTAAACGGGAATTCGGAGGTTGGTACAGAATTTAAGTCTTTACAAAATGTTGATAACAATTCATAATTAATTAATAAAAATAAAAGTATGTTTAGTTGTTCCTTAGTCGAGTTAAATATTAATTTCTCTACTAACTTGCTGTTCAAATACTTAGGCGTACTAAATTTTTCAGGCTGTGCTAGTAATGACGTATGCCCCTCTTGTTGTCGGTGAATCTGAGGACTTCTTAGAAGTCAGTAACAATTTGATTGGATCCTACGTTTATGGCGTGGTGTTGAAATGTCTCCCGGCCAAAGAGAAATATTTGGAATTCACAACTCCTATAGGAACATCAGTGCCCTTACGTCTCAGAGTACACAATAAAACTGAGGGTAGAACGGAATTTATTGCAACGGTATGCGGAAACACTACGAAACTACTACTTTTTATTTGTATTTCATGTAAGTTTGAATGTCTAAAGTTTCTAAATAATTAATACTAATCTCATTTTAGGCGTCACATTCCTCAATACAACTCGAAAGAGAATATGTGTTAGGCCCATCGGAGAAAGGGAAATTCCTAGCTTGGTTTGAGCCGACTGAGCTTGGAGAGCAACATTGCAGAGTGTCCTTTCTTTCGGCCGTAGCGGGCGAATTTGTGTAAGATTTTATTAAGCTGTTTGAAACTGGCTCACTCATTTTTAACTACAATCCCAATTACAAGGAAAAAACAAGAGTTTTACTATTTACAGATTTAACATAAAAGGAGTTGCCTTAGCACCGAAACCACAAGGCCCTTATGAAGTAAAGGCGGGGGGATTTGCAACGATTACCTTTAAAAATATCTTTGAAGAAACGCGAATGTTCAAAATTAATGTTGACAGAGAAGACTTTTATGTTAAGACTTTATATGAACCCATCAAGTCTAAAAAGGTGACATTTATTTGTTTTTATACAATATCGTTCCCATAGGTTGTATAATGTTGTGAAGCTTACATCGAAAATAATGGAGGATCCATTAGTAGCATCATACTAATTTCGTGACCTGATGAAAACCTTTGAAACTGACACTATGGATTATACAGTTATTTCTTTTTTAGGATATTAAAATTCCCGTCTACCTCAATGAGAATCTGACACTGAGTCAAATGTCAAAAGATGGCCCCACGGGGTGCCTCACTATAGAGACTTACGAACCGGCCGAACCCAAAGTACAATGGACGTACTTCCTACACGGAGCCTTGTGACCACTTAATTAATTTAATCTCGAAATAAAATTTTATTGATTATGTTGTCTTTAACAAATTGTAACCAAGCACCCAGACTGTAAATCTAATATAAACACTAACACTATCTAACACAATATATGACTAACACAATAGCAAGTTTTGATTTGAATAAACTGCCATTGTGTGAAAGCCTTTTTACGTACAAAAAGCTTCCACGAGGTAAGTAGCAGGCAAAAGATATAGACGGATTCAACATAGTAAGATTTTAGTATATATTTATTTCCAATCTTTTACACTAAAATCTTCAACAACATCTTCAATTTCGGGGATATTATCATTTTGTATGTTTGCTATTGGTTTTTTGGATTTCTTTGTTTTCTTTTTCAACTTTTTAGTCTTAGCTTTTTCCTGCTCCTCGTCAATTTTGAAGTTATCATTATCTTCACTGTCTGATGGGAATAGAACCATTGGACCTTTCTTTTCTGGTGCTTCTTCATTTTCAGGGATCTTACGTCTCTTAATCATGGGTAATTCTCCAGCAATCTCATCATTCTTAGTTATTTTCTTTCTCTTCTGAATTTTGTTGATTTTGCTCCAGTTTTCATAGAATGTTATAAGAGGTGTACCTTTAGCTTTGATGTTAGCTTCCCACGCTGCTACCATTTTCTCTTCAGATAGAGAAAAGCTTACTTTAGATCTCTCATGTTCAATAAATTTTGCATTTTCTTCAATCTTATCCAGAAGCTGCTTCATTTTCTTAGTATAATTTGCAACTGGGCATGATTTAAGAAATTGTTTTATCTGTAATAAGAGTAACAAGATTATATGTTATTAAATGGACAAGGAAAAAGATACATCAATGTGAAAAAAAATTTATGTGCGTCTTGGGTGTACATACTACATTGTCTACACTACAAAATATTGCATATGTTTTACACAGACATAATATCATATGGGATATCAGGTTTCGTGTACCTTCATAACCCAACAATACAAGCATTGTGTCAAGATCTAGAGGTTATGTAAATTCAAACAGTTTATAAGTTTAGTGATTACCTGAAGAACAGCTAATAAAGTGATGTCCGGAAAAGCTATATAATGGGACTGATTAGCGCTGCACTCTAACAAAAGGGCGTAAACTCTGTCAATAACAGAATCTTTAAATCCATTCTCAGACAACTGCGACTTAGCTAAGCGAAGAATACAAGAAAAGTCTAAAGGTTTCATGGATACTTTCTTATGTTTTTTGCTAAAGTCATATGATGTCAATACCTAAAACATACATAATGTTAATTATACTTATTCTAAAATTTACCAATTTGGAAAAACTAAAACATACTTACATCTACCAAATATGGAAGTAGAGGTATAAAAGTATTAGTCTCCTTAGACAAATTCATCATAATCTCCGTGCAATGAAAGCGTAGAGGGTAGTACTGATGAGTCGGTACCAATTTTATAGTGTTAGTTATTATCATCACTAAAGGATAGAGTAATGGCTGTAATTGTGCCTTGTTTGAAGTCGCTGCTATCAAGTCGGCCCATAAATGTAAGGAATTAATAAATTGCCAATTATAGACAGCTTGTCTGTTCTCTACTTTTTGTACTACTATTGCATTTCTTAAATGTATAGCCAGTTGTCTTATGTACAGAAAAACATACTGATAGGAAACATTTAAATCTAGGGCAAACATTTCCACGAGAGATCGCCTCATAAAATTTATTCCTGGCCAAGTACTTGGGCTCACAAACTTGCTGTTTTTCACATATGTCATGTACATAACTTTTAAGACCAGATCTAGTAAAGCAGTCTGTTGATTCCGTGTTATCCTTAAAATACTTAAAAAGGCGAGGACCCTCACAGTCTCTTCTCCAGTAGACCATAGCGTAATTAGCTTCTTGAGTGCTAACTTAGACACTCTTGTGAAACATCCAATAAAAATTGACATCTGGTGCAAGTGTTTTAATAAAACAGTCAATATATTTACTGAGCTAACGCCACTTAGCAGTTTTAATAGATCTTTAAGATATGTCACTAGGGGTGCTTTTATTTTAGAAAAATTTTTACATTTCTGAGGATCTTTTCCAGCCTGTTCCAAACCCAAATAGTTCTTGAAAGCAGATGGTAAATGCAAAACACACATCTGTATAACAGCATTAAACACAGATGAGCCTAAAAAATAATTATAATAATAATATTGACATAACAATGGGGTTGGAAATCAGAGTGGTGATTTTCCATAAATTGGGATTTTCAATGTTTTTTGTCTCCTTAGAGGATATGCACAATATTGTAAGACTGAAAAAATCCCCAAAACATTGAACATTTGATTATTTTAACATAATTCTTAGTAAGACTAAATAAGGACAATACTTATAATTGATATATTGTACCTTCAACTTTATACTCTGCAGTTGATGAACCATCATCACTTGTTGCCCTCACCATTGCTGCATTAAAAACTTTAATGACAGTCACTAATGTTGTTCGCTTAACATTTCCTTCTGGATGTAGCTTGTTTTGCCATTGTGATACCATTTTAAGTGTTACTTTGCCACTGACTGGTTTTGCTGTTTCATCCTGAAATATTTATTGTATTGGTATATAATATTACCATTTACCAAGTTTTATAATAAGTCACGGAGCTGCAACCCACACTGTTTTACTATATTTTAGAAAATGAATATTGGATAACAAAGATAAAATAAATTTAATGCTTATTGTAATGAGGAATTTATGCTACTCTTGCCAGGTTGTGATTTAAATTTGAATAGCAATCATATAATAACCTCAAAATCACTTTCATCACTATCCATAGTGAGAGGACCGGGTAAATGCACTTTTTCTTGTTCATCATCATCCTTTTCCGAGTCTTCATCTCCCGTTTCGATGTCAAAATTAAGAAGGTTATCATCATTCTGTTCAAGAAATTGGTAAAAATCAGGATCTATTTTCTTTAGTTTTCCTAAGGATTCCTTGTGTTTTTCCGGGTTAAGCTCTTCATCTGAATCCACATCTGTAAAATTGCAACGTTAAAAATTAGATAGAATGCTTACCAAGAACAAACACAATAAAAACAATTCACATAACCTGCTTCCGTAGTTGGCTTCTTTTTCTCCGTTTTCATTTTGAAACTACCGATATTAAAATTTAAAAAAGAATTTCCTCCCGGTGGTTAAGCCTCAAGTGACTTGGTTTTTAAAAAGGTGCTGAAATTACGTATTTCTTAATATGCTCAAAACAAGCCGAATGTTAAACCACTTCGACCACGAGGATTTGACAGTTTGACACTAACAAATAACGTTTGACAACAGAGTGAACAGAATATGACATTGAGGGCCAGACAGAAAACTAGAATCCCTATTGATATATTTTTTAACATATTTTGTGTATATTAATAATTTTTTTACTTGTTTACATACTCCTAATTAATGAGCATAAATGACAGCAATCCATCTTTTTATTAACATGATCCTGAAATTATAATGATTAAGATAACATTGTGTTAGGATAGCTTACGTTCAAAACCTTATCTAGCATTTATTTTAAATATTATACAATAAAAGCTTTAAATTCATTTATATCAGAAACAAAAAATACTAAACAAGCTTAACGTCATTTAGTACAAGTTAAGCTGGAATCAAAACATGTAAGAGATTTAGTGCTACTTAACCGTGGTTTGGTACTACGTAACATAGTGTTGAAAAAGATTTAAAAATATTCTACGTTGTTTTTTATATCTTATATAAATATAAAAAAAGAACATTACGGACATATAAACGCTTGCATAATCTGTTAATTTCTAAATGTCCACTGGCAATGTTTCAAAAATAATATGGCAAGTCAGAAAAAACTTAAGATCACCTTTAACTTTCTAGAAACGAGAAAATTGAAAATTCTATATCTGTGAATTGTTGAACTGACTACACATAGAAAACTCATTCGAATTTTTAAGCTGCGAGAAATTATTTTGAATATTAACTTTTACATAAAATTATTATTTATTGCATATTTGTTACTATCATTCGTTACATGCAAATACTGTAACTCTTTTATTATTTGCAAATAGAATACCGGTAAGTTTATTTTATATTGTGGTAATTTTATCGTAGTAAATACATTCTATTCCTAAATCTCTAAGACATTCAGTATTAAATTATCCTTGCTATTTATTTACATAAGGTTGCATCATGTTATCTCGAATGTGCGTAGCAAGATCTGCCTTCAGCATAGGCCATACATTAAAAACACCAGTACCTCAAAAATTTGTCCCTAAGAATTATGTGGTGAGAAATTATGCCCGGGAACCTAGATCTCGTGTGGCCACTCGTTCTCAACCTACAGTGTGGGAAAGATTGATGGCACCAGCTGGCCCAAATGGTAAGATTATTTTGATAAATTAATATAGGCTCAAGGTAAAAATAAAGCTCTTAATTATCAAAGAAGTTAAATAAAATAAATAAAAATAATCATGTGGAAAAGATTAACTTAATTGAAGGCCATAGAGTTCATAAAAGTATCTTAAAAAGAATCAATCTATTATGTTTGTGCATCTAATTTTTGGTTTTATATAAAAAAATAATTTATCAAATGTATGTTACATAAACTGATGGAATCAAATGTTTTTATGTTTTTTTTAAAGCATATAGCTTAGGAAAAGGTGCATTAGCTGGAGCATCTGCAGTTGGTCTTGTAGCCCTTTGTTATTATGGTTCAGGTGTAAAACCAGGAACTTTACAAGAAGCGCAGTAAGTATTTTCATTGAACTTATTATATTTGAAGAGTATAATTTTTCACAAAACCTAAATGTTTCTTTACTTGTAGTTTATGGCCACAATATGTAAAGGATAGAATCAAAACTACATATGGATATATTGCGGGATCACTGATTTTGACAGCAGGAAGTGCTGTTACAGTGTTCAGAACACCTGCTTTGCTTAATTTGGTGGCTCGAAATGGATGGATGGTATGTTTACTGCTGAGAAGAATTAAATATTAAAAAATGACAAAAAGTACTACTTGTATCTATAAAAACATTTCAGTCGATAATTGCAACAATGGCTCTTATGATTGGTTCGGGCATGGTGGTTCGTGGAATGGAATATAAGCCCGGCTTTGGTGGCAAACAAATAGCATGGATGGTGCACACAGGTATAATGGGAGCAGTTATAGCACCAATTTGTTTTCTCGGTGGACCACTGCTTATGCGCGCTGCTTGGTAATTGAAATTATTTTATTTTCATTAAAAAGTTTAACATGCCATAACCCAGCCTTATTCTTATTGTATTTCTATTTCAGGTATACTGCTGGTGTAGTAGGTGGTTTAAGCACAATAGCTGTGTGTGCCCCTTCAGGTGAATTTCTAAACATGCGCGCACCATTAGCCATGGGTCTTGGAGCTGTGTTTGCTGCATCTCTTGCAAGCATGTTTTTACCACCAACTACCGCCCTTGGAGCAGGTACAACAAAATCAAAAATCTAAGTTATTACTAAACAAATGACTATTTAAAAACTCACATACTCAACTTTTCTTTAGTTTTCGGTTACTTTTTGGACTTCAAATCTTTTGATGTTATGATTTTTTTTTCAGGTTTATATTCCCTTAGTCTGTATGGAGGGCTGGTCGTATTTGGTGGATTCTTGCTTTATGATACACAGGCGATAATCAAGCGCGCTGAGATGCATCCAATGTATGGTTTCCAGCCCTATGATCCCATTAACTCGTAAGTTTTATTTTAAATACAAATAGTTCTAATAAAAAAGGATTAATTAATTACTTTAATTCGTGCCAAGTGTATATTCACTCGATTTTATAATCTGATTTATTTTTCAGGGCTATTTCAGTTTACTTAGATGTCTTGAACATTTTCATGCGAATCGCCATGATACTATCAGGTGCTGGTGGTAATAAGAGAAAATAAAGCTTTATTGTTTTCATATGTATTATTTGAAAAAAGTTTACTTTATCTCACTAGTAAATTTTTAGTGTCCTAGAGAGTAAAAGATTTATTAGAAGCTTTTGTGATATTTTGTTAAAAGTAAGCTGTCTACATAGGTTTTAGTGGTCGGAGTCATAAATTAAAAGTATTGAAGTTAAGAATAAATTATGCCGTTTTATTTAAATAAGGCTACAATGTTTAATGTGTTTATAAAATAAACAAGAATGTTGTAGAATAGACAGTATTTTATTTTAAATGCAAATAGCAATGAAAGCTGTTGTATATAAATGAGCTTGATGTAAACAAACCAGTAGGACTTCACGGTAATTTTTAGAGCTACGACACGACACGCTGTATCTTCAGTGCCATCTACTTATTATAATTTTTAAAATACTACTTCAATGAATATAGGTAAGTCATGATCAATGGCAGTACCCACAAGTGGGATGACACCGCTTTCCGTCAACACCACAGCGACATCCACCACTCGTATCGCCTTTGCCCCCCGGACCCCAACGTCGTCCTTTAGTTACCCAACATATTTCTGTTTTACAAGCCGAACACTTTATCCAGTCGCAACCCCACTTCTTTGTAATGATAGCACGGCATTCTGGACATTCGAGAGCTTCGCCGCGAGAAATTAATGATTTGAATAAGGCTTGTGTTCCTTCGTCCATGTCCCCGGCTGCTTTATCTTTTGTTTCGGATAATTTTCTTTGGTACTCCTTACAAGTCTCTCCATCATGAACTATCTAAAAAGGAATAATAGAAAAATCAAAGATTTTTCTACGATGCTGTTTGCGGCTTATTTTACGCGAGATTTATGTCGCGTACCCTCGAACGTATACTTCATTAAAAACGGTTACGAAACGGTCATTTTAAAATTAATGAATTTAAGTAAGTTTTACACTTGAAAAAATTACCTGACAAGGAATACAATTTTTCTTTTTACAAACAGGGCAGGGAAACATCCTTACTCCAGTTTCGCAAAACGTCCAGCCCGAGCAGTCGGGTGTGCGACAATGGAACGCATTTCGTGTGCCACTTTCGGCCGCGGCTAAACTACGAGCTAGCCATTTTTCATATTCATTATTAGACAACAATGCCCGTATTTCCCGGTCTTGTAAGACACCAGAACAGCCTATTGCAGGGCAATACACTGTTGCTTCTTCACAATGGCGCACAACATCACAGACACATTCCTTACAAAAAGAGTGGAGACATTCTCGAAGAACTACTCCATTTCCAGTTGCACAGACTTCCATGCATATCGGGCACTCTAAATTTTCCGTGGTAAATATTAGAGCCTGTTGCTCTAGCTTTATTAACTCTTTGTAGAATTCACCTGCGTTCTCTTCTCTTGCATTGATAGCCTCCGATTTTAAAGAATCCTCATTATTAAGGTTTTCTGAAAGTATAAAACTATTAGGTCGATAGTATATTAGAAAATATTATTATTATTAAACCTATTTACCAGATTCAACTAAGCACAAATAAAATGGGGAATTAAAGGCATCTTCGGCAATTGCAGTGACTGGCAAATTGTCGTCTGTGCAAAGTGTTTTGCCAATAATCCAACGCTGCAAGTTAATGGCTATCCTTAATGAGTTAGCTGCTTCTAGTTTTAAGTCTGCCACTGTAGAATGTCGTGAAATATTTAACCGGAATGGTCCTCGAGCAGCTAATTTATCTTCTATCCACACTTCGATGCTACAGAAAAATAGTAAAAATTACGCAATAATAATGTATATAGGTATTATAACGCCTAGTTTATTTAACCCTTCGTTAATTAAATAAAACTATAATACGTTCCTTAACACGAAGATTAGGGACGATTTAATCGTATTTTAAATAATAAGTATACTCAATTGAATCAACAACAACAATATTTAATACATTCAGTAACTAGGTACACTCAGTAAGTGAAAAGTTTTCGAACATAAAAAAATCTAAAAATACAATTAAATCATTACAATTAAAAATATACATACCGTAAGAACTACATCTATATATATATATACTAATTACATCTATATAGATGAGATTAATAAATAATCGTTACATAGAGCAAAGCTGGATTTTATTTCTTTACAGAAATGAGGAAAATAGAGGAGATAATTGGCTCTATACAGTTTAGGTACTTACGATACATTATCGTTGATAGATGCGTCTGGTCCTTTGCTTCTTTGTAAGTTTTCTGTTGTACAATCGTTAACTTCACTTGCGTTTTTGTTTAATTGTGTTGTTTTGATTTTCACTTCTGTTGAAGGTATCATATTTTGGGCTGCTACAATTGTATTATTTCCTGGTAAGAGTCCTGACGTTGATGGACCCGCCAAAATTTGGGAGGAAAAAGAAATGACGGAACAAGAAAGTCGCAGCTTAGCTAACATAGCAGCGGCTTCAGCTGCTGCCTTTTCATCACCTTTAGCTATCGAAAATTCAAGTTGATTTACTAACTCGCGTCGCTTTTCGATATTGTTATTGCTCAGACCTTTTTGAACGTCTGCTTTTCGTAAAATCTTTTCTTTTTCTTCAATGGATTTCTTTATTATTTGTGAAACTACTACTGGACTTAATGTAAGTTTCTTCGAAGATGGACTGACAGACTTTATTTCTTGGTCATCTTTACTTTTTTGTAAAATTATATCATTTTCAATAACTTTATTTGGAACACAAGTTTCTTTGTTTGCACTTGTATCTTTTGTATTATCAGTTTTATTTGTTCCAGCAATATTTTTCAATACATTTCTATCGTTGCCTTTTTTAATAAGTAAATCATCTTTTTTCTTGGGCTCATAAATGGGATTTAGCAAAGACGATATGCTTAAAGGTTTTTGATGGTTACTATTGTAGGAGTTCAAAATTTTACTATTCTTTGACTCTCCGTTGTTGTTAACGTTCCTATTACGGTTTTGTGATTCGTGATCTTCTTTAATGTGTTTCTGAATATTTGAAATGCCTGGTGTTTCGGTTTTCAATTTGCCCCGGTGGCTGGTTAATGTGGCAGATTGGGGTTTTATATGACTAGTTGTTAAAATTGCTCTAATAACCGTATCTGGCGTGTCCGTTGGAGTAGAGATATTTTTTAATTTTACGTTTTTGAGCTCTTCATCATCTTTCGTTGCTGTTTCGCTGTTCGTGCATCCAATGCGCAAAGTCGGAGTTTCAGAGGAAGATGATGCTTTGTTTGGAAGAGAATCTTTCATTTCTTTAAGCATTTCTTTTAATTTATTTTTATCATTAGGTGACTGTGTAGAAATAGTAGTTCCTTTTGAATTCGTTTGTGAAGCTTTCACACTTATTAGCCAGGGACGATCTTGTTCTCTTTCTTTACATGCACAATACGAGCATACTTTATTTGTCATATCGTATCGTCTAAAACATTTAGTACACATCCACATCATATTAGAACTTAGTATTTTTCGTTCTTTTATAATATTATTTAAATCGTTTTCAGTTTCACTATTATAACGGTTTAATAGTTTATTATTTTCTATAATTTCAGCCGCTTGCTTGTCTAGCTCACTTATACTCGGAAGTAACTTTATATGAGAAATATCGATAGCTGAATGTCTCTTTTTGTGTTCGAATATTTGTTTTAGAAAACCCCTTTCTTTCTTACCCCTTGGTTCTTTGGATTGATTATTTTCAGTGTTATCTTCTAAAGACGATTGAACATCGACATCTTTTAGAGCAGTAACAAATAACTCGTGCGTATTTTCTTTATTCTCCGTAATCAAATTCAATGGTGGCTTAGGGGCTGGTCGTTTTCTTTTGTAATTACGAGGTAAAGAGGTTGTAACTAAAATCGGTGGAGGTGGCGCTCGTCGTTTTCCCGGCACATATGCCACACGACGTTGCAAACATTCACTAGCTGCTCTTCGACATCTGACTTGATTGTTGCCTGATGATTCACTTGCGTCTGTATAATGTGGTAAACTAAATCTGTCGTATCCAGCACTCTCGTCCCTCCAAAGGCCGTACTTCCTGTGTAAAGTCACGCCATGCTCTCTTTTACGACGTAAATTTCTTTCAAGAACTCTTTTCTTATATGAATCGGTTGGCGAATTTACAGGAAGGAATAAACGAGGCTGAGAGTTAGGGTAATAAACAGGAGGCAAGAAGTCGAAGCTAGTTGCAGTTCGATCTGAGCCTACACTAGATATACTTTCAGTTGATGACGAGTCTTCTGTTCGTCGAAGCCATGAAAATAATGTCCATAGACCTCCAGAATGAGGACGAGGGCGGGTTCCCTCCACTTGTACGTTACAACTCATCACCCCTAAAAATTAATCCTTTGTAAATATTCTACTTGAAACTACTTATACTGATCTCGAAAAAACAAAAATGTTTTTTGTTTGTTCTTCTTACGCTTCTAACTTGTAATCGACAAAGTATAAAGAAACGGAAAGTAAACATATTATTCCGAAAATAAAATTATTAAAATAATACCACAGCAGAAAAATATAATATAGGGTTTACTTACGAAGTGTAGTAATGTGAAAAGTCAAGAAGGTCAAAAGCCAAAACTAGATCATTGTGATTAGCCTCAATGAGGCATCTGCTTGAAGAATCTTTTAAAACGTAACTTTCCGACTTACATTTCGTAAAAATGGATAATACTGAGTTACACTTAAGCATATATCATATATTTCTTTCCTAGACCTTTAGTCTTGTGGTGAAACAGGTAATATTTTGTACGCAGAAATATTAACAGTAGAACAAAGCAATATGGACACAGTCGCACCGAGGCAAGCACCGCGACTCACTCCGCTCGCTTGGCTAAATTTAGCAGGTCTTTGCGATTCCACTTGCTATTTCTATTTCGTTCACGAACGTGTGACCTCCATTAGTTTGGGCAAATTATACTTTACTATACTCTTCGACGTATCATTCATAAGATATATCTTATAATATAATGTTCAGTCACAGTGCATAAGACCACACATTGAAGAAAATAATAATAAAAAATTGGCGCACGCTGGGCGTTGAACGAATTACTCTAAATTAAGAAATTAAATCATATTGCTGCGATGGCTGACTCAAAGGTACAAAGTGCAATGACGTAGGCCTAAGATAATCTGCAAACTTTGTCTTGAAAAGGATTTTTTTATTTAAATAAATTCGAAGAATAATTCATGAAGATAGACACGGTATTTAAGAATTAAAACTGAGGATTACAACGCGAGGAGGGATAAAAAAAGTCGAAAGGATAATCATTGCTCTTCTGAAAACTTTATTTAACACCAAACAAAAAATTCGAAACAAGTCTAAACAACAAACGCTATGATTAACTATGTTCTATCTGATGTGATTTTTTTATTTTCTCTAAATGCAGTTCTGTTGAGTTTTGAATTATGAGTAAGGATGCCGCCACACGTGCGGTTAGTTCCACTTGATTGAGCTCGTGAGCCCAAGGTACACGTCCCCAACGTTGCAGCTGTAAAAAATTGGTATTATAAAAATACAACCTAAGTATCCACCCAATTAACCTTCATGTAACAATTTTCAAATTTTTGTTTGCCTTTTATAACTAAATACACAACTATACCTATTTTTAAAAGATTTAATAGCTTATCACTGCAGTCTAGTTTCAGTCTACATATTTGTATTGTGCACTGGTCTCTTGTTTGTGGCAATAAGATGCTATATACAAAAGCTATATGACAATGAAAAACATGTTCATTTGTTCTGAAATTAAAGCACACATCCAAACCAACAAGAATATTTCACCTGGTATTCTTCTTCTAGTCTAGCAAGCATAACCGCCTCTTTTGCCTGTATAAATTTGTCAACACAAGCCAGCATCAATATGGGGGATTTCAAAGCCTCGACTCCAAAGTTCATAGCTTAAATAAAAAATATTATGATTAGAATAAAAAACATTGCAATGTGAACAACCTTTGTTTCCAACTTGAAAAATAGTTTGTGAGAGGATAAGTACATTTATAAAAAGAAGCTCTAAGCACGACTTAAAAATAAGAATACTTATTTTTAAGTCGTGCAATATGCAAGAAGCGTAAAGTGCACTTGGTAAAGCATATATATACTAAATACTGTCTATAGTTTACGCGAGTAGTACACATTTAAATAAAACACTTTAACGGTTTAAAACGCGATATATTAGTTAAACTTATTTGAAAATGATTTTTAACTTCGGCCTGACGTTTTGGATGGATTGGATTGGATAACGAATATATCGCATTTTAAACCGTTAAAGTATCATATATATACTAGTTCTTCTTTAAATATACTAAAATTGAAAAACTATTAAACCTTAATGCTATGAAACAATTTCATTGCGAACAACATAGATAATTTAAATTTTATGCAATGTTTAAAATTTTTATATAATTTATGGTTTAATATTTTACCATTTAAGGCTGGGAAATCATATGAAAGAAAATGTCTGGCTAAGACAGCTCTTGTTTCTGTACTGACAGGGGGAGGCTGTAGATCCTTTGACACCTCTTGTCTTACACCAAATCGCTTTTCAAACCAATCCAACAATGGTCCCCATTTTTCTTCTTGAAGAAGCTGTAATTCTTTTTCCTCCTAAAATAAATTTATATATTATAGATAGTTTATACATGTTTTGCTGCAATATTTTATAGGTATGTTATTAATTCTATATCTCTAATTTCAACATGTGAATATTATAATTCTATAGTATTTATATGTTGATGGACATGCAAGCTTAATTATACACTTCTGTCAAGTACAAAAAAAACTTACATCAGAAAAGAAAAGAATTGTGTCCGTAGAAAAGTATTCCAGTAAATGGATAGCAATGTCATGTTTAGTTAACTTTCCTGGATTATCCAAAGCTGTATTGCACAATGCTGTCTAAAAAATTTGTTATTAGTTATGGAGAAACAGGTAGTGATAATTCATATAAAAATATTTAAAATACCAAATGCATTGTAGGCTGTGCAATTATGTCCTGTTGTGCATCCCATTCTGCAGCTACGGCACGAGCTAGACCTTCTGTATCTACATTAAATACTTGACCATTTGGGGTCTTCAGTTTGCGATGGTCTAAAATAACTTCCCATTTGTTTTCATTCTGCACAATGTCAGTCCTGGTATAGAACCGCTTTTTGGTTGCTTTAACAGTTAGGAAATATAGTAAACATCTTTTACATTTTCAAGACACTAGACTAATTAAAAAAATATTAACCATAACACCTGACTTTTCTTAAATCTCCCCTTAAGGAGGAAAGCAAGAACCTTCTCTGCAATTGGGTGGACAACATCTCTATTTTTTTTACATAATATAATATATAATATTTAAAATACTCTTAGACTTAACTTTGGCAGCTTAGATTTGTCTAAGATTTATCTATGTTTCAGTGATACCAACGGTCACTGAGCCAAGTAATACAGAATTAAAAAAAAAAGTTACATTTGATTTCTATTAAATTTCTAGCAGAAATTTTTTTTCATCTATTTAAAATAATTTAGTAGTTAGTAGGTTTAGCTTTAATATGTTTCACTAAACGTAAGTTTTACTGAGTCTGTGCTGTTTACCTTATTTTACGATAGTCTATGCTGTTGTGATTTGTGAAAATACTCCAAGCTATAGAAACTTGTAGCCATTACGTATTATTTAGAATCTTTTTTACGTTCCGAGCACATATTTGTTTAGTGTTATTTATTTCATTTTAATCCAAAATTCAAAGTTTTTACGATGTCTGATATGGATTTTGACGTCTAGCATCGAAAAGTGTTAGTGTTTTAAAAAGACAACAAGTGACGTGCCATTGTGTACAATACACAGTAAAACATCTAAAAACACTTTCTAGCTCGTTTAGCTATTCAAATACCAAACTTCTACTCTTATTTGTAATGTACCCGCATTCTATCAGCGCGGAAGAAGAAAAGAAGTCGAACTTGATACCGAGTGTAAATCTCCTTCACTCCAAAAGAAAAGGAATATTCATACACCCGTCTGCTATGTACAGAAGTAGTGCACCGTGCACGAATATACAACTACCCTTTATAACGAAAAGTTTGTGTGGTTAAAGGATTCAATAAAACACATTGAAGATGAAACTTTTGCAGAGCGGTCGTTTAGAGGCACTAAGCAGTGCATTGTCCATATTAAATGGAGACAGCGCTGTACAAGGCCGTGTAGAGAGCTACAGCTGTAAAATGGCTGGTGGTGAGAAAGCCTTCTACAAAAGGTTTACTGCAGCTGGAGAGACTACTCACAGTCTGCAGGCATTGTCCCCACCTGAAAGCGCTTCTTATAGGTGGGCTTTTGTGTCTTGAAAACCCTTTTTGATATTTGCTAAAGTTTTTATTAAAATATTGAAAGACATAAAGAAACTTTTTATTGATTTACAGTCGGAGTCTTTCTGGTGATGAAGAGGGTATCCTGTGTGATACTATATCTCGGAAAACTTTATTTTACTTGATAGCTACTCTGAATGCTGCCTTCCCTGACTATGACTTTTCAATGGCGAAGGTAAATTTTGTTTGATTTAAAATATTTACACAATTTCATGGTTGTCACTTATCAGTATGTAGTTAGTTACTTATTCATAATATCACATCTGGGTACATTTACATAATTCCATTTACTTTATTTTCCTAACTAGGGTTAACTTAGATAATGTCAGTTATTTCATTCCATAGTTTCAATTTTCTTTTTGTCAAATAAGGTGTCCTATTTACAGAAATTGTTTAAAGATTATAACATTATAATACTATTAAGATAATCATCATAATGCTTGAAATTTATTTTATTTGATGAAGTTTACAAACATGTAATCTTTAAGGAACATATTATATATATGCACACCAAAATTTAAAAATGTAGTTGACTCTAAAACTTAATACACAATATTATATTATATTTTTTTCTATGCTCAATTATATGTGCGATAGTTTAAAAAAAAATAGATAATGAATTTCAATTCAGAGCTCCGAGTTCAGTGCTGAACCTTCTCTAACATGGGTGCAAAGTGGAGTTGATGCAGCTCTATCAGCAGTAGGTGGAATTCGCTGGAGACAGCTGAAACCAGCTGTTTGGTCTGCTATTGATGAAGAGATTCAGCTATCAGACTGTAGAATATACAGCTACAACCCTGACTTAGCCAGTGATCCTTTTGGAGAACCTGGTTGCCTCTGGACATTCAACTTTTTCTTTTACAATATGAAGCTGAAACGTATTGTTTTCTTCACTTGCAGAGCCATGAGGTGAGCATATTATCTACATATAATTATTTGAGATAATTCAGATTTCTTGAATATTTGAAAATCTTTAAATCCATAAAAGGCACCATAAGAGGAGTATTTAACAAATTTTCTATTTTTCAGCCCTGTGTGTGCAGATTCTGGAGTTGATTTTGCAATGGATGAAGATGAAGAATATGACTAAGTTGTCATTTATTGTCACTAATAGTTTTTATCATGAAATTGTTGATATTATATTCTATATAATTCAAAACCACCTCATAGATAGAGTAATTATAGATATTAATATCTCTATTACATATGTTAGGTGTAGTATGTCTATTTGTCATTGACTAATCAATAATTTAATTTTTTAAGAACACAATGTGTAATAGCCATAAAGTATATTTTGTTTCTTATTCTAATTGGGGTGAAGGCACTTGTAAGTCACTATCTAATATTTTATTATTTAAAAGATCTCTGCAACATGCACAAATTAATATAAAAATATCTCATATACTTTCACATAAGACAATCCCAAATATGTTGGTTTAGTTTTTACTAATCTTATAGTTAGGCTCATCTGCGTTTGGTAGGAGAGATGCGAGGGTAGTTTAGATAATAATTAGAACGTCTTATTTGATGAGCACAGCACACTTAATACTACATGTTAGGTACAAATCTGATACACATAAAAGTAATTAATATTAATTATTACCTTTAACCATTCTTTTTATAGTCTTGCATGGAAGAGTAGAAAGAAACAAAACAAGAAATTATTTTTTATACATTTTAAATATGTATTTAGTAAGTGTTGTATTGTCTTCAATAATATTTTGTAGTTCCGCCTATGTCATTAGGCGTTGTAATTGTATAGAAATAAATATAATATTTCCCTAGGACAACAAATTGATTTTTTTTTTAAGTAAAACGAAAGTTTATTTTTAAAAAATATAATTAAACAATCAAAATATAATATCTTTATAGAACTATACAACAGTGAAAAGGGGACTCTTAATATAAAAAAGTATAATAATAAGTTCTTACCTATAGTCACATAAACTATGTACATTGCGCGATTCCTTTATTTACAATGGAATATTATTAAATTAAAAATATACTTCTATAACTAAAAATATTACCTTAAATGATTTATCGTCATGATTTTCATATAACGCACTAATGCAAGTCATTAATTATTACATTTTGTGTTTAAACAACTACATGTTTAGGCCACTACTGTTACCACGCCTTTCGCATTCTATATTTATTTTGATTTGTAAACAGTAGGTATAAGCATCTGCCATCCCTTAACCAAATTGATTATGTATATACTTAAACTATTTAAATTCATAACATAAACCGATACTATACCTAGTTTCCAATTTTTGTCAAAAAATTGATTTTATTTTCCCTCTTAAAGATCTGAACAGCGAACGAGTTTGTAACCGGTAATATAGCCTCAACTTAAAAACGTAATATATAATTTTGATTATATTGCACTAGCGTTCTGTTTGCATTGAACTATGTATTTCTTTGTCTGCGAAGTTTTTAAACATTAGTTACGCGAAGAGTACAGACAATATGCGCGACATCTATTATATATACCATCAGAATTGTAGTTTACGGTCTCTTGTCAGAAAGGGGCGTGTTCTGTTGGCTGGCAATATCCGCGTCAGCAGGTGTGCCAGAAGCGGGGGGTGCGCTTGGCGTCAAAGCTTCTTCCTCGGAGGAGCGCAACTTAGCGCGCGGTCGCCAGGCATCTAGAAGAGCCTCCACGCGTTCGTCGGTAGGACCCCACCTTGCGAACCCAGCTGTGTTCTGCAACCACACGACCACGGTGCCGCCACCCCACCGAAAGTATACCTCGTTCCTAAAATTAATTAGTTTTAAATTGTTAACAATCAATTTAATGGTGGTCGGGTTGGAATTTTTATTATTTCAACGTGAACTTGCGTAACCTCCTGTTTATTTTGATGACTTAAATACGTTAATGTTTTCATCTCACCTATATGTTCTAAGATTAAAACGTTTAATAATCTCAAATTTAAATTTTGCTTAAAACTTACTTTGGAAGCACATGTTGGTAACCATGGCGATACTCGTGTTCGAACGCAGGAATAACTACCTGTAATTAATGCTTATTTAATATACCTCGTATTTTAAAAAGGTATTTTGTCTGTAATTTTCCACTAATCTAAGTTCTGGTCATTGTCAAGGTCTATCAGGTACTAGTTGTTTAATGAATTGTCTCAATCAATTTCTAGAATCATCATCAATCAAAATAATTGTTTAGTTCAGTTAACGAATATATAATGAGACTTTTCATTGACGTCGCAATGAATGAGAAATTTTCCTTACCTGTTTTCGTTTAAAATGACTCGCTTGCAGTTTGTGTAGTGCGTGCGTTTGGCGGTCTGGCCACTCAGGAAGAAGGACTACAAAGCTAAGTGGCTCTGCGGAGTCCTGGAGTAGACGCTCCATATGCCTTAAAGCCGCTTCCAGTAGCTCTTCACAGTAAGGCGGATGCGCTACCATTGACCCAGACACTGGGCGCAGCTCAAGGAATGGACTAAATGTTAAACACAATTAATAAATCTTTAGCACTAAAGTAATTCCTAAATTAATAAAATGATTATGTTTAAAGCGTGTTGCGTGTGTAGGTATGAGTTTCCAATTGATAGTTTATATTAAAGTAATATACTGTGCCTAACTTTCTCCAACATATATAATCCAAATACTTATAGGACTAACCCCCGCGAGCCAAAGTAGGAATCCGTGTCTGCAAAGGCGGAGCAGTACTGCCGGAAGTAACAGTCGAGCGGGCTGGCGAAGCACTCAAATGTAACTCCAAAGCACCGATGGAGGCACTCGAGTACCGGCACCGGTGCAGACATCTGCGCGAGATGCGCGTCACCACCGCCAGCGCCCACCCAAGCAGCATAACGCCGCAGCAGGCACCAGACACGCGACAAGAACAGTTCAAACTTCTTGTCATCGAAACAACTGAATCGGTACAGGTGCTCCTGTAATTACAAACCGATAGCTGAAAGAATGCATGTGAGTCGATAGAAGAAAATTTAAACACCAATATTTTTTTAGTTTTTGTTATATTATGATAATTCTAATCAATAATTATATTTATCCTTGCTAAATATTTACCAATTTCTGTAGGTATGCAGCATTAAGAACTTGTGTTTCTCCAAGATAACGTAATAACACCTGGTCCCTATCTAAGAAGTGTTCCACCAATGGTGGTCGTGGAGCTGGCAATGCAAACTGCACTGGATAGCACCAGACTTTACGTAATGCAGCTTGTTGCAAAGGCGCTTGCATCTCCTGGAGAACAGGTATAAAAAAATACAACATTCTACTATATATATGTAATGTTTTTCAATGTAGGATGTTCTATGAAGGAAACATCTTGGTTTTTAATCTCTGAAGTATTTACTTTATTTAAAAATTTTATATTATTAAGTCACTAGTACCAAGTTATATGACATATAAATAAAATAATGAATTGAAAAACATATTTTTAAAAACTGTGAATTTAGGTTTAGATTATATTTTTTATTTTCAGCCAATAAAAGGTATTTTTCTCCAACATTTTTCATATCATAGAGCAGGGCAAAGAAGTATAAGAAATCTAATTCTGGAAACAATAATTGAATACTTTGCATTACCTGAATGCCATTTTCTTTTAAGAGTATGCTGTGCTTTTCTCGTATTTTTCTTGCATATTCAGCAGATAAATGATATATTTTTAAGCAAATTCCTTCAACAGAAGCTTTTGCCGTCTCTGCCAAGTGCGGTTGACACTGTCTCTAAAATGTTGGTTAAAATTTTTTATAGTTGACACACATAACTATATTCTATGTAGTTTACGCGAGTAGTACACATTTAAATAAAACACTTTAACGGTTTAAAACGCGATATCAGTTAAAATTATTTAACAGTCATGGTCACGGGAACACTAAAGATGGAGGGTATCTCTGATGTCAAAATTAAGTTTTAAAGTTATAATATTTTAAATTGTGTTTGAGTATAATATATGTGTGTATACCCGTAAATGAGCCAAACGGTCCTGAAAATCATCATAAGTAGCACCAACAGTGCGCCGAAGCCACTGAAATGTATCCTCTGCATTCCATTTAACAACTTTCCGACTTTCTGGAGAGGCATTTCTTGACTCAATCATTTTCTTAGCTGCTTCAGCATAACGAGACAATTGTTTTCTGGCATCACCAGTAAACTTAGGGTGAGTTAACTTAATAGGTATATCATTCATAATTTCCTCATACATTGATCTTGATATTTCTGGGAAACAATGACTGGGTAGTAGAGGATCTGATCCACCTTGGTCATTCACCTTTCTCTCCATTAACCAACGATTAAATGAATCTTTTGGAGCATCTATACTCTCTCTTGTGTGACAAAGTTCTTGGTAACATTGTCTTAACTTGTTAGCCAAAGTGAACCTAAAGCCTTCAATTTCAGGGTGAGGGTGGGGACATATAGTAGGCGGACGTTCATATATCACAACATTAGTTGACACCTCAATGTCCCAAGGACCTGCTAGGACAAACTTTTTTGGTGGTGGACCATTATCCTCAGATGGTCGACGTTTACTTGCACTAGGGGTCATACTACCGGCAAGGGGAGGACCCGTATGACAGATTCCAAGAGGATCTGTTATAGGATCAAAGTCTCTTTTTACTGCTGGTAATTCCCACATAGACTCCCCAGATACTTTATTCCAAAAATAAGGCCTATTCTCTCTCTTTGACCAAAATTTTCGCCATCCTTGTTGCATAAGTTCAGGATGCAGATCAGCAGCAAGATGGGGTGCCAGAGGAGCTGGCGCTCCTGGTGTTTGGGGAGTATCTGCACTACCACCCGGAGAAGATTGAATTTCCGGGGAGGAGTCACTTTGATTTGTAGCATTTTCCCAGGATCCAGGAACGACTTTGTCACGAACATCATTCATATCGGTGATATTTTTTTAATTCAATATATTTGTGAAGTCGACGTTTTAGTAATAAATACTAACAGGCAAATATATTGTTATAACTTTTTCCTAATAGCATTCAAATAGCGCAAATATTTTTGTTAGAATACATGGCGATGTTACCGCCAAGATTGCTAAAACCGTAAAACACATTAACATTAGTGAAAGTCATGATAAAATATATTTAAATAATGACGGAACACATTTTCCGAATGATTTCAACAAAAATACACTCAAAATATACCAAAAATAAAGAATATCGAACGTTTCATCAAAAAACTTGGTATGCGTAGCTCCCCAAGCACTACGATGCACAGATTAATAAACATTTATTTATAAATACAGCTAAACGCAAACCAACAGATATAACATATAATGCCTAGATAATATAAAAGATAGCATATATTGGCAACAATCTATACTCTGTGACTTGTGGAATGTTTTGTGGGCGAAAATTGTGGGATTATTCTTTACGTCTGTGTTATTCTACATTTTGAATAATTAATAGATTGTTTGTTAAGTTTTAACTATTAATTGTACATTATGCCTGAATAGTATAGGGAAATAGAAAGTATTTATTTCCGTTTGAATAAGGATTATTATTATGGCAGAAATAAAATTCTTAGATATAGAATCTATAAACGGCCCTAACACTTATAACGAAAGAAGAATACATGTTTTGAATGTGCCTGCCCTAAGTTATAGTGACTTTTTTAGTAAATATATGTTCACCAATAGTCCCTGTGTTATAAAAAATGTTTGCGAAGAATGGAGAGCATTCAAAGATTGGGCTTCTAGTGAGAAGATAAACTGGGACTTTTTCATAGAAAATTATGGTGACTTTGAAGCACCTGTAGCAGATTGTAACAAACTTGACTTTAATGCTCAATGTAAATCTAACATGAGAGTAAAAGAATTTATGGAATATTTAAAATTGGATGAGAAAGAACATCTTCTATATCTTAAGGATTGGCATTTAAAAGCAATGTTAAAAAAAGTAAATTCACCAGAAAACTTTTACAAAGTTCCTGAGTATTTTGCATCTGACTGGTTAAATGAATATGCTGAAGATAAAAAAGAAGATGACTTTCAATTTGTTTATATTGGGGCAAAAGATACATGGTAATCAAATATAACATACAAATCAAAGTTATTACTATTATTTGTGGTTTATTTAAGAATACCTTATATTTTTGCAGGACACCATTACATGCAGATGTATACTCTTCCTACAGCTGGTCTGTCAACATATTTGGCAAGAAAAAGTGGATTTTGTTTCCCCCTGGCGAAGAAGACAATCTTAGAGATTCACTAAGAAATTTGCCTATTTTATTTAAAAGTGAAAAATTTGGGTGTATTCAATATTTTGAAGTTATTCAAGAAAAGGGAGATGCCATATTTGTTCCATCAGGATGGCATCACCAAGTATTTAATCTACAGGATACAATTTCAATTAACCACAATTTTATCAATGCTTGTAATATAGATATAGTGTGGATGGCTCTGCAAAAAAACTTGACAGATGTAGAAAAAGAAATTGAAGAATTTAAGGACAGCCCTGATTATCTAAATCAGTGTCAAATTATTTTAAAATCATTATTTGGTATGGACTTCTACTCCTTTATTGATCTAATTGCCCATATAGCTGAAAAGAGATTGAAGCAACTTCAAGGTGTAAATTTTACAGTTTTTAATTCATATCAATTTGGGAACAAACATATAAAATTTGATTTACAAACTTTGTATAAAATATTTAACTCAATAGAAAACCATATTTTATTTAAAAATAAATTCTTAAAACTATCCCCCAACCATTTGGAACTGAAAAAGGAAATTTCTCTTGTAATAAAGAATAGTTAAATTACAATTTTGATTTTTCTGTGGCATAAACACAACCTTTGTTTATTAATTCATGAATATCAGTCTTGGAATAACCAAGTTCAGTTAAAATTTCAGATGTGTGTTGTCCATGTTTTGGTGGTGCCTCCTTCCCAGTAGCTACTGGCAATGTTCTAGAGAACTTAGGTGCAGGTTCGGGTGCTATATTGTTATTATGGTCTATATAAAAAGATTTCCTTGATGCATTACACTGATTTTTATCTACTTCATCGAAATAAACCACTGGTGTTACACATGCATCTAGCTTATCAAAAATCACAGTCCATTCTTCTTGTGTCTTAGTTAAAAATACATCTTGAAACTTTCTCTGACACATTTCTTGGTCTGCACCTTGATAGTAAACATCTTCGGATAATTGCAAGCCCTTTATGAAGTTTGAATAAAATAATGGCTCAAGTGCGCCAACGGCCATAAATTTTCCATCTTTAGTTTTATATGTATTATAAAAAGCCACTCCGCCATCAAGTATATTTTTTCCAGGATCTTGACTAAAAATGGGCAAGGATCTGGATTTAAAAAGCCAATTTGCCACATAAGCTGCACCTTCAGTCATACTTAAATCTATTACTTGTCCCTTTCCAGACATAGTTCTTTCAAAGAGAGCCAGGACTATACCTAGTGCAGTAAGTAAACTTCCCCCTGCAAAGTCGGCAAGAAGGTTTAATGGTGGGAAAGGAGGCTGTTCCTTTCTTGTGAGCATTGATAAAACACCAGATATTCCTGCATAATTAATATCATGTCCTGGTTTATCTTTATAATATCCAGTTTGACCATATCCTGATAATCTTGCATATATCAAGCGGCTATTTTCTTTCATTAGAGTATTTGGACCTAGGCCATTTTTTTCCAGAACTCCAGGGCGATATGTGTCTATAAAGACATCCGTAGAAGCACATAATTTCTTTATAATATCCACGCCTTCATTAGATTTTAAATTGACTGATAACATTTTTTTACCACTAGACATTACATCAAATGGCGGTGGATCCAACTGAATGAAAAAATTTGAACATTGTTATTATGAAATGATACCTGAGTTACGTTACGAATTTTATAATACAGAATAAGTTTATATGTTGATACCATCAACCACATAATATTATGATAAATAAAACTTTAATGTAGAACATTACCTTATGAACAACCGTTACTGTAGCACCAAAATCAGCTAAAATAGTTCCACAAACTGGGCCAGGTGCTAATCCTATCATTTCTATAACTTTTACGCCTTTTAAAGCCATGTTTAAACAAAATTTCTGTACTTTTGATCTTTGATACCTGCCTGTAATAATTATCATACATACATAATAACACATAAGTCATACTCAAAAATAAATAAAAAATTTCTTTATTGTTATAGTGTCGTCCAATCAAAAGAACATATTATTTAATCAGGCGTACAATCGATTGAAGGCAACCCCCAGTATTATTATATTATATTGTTATCAAAGATTATAATTGTTATAGCAAAAACTCAAAATTTGACTGAAATTGTATAAATAATAATAAAATATTCATGATCATGATATAAAGTAAAAGTATCGTAAACCACTTATAATTTGAAAACTAGAAAGTAACTTTCGAATTTAGAGCGTACAATATTAAGAACGTATACAAAGGACAATTTTAAATACCACGTCTGTGGCGTCTCCCACAGACTAGGCCATCGTATCGTCATGTTTACGAGGCACATTTCCATTGGTCAAGGCAAATAAGACCCTATGTTATGAAACAAAAAAATATCGAATCAAATTTGGACGAATTGACTTAACGTAAGCCGCTGTTGTCGGTCGCTTACAAGCTGTCAAAGTCTGATCAGTAAAATGTGATGTTCCCCTGTTTAATTTATCTTCTATAAAAATGTGTTCATGCGCTGTTATATACGGATTAGAAAATACTAAAACAAAGTTTTAAGTGGTTACAAATATATTAATACTGTCCGTAACTCATTGAACAATGCTTTTTAATTTTGCTTATTTGAGTGTGCTGTTGTTTCTATCAACAGTATTGTTGGTGACAGCCGGTCGGGATTTCTATCAGATACTTGGTGTAACTCGTTCGGCAACTACAAACGATATCAAAAAAGCTTATAGAAAATTAGCTAAAGCCTTACATCCAGATAAAAATCAAGATGATCCCGATGCTTCACAAAAATTTCAAGATCTCGGAGCCGCTTACGAGGCCCTATCAGACCCTGAGAAGAGGGAACTTTACGATAGATGCGGAGAGGATTGCCTTAAAAAAGATGGAATGATGA
The DNA here is from genome assembly GCA_963661955.1 of Leptosia nina. Taxonomy (NCBI): domain Eukaryota; kingdom Metazoa; phylum Arthropoda; class Insecta; order Lepidoptera; family Pieridae; genus Leptosia; species Leptosia nina. The sequence goes on from CAVLEF010000040.1 coordinate 6,614,214, forward strand.
ATAATAACGACCCCTTCGCGTCTTTCTTTGGGGATTTTGGATTTCACTTTGGTGGTGAGTCTCAACATCATGAAACACCAAGAGGGGCGGACGTTATCATGGAATTAAGTGTTACCTTAGAAGAACTATACAATGGAAACTTCATTGAGGTGAGGTTACATACGGATACAAATTCAGCCACATTCCACACTTATTTTATGTTGTCATAATCAATATCTTATTTTTCCAGATTACTCGTAATAAACCTGTAATAAAACCTGCCTCTGGAACTCGCAAATGTAATTGTAGACAGGAGATGGTTACCAGGAATTTAGGACCTGGTCGTTTCCAAATGATGCAACAAACTGTGTGTGATGAATGTCCTAATATTAAGTTAGTCAACGAAGAAAGAGTTTTAGAAATTGAGGTTAGTGCTGAATACACCAAATTAAAGTACTGAGAAGTTATACAAATAATGCACACACAATAATTCATTCATTTAGAGATATTAAATAGTTGCTTTGTTAATTCTTCTTAAGTTCTAAGAAGAAAATGTCTTCAATCATGTCATAATGTATGTTTTCAGGTAGAAGTAGGAGCTCCCGATAATCACAAAACCAGACTGAGAGGAGAAGGCGAACCCCACATGGATGGAGAGCCAGGAGACCTTGTTATAGTTTTCCATACAGAAAGACATCAACATTTTACTAGACGTGGTGATGATCTATACACAAATGTCACTATATCATTACAGGTTAGTTTGTTCTTACTAAAGGAATGAAAAGTGATAAGTTCTAGTACAACACCTTTTAATAATATAATAACCTGTTACAGCACTATTTAAATGATAATAATATGAAAATTAAAGTATACATCTAATTCTTACTCAGTGATTGTAATATTTCATATACAGGATGCTCTGACTGGTTTCACATTGGAGTTAAAACACCTTGATGGTCATAAAGTGACAGTGTCAAGGGACAAAGTCACATGGGCTGGAGCAAGAGTTCGGAAGAAGGGTGAAGGCATGCCAAACTTTGAAAATAATAATTTACATGGAAACCTATATGTTACCTTTGACATTGAATTTCCAAAACAAGATTTCACTGATGAAGAGAAAGAAGGTAATATTGACATTGAATGTCGTTGAAATAATAAAACATTGTTTTTTAAAAGTTATATTTATCCGTAATCAACAATTATATTTATGTTTCAGCTTTGCGAAAAATACTTAAACAGACACCAAATAACAAAGTATATAATGGACTCTAGTGAAGTTAACTAAATTAATTTATTTAAGTTATAGTGATTTTCTAGTGTGATTATATGAATATGTGAGCAGACATTTGCTTATGATGACATTATGATTTTTATATAATAAATTGGTGTTCACTATATAAGCTTGTCTTTTTTACAAAAAATAAAATAAAGTGTTAAAAGATAACATGATTAGTAACAATAATAGAGTAACAAATATATAATATGTCTTTCTTGCTAGGTAGATCCTAGCAAGAAAGACATATTATCAAAAATTTTGGGAAATATTCATTTAATCTAGAGATTAAATGAATATTTCCCAAAATTTTTGATTACACTTACTGAATTCATCTCTTTTTTTATTATCTAAGCAATAAGACAGGATTCATGATCAGTTGGAGCAGCAGCTGCTAGATGCGGCGCGGCTGCCGCTTGTAGAACGCTATTCACTACTGCTCTCGCTAAGTAACCAAGAGTAACTGTTGCGGCTGCCCCCGCCAACGAGCAATCGGAAAGAGGCTTACCGCTATCCTATAAAGAAATACTTTAATTAAGCAATGAAAGACACTAAAATAAATTTAAAATCTATACTAATACAGAAAGCTGAAGAGCTCGTTTGTTTGTTTGAACGCGCTAATATCAGGAACTGGTTCGAATAGAAAAATTGTTTTTGTGTTGGGTAGAACATTTATCGAAGAAGGCCTGTAAAACTTCGACCTGTGACTTGTAGAGAGAAGATACAGCGAGAAATGTGACAAAAATTGGGAAAATTATTTATCATAATGGATTTACTCGGCGTACGCTGCAAAAACGGTTCAAGATATCCAAAAAATATGTATGAGAGAATGATTCCTCTTTAACTGATCTAAATAAAAGTCCGACGCTATAAGATTATCGCGAAGGGACGCGACCGAAGACGTGGGTAAAAACGAATTTGACGCCCAAAATAACTATTCTACGCGAACGAAGTCGCTGGCACAGCTAGTAATTAATATATTTCATGTCTTGAAGGAGTTTTATTTAGGCTTTCAATTATTACTATATACTCCGTGGGCTTGTAAATGGAATTGTTTTAGTTTTTTGATTTATTCTCAACAATAGATTACAATAAGGCTACTTAAATACTGTCTATAGTTTACGCGAGTAGTACACATTTAAATAAAACACTTTAACGGTTTAAAACGCGATATATTAGTTAAACTTATTTGGAAATGATTTTTAACTTCGGCCCGACGTTTCGGATGCTTTGCAGCAGCCGTGGTCAATAAATATATCGCGTTTTAAACCGTTAAAGTGTTTTATTTAAATAAGGCTACTTTCTTTTAACATTCAACGGTTTAAGTAACAACAACACAAATTACCCGGACTTCTTTCAGTGTAGATAGAATATAATATTATGTAACAACCTAGAATTAACTATTTATTATACCAGACAATTTAGAAGTTACCTTTGCATAGGTAGAGTGGGCGTCATCTAGGAGCTTATCAAGATCAAGCGGTTGTTGTAGATAGAGTTCAGGATTACGACGCAGTATAGTGGCAAGTATACACAGTAGTTCCACGCAAAGCTGCCGTCGGCCCGCCGACGAGATACGCACTAAAGCCTCCTCTACCAAGAGTGCAAACGACAGTTCCGAACGTGACATATTCACCAGGGTCGGCTGAGCTGGAATCGCGTGGCCCTGAAAAAATATATTCATTTATTTATGTACACTGAAAATCTATTGGATATCTATAATAATATATAAAGCTAAAGAGTTTGTTTGAACGCGCTAATCTCAGAAACTACTAGTTCGAATTGAAAAATTATTTTTGTGTTGTATAGATCGTTTATCGAGGAAGGCTATAAAATAGGAAGGCCTGTAAAATATCGCGTTGTGACTGGTAGGAGCTGAGAAACAGCGGGAATGTGGTAAAAAATGGGGAAAATTGTTCATTTATGTGGGTTTCCAATGCGCATGCTTCTAAAACGGTTCAAGATACCCAAAAAAAAATATTCCTCTTTAAATGATCTTAAAAAATCTCTTAAGCTTAACCTGAAATAACGTCGGGCTAACAGATTAAGTTTATAAAGATGAAAAACAAATTTTGATGCCCAAACTCTCATTAAACGCGGACAAAGTCGCTGACAGACCTAATAAGTATGGACAATGAAAACGGCTAGTTAAAAACTTCTATCGATTATAGTTTATGATATGATCATTACGTCAAAAGTAAAGATAATCAATGGCGATAACTCACTTGTACAATAATACCTTGCGGAGTCCTCAGGAGAATATCCCATACTTGTACGTAGAAATGTTTTGGGACGCGACAAAGACATCCTTCCAGTTGGCGGCGTTGCAAGGGAGACAGCCTGCAGAGGAATAAAATTGTTAGTACAGGCTATATGTATAATGAGTTTACATTAAATACTATCTGTAGTTTTTGTAAATAGAAAACTTAAATAAAACACTTTACCCCTTTAAAACACAATTTACCTATGTTAGTAAAACTTATTCGAAAATTATTTTAATTGCGGTCCGATGTTACGATTTCTTTACGGGACGAACCCCCATACCACAATAAAATTACATCTATCATAAATACATATTGATAAAACTTCGCCATAGTAGGAAAAATTTAATTACATCGATACTTTAAAAACTGGTGACTTACCCCCTTTCTTCAGCCCAATCGGAAACGGTGAGCACTCTTTGTAACAGAGTACGCAACTTGTACGGCGATAGACTCTCCAGAGTCGCGTCCGCCTTTTTCTCGGAAGGAAACAGCTCGAGGTAAATTCGGATCGCTTCCAACACCCAGCCTACACGAATCTTCAGGATACCACGGAACATATCAGGATTGGTGCCAATTAAACGCCCGCAGTACAACACAATTTCCTGTTTATATATATAACATTAACAAAATGAACCAATACAGAAAGGAAAAAAAAATATTAAAATATAAGCTATATAAGCACAGACTCTATAGATAGCTAGTAAATGCAAACACTTGACATTTACTCTTTAGACAGCTTTTTAGTTATTGACGGTATTACCACACTGCATCGAAGACATTAAAAGCAATGTTAAAGTTACGGCTACTGCAACGAATAAACTATTCGTATGAAAAAATTGTTTATATGGTAATACGTACTACACGTATGACTTAGTTCTGCGACGTGAGTTTTACATGGGCAGCGACAAAATTACAGTAGATGAGATCAAAGAACTAAACATGTAATAGATAATAAGAATTTGAGGGAAGAAGAATTGTTAAACATTTTCAATTTCAAACGTACTTGTTGCAACACAGCACCGATAACATCATAGGGTTGAATGGTAGAATACATGACGGACTGGATTTCACCCGGTGTCATTGGCTTGTCGAAAACTGTCTCCTTTTGACCGATAACTCCCACCGTTAACTGTAACAACATATTTTTTTAAATAATACACTTTAACAATAGTTATATTCACTAGTGCTTGTTTGTTGCTGTAATGTTGCCGAGAAAAGATTAAGACTGAGTTGACGTTAAGATTAGCAGTGAGGTTGCTTATTGCTTTTTTGTCTAGTAATAATATTTATATGTGTGTATGTGTATAATGTTTGCAATGAAATTTTACCGAGATATAGACGAAATGTTAGGAAATTTGTAGTAATCCTAATTGGATTATACTCGTATCTTTGAGAAAAGAATTAGTCCTTCTTCATCAAGTTTATTATAAGAGAAAAAATAATAATCGGGTACATACCTGTTTCCCGTTCACGAGTACAGTGGTAATAAAAGGGCTGATAGAATCCACAGTGTGATTGAGTAGAGACGAACAGTAGCGCACTGCCCGCCAGTGTCGTAGTACACCGGCACTGTGGTACAGGCTCTTTAGGGATTCCAATGCACTGACACCATTCACCTGTGCAAAAAAAATATCTGAATGTTGCATCCAGACACCATACATTCTTATGGAGGTAAATGCTGCAGTTCTTTTTTCTAATATAGAGGAGGACAGACCAGCATGGGGTTCCCTTGATGGGAGGTGAAATACTCCAACCCAACATCTAAGCAAGTTCTGCCGAACACATCGATTTCAAACTACGCGGTTAAATTCTATCTAGACCTGTAAATGTAACGTAGGTTATGCGTCCATAAAAGTTAAGGTATATATCAGACAGTAAACATTTAGTTCGCGGTGTGTTTACTTCTATGCTGTGTTATGTAGCACAAATATCTATACAAAATGGGGCACGATGCAAATATTTAATTTTATTACTATTTTTCATTTATTTTTGTTTTGTTCCATTTTATACATGGTATAAAAACTGTGCAGCGGTTTATTTATACCACGGATCACTCGTTACCATATAACTTTTAAAATAAATGCAACTATATAACTATTACTTAAATTAACACAACATAGCGAACATTATTAAAATATTAAATTTTCTTTACCTCATACATAGGTCCTTCTCTATCCATGAGTATTCCCCACAACTGGCTCTGGGCGAAGATATTCTCGGTGGAGCGCAAAGCATCTACCACGTCTGAGGTGGGTCTGTGTTTGAACGACTCGTAGTTTAGGTCTTGTTCTCGGTAGGTAAGCGTTCGGGGCACGTCAGTTAAAGACTGGTAACCGATGTAGTCGTGCTGCAGCTGCTTGAACTGCGTGAACATCTCAGACGGGAATTCACCCTGGCTCATGAAGTCTAAGTGCTCTGGAAGTTATCAATTTACTTTGCTCATCTCAAACTATTACTTAAATTTAGTAAAACGATTGTTCATAAACATTTTTAAAATTAACTAGTTGTGATATAACTAGATTTTGGGTTTGTAGAAACAAACAAACCAGAATTATAATATTAGTATAGAACTTATCGATTATTATTGCATAGCCATGTGCTTTTCATAATTATTATTTTCGATTGTATTTAATGTTACATACAATTAATACATGTTAATACAATGTACGTTAATACAATAAACAATTTACCTATACAAGAGCTGGATATGAGATTCTGTAATCGCCCCAGACGCACCTTAACTCCATCGCAGTGGCCCTTTTTGAGCATAGCGAATAGGTCTAACATCTGCTTGAAGTGGGGGTCTCGCATATGCTCCTCGCGGACTAAAAGGCATACCGTCGGACGTCCCGATAAACGCCAATATCTGTGTTTATGCAAAATACCAAGTTATTGACGGAAAATGTTTAAAACTATTATATGTTAACAGTATTTCATTACAACTATTTGTAAATTTGTTATTACATAAACATAAAGCTAAGTAAGCATACATTAATTGTAGCAGTCACTTTTTTAAACATTTGTTACGTGACACCAAACGTTCCTAATTGGTCGGGCTTATGATGACGTCACTTGCTTATAAGCGGTGCTATAAACCACCGTGTTTTCTAGTGTTAAAATAGTTTTATTTTCTGCATGAGTAAATAAATAAAAAAATATTCATTTTATTACTTCAATCACTGTTAGAATGTAAATGTTTGGTATAATGGCCAATATAAAGTCCGGACGGCACGTCACCAGCCGTATTGCAGCGTTATTTCGCAAATTTAAGGTTTAGGCGAGCAATTTTAATTTGATATATTTCAGCAAATATGTATTAGAATTCAAAAATACTATTTTTCTGGGGTTCATTCACATGTATTTTAAATTTAAATTTTAAAAATCAGTCAAATAGTTACAATAAAATAACACCACTTAAATATTCGAATTTCGTTATTATAAGAAACTACATCTGTAAATTATTGTGATATAGATTACGTGCAAACAAAATAAGAACGAGTGCGTACTTCCCAACAAATTGTAACTCAGTTTTGATGTCATCGATTAGCAGAGCCATGTCTCGATAAAGGTAGAATTCGGAAACTTCGAATATTAGCGGATAACACAGTACTGTCATGCCACACACTCTATAAATCTGAAATAAAACATTATTTATTATTACATAAGAACATAGCATTCATTGAATCACTTATAAATTACAAAAGACACAAGCGCGTTTATTTTTTATTTTTTTTAATAAGTACCAAGCCAAAGACGATATACATAATTATCGTTGTTTATAAATTAAATACTTTCAATAATTAGTTGTAATGAAATTCAATAAGAATATCTGCTTAAGACCTAAAATAAGTATTTTTGTTCAGTCGATTCAGATTTTTAACTTAAGACATTTTAACCTGTAGGTTAGTATTATATTGCATAATGTTCGTTTACAAACGAAATCCACCGGTGAGACAGACGTAAAAATATGTCTGTTTTATGCCCCAAATAGGTGAAGAAAATTTTCAGGCATACACACGTACAATTGTTAATAAGTAAATATGTGTAAAAATAAGTCAGTACTAATTACAAAACTCACTTTGCTTGTGCCCAAAGATCCCACCGGTCGGATAGGGCGACCAGTGAGTTTCAATTTATTACAGACGCCCAGTTCACGATAGACGTGTACCAATTGAGTTGAGCTGCACACCTAAAACAGCATGAAAGAGATCTTATTATACCTAATATCTAACTTCAGGGACAAAGAAGCACCGGACAGAAACAAAGGACAGACAAGTACAGAATTCACATATCGGAAGGCGATATGTCTAATTTAGATGTCAAACTTATTTTCATTGAATATCGTGTACTGCGAATAAGATTTAAAAAACCTTCAACGGTTTAAAACGCGAAATATGTATATTAGTTAAATTGCCATGGGTCTCCCCTGAGCACGGCTGCTGCAAAGCATAACACATGTAAAGCAAACCGCAGTTAAAATAATTTGTTAACAAATAAAATTAATATATGTCGCGTTTTAAAGCGTTAAAACTATTATACTGTGTTAAATGTGTACTACTCGTGGTAACAGACAGTATTTAATATTGAAGATGACTTTGAAATATTAAACTATACAATTTTATACAACTAGCGACAAAATGTACGGCTTAAATAGTTCAAACCAGTTCAGAACTGTGTTATGTGCTCTTTTGAGTGGTTCCAAAAGCCAATTAGAAACTGTAACACTAAACCTGCACAGGTTCAACTTCATGTGGGGTCTGCGTCTGTATGCCATACGTCCCCATCATTGCTTGAAGTCGCATCGACTCCGCTATCAGCACAACTTGTACCACGAGATCTGTTGCTATACCCTGAAATACCATAAGTTATTTACACACATAAAAAAGCAGCAGTAACATGTTTACTTGTTTGAAAGTCCCATTTTTACCACGAACAAATAAAACATTTTTTTAAATTGACCAACTGTTAACCCCGACCTTAGTATATGTAGTTGTGAAAATAGACAACAGACCAATGACGATAAGTAAAATTGTATCTGTACATATTTCCAATTACTCGAAATATTTTTTTTATGTTAAACTCATTATACTTACGAACGTAGGCTTAGCCTTTTATAGAAGCGTGAAAAGAAAAGAAAATATTAGTATATTAGGACAGAGAAAATATTAAAATTAATTTTATATTTACATTTTTAAAACTTGAATCTATGCTTTATTGCCTACTGTGTTATATGATTCACGGAGTTGTATTTTGAAGTAAGAAGGTCTTTACAATATTTAGACCAAAGTTGAAACCCATGATCTCTTGTGATACAAAGCAAACGCGCTTTGCCACTAGACCGCAGGGGAAGTTACAAGTACTGTATTTGCCTGTTAGTGTAATCTGTAAAATGGCAGGTATTAGGTATGCAACAAAGACCAATTACCTGAAAAGCAGAATATCTACCGGCGCGGCGTGGCCGGTTATAAGAAGGGAGGTACCGTCTTATTGGGTCCAACTCGTTGACGTGCAACAGACCGCCAGTAAGAAGCTGCGCAAGCACAAACAACGACTGCGCCCATAAGAATAAACCGCCCGTATCTAGGTACAGGCAAATAACATAAAACATTAGACACTTATAGATGGTACAAATAGACTCAATTTAACCAGAAATATTTTTTAGGAAGAGTTAAGCATTAATCAACTTTCTTTATCAATGTAATTGATTCTTGGTCAAATTGGCCCACATAAAAGCTTAAGTGGTTTTTATTTACAACAAAGATAAATAAACTAGCGGTTAATAGGATGTTAAAAGAATGCCGTCGACATAAAAAAAAACAGATCTAATGTGACTATTGATCAAAAGAAAGAAGCGTATTCACTAAAACAATAATTATAGATTGAAGAGGAAGTAGCTGCAGGAGAAAAGACGCAAATTCAAGGTGTTGTGCAACAAAAAGCAGTGCTGTAAGAAATAGCATAAAAAGAAAGAATTAAGTCACAAAGAAGAAGAACGTTTTTGACTCATAATAACAAAAACAGTTTTTAGAGGAAGACAATAAATAAAGAAAAAGTGTGGTGCAGATAAAGCCGTGCTGTAAAAATCAAAAGAGCCATGAATCTAAACTTCTCATTTTTTACCTTTATTTTCATTGTCTCCAGGCTGGTCTGAAAGCATGTTAAAGTATATAACTTTATTCAATATTTGTATAATGTTGTATATATTTGAAAACTTTGCGCGAGAGGCGCATGTATCAATTAGTTGAAAAAAATCTACGATGAGGTCTAGGACTCGGTAGCTTAATTGGTTGAGCAACAGCGCTAAACGCCGGTTTAAGTCCTGCCCTAGTCCAAATTTTTTTCAATTTGTTCCGGATTTTGTAAATTATGCTGTATAGATTCAATTAAGGAATGTCCCGAGAGTTATAAGGCTTTATTATTCTTCTGTGATACTAAATAATAAAATGGATATAAATAGTACGTATACATACGTTTTAAGTTACATTTATATGAACAAAATTATTATTATTAATACTAAACGTTTTGTTTTGATGTCTTTTACCTAATATCTCTCTCTTTGTTTGTTTAATATTTTAATTTGCTAGTATTATTTGGAAATTCATGATATACATACTTGCCGGTAGACGTCGCACAGAGTACGGCTCGCTGCGTTCATTTTCGATACCTTCACGTGGTACATAGTAATACCAAGGTATAACTGGATCTACAAAATATTAACTTTTATGCATTAACATACCACGCCTCCGTACAAATAACGATGTTTAATTTTGTCTAACCCCCATATTCATCCATATAAATTCTCGACTTCAAAAGCTTCTGATACTCTTCTACTTGTTCTGGTAAAGTTCGGAATACTCCATCGATTATCATCATAACATAGAAAAGGGGCCACTCCGATTCAATCCCATCAAATTCCTTAAGTTCTCCTTCATTATAGTACCGTCTGTTAGGATCTTCAAGTGCGCACTTATATCCATCTCGACTGAATCTTTTGAACCCGTATTTGCCTTTCAAACGATTCAAAAGGTTCGTTTTTGTTAACTGAACTAGGAGATCTTCATGTGTAGCGAAGGCTGGGAAAGATATTGTAGGCAAGAGAGCTGCATCCACACCCTAAAATACGACAGGATAAGGTATTGTATAGTTTTAATTATTTTTGATATACAGAAAGGTAAAAGTAATTACTTGTTCCGTAAAAATAAAATATGATATGGCCTGTGCAATACTTTTACATACATGCCCGCGATAGATGTGCAAAAAAATTAAATCTGGACAAGAATTTTAATTCAAATCCAAACTTTAGTAATTGCATGCCCAATAGACTATTTGTTAAAAAAATAGACCTTGGAGCTGGACTCTCGAGGCAGCATGGTCTCGAATATACTTCTATTTCTGTTATGAGCATCAATGTCAACATACACAACACTCCATGATGCTCCTTTATCGCCGAACAAGTTACATCCGTTAATAGCTTCCAAAGCTGCTTTTGCCATACCTAAAAAAATACACAATATCGATACAGTTTAACAAAGAAAGTTGGTTTTATTTATATAAGGAGCTGTGGGGGTGAAATGGTTTAAAATGGGGACTGATCACAATAAGAAATAAAACACATACCAATAGACGAGGCATGTATTTCTGGGGTTCCATCGTTATATTTTGAGCCTCTTTCCCACATGCCATAATCTGGTGTTCTGTATGCCCTCTCCACATAATATACTAAGTTTTGTACAAATGCTACTTCATCCTGCCAAAAAAAAATATCCTAAAAGTCTTGGTCAACATAATTAGTCACTATGTTTCACAAATAGACTTCGAGATTCTTAAACATTAGAAAAATTTATAGATTAATACAATTAAAGCAAAGTGTGGATAATGTATGTAATAAGATAAAATTGATATCTATAATACCTGAGTGTAAATAATCTGTAGGCCAGATGTAATCATTTGTACAAGGAAGAGTAAGTATAAAGACACCACATCGATCTGTAAGTGATGATACTCGCTATCGTCAAGCACTGGTTCCCCTGTGGTAAGGTGGAACTTGACATGAAGTGCATGTGCTGCACTCTGTCTTGTCTTGAATGCTTCCACTCTTGATGCTTGCTTTATCCAACATTCTAATATACCTCTCATACATTTCACAGTGCTCTGCCCAAGTTCATGTGATTTGCCACGATCATCATCTATACGTCTGAAATTAAAACAACTTTTTTATTTTTCTATACAGTCCTTTACCCATAAATTGTGCATAGGACTGACACTAAGTTTGTGGCACAAATTAATTTACAAGTAAGCATATAATAACCAACAGAATATTTTTTTTACAAGTTTCAAACTTAGGAACAATTCTACTTATTTAAATGCTCAGTAGCATATTTATAACAAAGCTTAAAAGTTATATATGCCCATATTTAACTTCTACCACAATTTGATATGTATTAGCTTAGTTCACATTATTCATAAAATAAATACCTGTAAGCTTGGTATAAACCCCATACTGCTGACGCACAGTATATACTATCTCTAACACTTGCAGTATGTAGGTCTGAAGACAGTACTGGGAATAAACCAGTGATGGGACTTTGAAATCTTAATAATTGTCTTTTAACTGAAAGAGAAAATTAAAATTAAAAAATCGTTGATATAAGAGTCTCTAATAATTTAAGGAATTATGTTGAAGATGTTTATGTTTGCATCAATGTATAAGTGTGGCTGAATTAAACTCAGAAAATTATTCTATTATATATTATATATTTATTCTATTAAAAATATACAGCTCAAAAACCAAAGTAGTAGTAACTTTTTGTATTTTAAAATGCTGTAAATAAGCAATCAAAAAAAAGATAATGCAGTCTTTCTTAAAAAAATGTTTTCAGTCACAAAAACTAATCAGTTTTAAAATATTAAATGATAACGAGATATGTAGCTCTTCAAATACCTATAGCATAATAAATATCCAATTGCCTAACAGTGTCTTCATAGTTAGCTATCTTTAAAAACTGTTGAGCATTAATATCATCTATACTCCCTTGACGAATCATTAGGTCTGGATTACCCTGAAATAATAATAAAAACTATTATTATTATTTATATGCAGTATATATTATTATTACTAGTATCATTTGTAATATTAAAAACAATAACACTTTTTCTTCATTGACAAAAACCACATTTTATGACATGGTACAAAATTTATTTTTAAGTATATTAATATTACTATAAAAAATATATACATACAACAAATATCAGCAAGTGTTTAAAAGTAAATAATGCTATAAAGTTATTATTTTGCAAAAGTTATAATTTGTTCCAAATCATTTACTTTATTAATAGCATACTATATTAAGAGAATTCTTAAACATTGAAGATAAAAATTCCTCAATTAAACTAGTACTTAGTGCACTTATTAATTATTAAACTAGTGATGTACGCGACTTTTGACATAAGTCAAATCGTCAATAAATACTTTTCTTAGTACCCCACATCTGTAGAAAATCTGTGGTTTATAATTTTCATTATAATTATACGTCATAGTCGAACTTATATTGTTTTTGATAAACAATACTGTGAAGTATAAACACAAGTAATTTACTGTTATAAAACATTTTTTCCTAAATCCTTTAAAATTTATCTCGTTTAAAAATATATATTCAAATGTAGTGAGTAATATTTAAAAGACACATCAAGGTGAGTAATATTTCTGTTGTCCACTTAAGCTACGTTAGATTTTTCTTTATGCTGAAGACTTTTCTTATTATAAGGGCTATAATGAATCATGAAGGGCACCAGGAACTCGACAGCACCAGCAACAAGGAGTCTCAGGTTCAAATATTTTACATGATTTCCTCAGTCTGGTGTTCTTGCTACAATGTGATATTACTAATCAGCATCAGAAACCACGCATGTTAACCATTGGCAGTCCTATACTAACATATTAATTGATTAAATTTTCTAAACTGATTTATGATTTTTTGGATGTTCGTTACATGAGGGTATGATATGGTATAAATTCTAATTTGTATTTGTAACATTTGTTTTCCAAATTTACTTTCTGAATGGGTATTGTATGTTTTATTATTATTAAGGAAACACCTGTCTATGTGTTAGTAATTATCAACATGAAATGTCACATTTTATTCAAAAGAATATGACATATAATATGTGTGGATGTAAATTGCCATTTTGAATCATTTGTGTTTTGTGTTTTTTATGTTGTTGAATTTGATATTGACATCTATTTATCATGGGTGTCTGTACATTTTCTCATATAAAATTATTTTTCAGCTAGACCTTTTCAGTTTAATCGGGGGTAGTTGGCCACCAGCACCTAGAGGACCAGAAAGACCAGAATATGGAACAGTACCCAGAACACCTAGAAGAAATATGCAGCGTACATCACACAATGAGAGAGTAAAATCTGTTAATCTCCTGAATCATATAGCTTCAGATAAACGAAAGAAACCTATAAACAGCTCTCCGCTTAGTGATAAAACTAACCAACCTAAAATGGTTCATGAAGCTAAGAAAATTGAAACTGGGGTCTTAGTAGGTATGTTTTATACAAAGTACTTGATATAATAACTGAATATACTTATATAAATTTATATTCTAAAATATATCTTATTTAACATATATAATAATGGGAATAAGTATGCTGTAAATAAGAACTTATAACTTAGTCACAAACATAATATTATGATCCATGCCTATTTGTATACATATAGTCTATTAATAATAGATATACAAAACGCAGTTGTAGAAATGCAATAAATCGATACCAATTAACAGCTAGTCAGATAATCTAAATTGAATATTTATTTTCTTACCATTTCAAATCACATATTGCACTTTTAACATATAAATAACAAATAAAACCTAAGCTGTAACAGTAACATTTTGCAGCCTATAGAACACTAACAGATTAACAGAGCATGAACTAAATAAACATCCCATTTTAGCTCTCCTATTTTCTAAATTTAGCGCACGCGGGTGATCAGCCGTCGATAGTCAGTTGTTTATAACAACGCGTTATGTCGCACAAGTACTATCTAAAAGAACTGTCTATTGACGAAATTCCACTATGTGTGCTTCAGTATGAAACCAGTAAATGATTTTTTTTTAATACCAAATAGTACTTTACAGTTTTTATCTTGAATTAAATAAATTCCAAATGGTTTACAAATAAAAAATGGTCTATACATATATAGACCATTTGTTATTTGTAATCCCACAACAAACTTTTAGATGTGTGCAGCATTGAAACTCCTGAAGAATTATATGATACACCTTCACTCGGATCACCTAAAGCCATTGATCACGTGAGACTTCAGGAGAAGCAGAAAACTATACAATTGCCTCTACATTTGCAAGAAGATATTGGTGTTGGTTCACTGGTTGAAGTGGCAACGGATGTAAACCAGCATTATTATGGTGTTGTTAGGTGGATTGGTGTTATAGATGGTAAGTCCACTTAACATATACTTTTTTGTCAGTTCCTTAACCATTCACAATTTTGAAATCCTATTTGTGGTTCTTTGGTAAAGTAAGCATTAGACATTTGAAAACATTAATATTTTCACATGTTATGGCACATGAAGGTACTATATAATTTTTTAAAATCGATTTAAAAAAAAAGCATTAGACATTCAACTCAACCTGTAAACAAATATAAAAAGAAGCTAATTAAGTAATAGTATTAGTAAGTAGTACACATTTAAAGAATAATTTTAACGGTTTAAGACGCGATATATATTAGTCTATCAGTCTTCCCATCATCGACCATGGCTGCTGCAAAGCATACGAAACGTCGGGCCCTTATTTTAAAATAATTTTCAAACAAGTGTAACTAATATATCTCCCGTTTCAAACCGTTAGTGTTTTTTTTTAAAGTAAAACGTTTTTTAGATACAGCAACGGCAGGCGTAGAACTGGAACAAAACGTATGTGGTCTAACAGACGGCACGCGCAATGGACAGCGTCTATTCACTTGTGCTTCGGGCCGTGCCCTGTTTGTCCCGCTTGCGTTGTGCCGTCGTGATGCACGCTTCAGAGACACTCCACCGCCAGAGCGGGCTCATTTTCAAGACGATGATAATTTTGACCAGGTACTCATTTATGTGGGATCCGATCAGATTCCCGCTGTGATTTGGATCTTTTTTATTGAAAAGTATTTATTTCTCAATCAGATTAAATACCAAAAATAATCAATCTGATTATGAACGAAAACAATTATTTTCTACTCACGCGGGTAGTTTCATATACGAATGGGGTTTAAATTGATTTAATTTAATATTATTATTTTTTGCTTCTTCTTATGAACTATATTATTTTTTAGCCCGACTGTCCAGTCGTACCAGGAGTAGTTCCACCACTAAATTTATTGGGAGAATTAGCTGGCAAAAACCGGGGGATTCAGGGACATCATAACTCTTGTTACCTCGACGCTACATTGTTTGCGATGTTCACATTCACTAGTGTTTTTGACGCCCTGCTGTATCGACCTCCGGAACCTGAGGTAATTTAACCATAAAAATTATAATTCAAGCTCCAACTTCTTATCACGGTATCTCATAAAGACTGGTGCCAGATGCACAGTGGATTCCTAGTCATAGAGCCCCGTTTTACCTTTAACCCTGAATATATTTCTCTATCTAGGATTCCCCTCATTATGGAGAGGTTCAGCGCGTTCTCCGTGAGGAGATAGTCAATCCATTACGTCGTCATGGGTACGTACGCGCAGATCGAGTTATGAAACTGCGAACGTTACTTGAACGACTCTCTGATGTACCTGGCCTTACGTCTGAAGAAAAGGTATAGGAACATATTTAATTTAAAAAAAAACATGCCTCATTGATTTCGTATAAATAAAACCTTTAACAGGACCCGGAGGAGTTTCTAAATGGCCTTGTGGCACAACTATTGCGGGCAGAACCCTTCTTAAAATTATCTTCTGGACAGGAGTCTTATTGCTATCAGCTATTTGTTGAGAAAGACGAGCGTATGACCTTGCCGAGCGTCCAACAGCTATTGGAACAATCATTTGCCACATCTGGTGTTAAGTTGAGCGAGGTAATAATTAAAAATAACATTTCAAGCATATAAAAGTTAAATAATACATACATATGTTGAAAGAACAATTTGACCTTGACAGGTTCCTGCTGCCTTGATAATACAAATGCCAAGGTTTGGAAAGAATTACAAGCTCTATCAAAGAGTTTTACCATCGCCCCTACTTGATGTAACGGATCTTATTGAAGGACGTAAGACATTATTACAAATCTTAAAATTAAATACAGTCCGTAGTTTACGCGAGTATTAGACACATAAATAAAACCCTTAACGGTTTTAACCGGAAAATATTGTTAAACTTTTTTGAACTTTTTATATGTCGAATTATAAAACCGTTATTGTATTTTATATAAATACAAATCTTTTAGTTAAAAGCAGATCTGCAATGACAAACTACAGATTTTTTTTTAATAAGAAATACAATTTATGTCATTAAATATCTCACATCAACCTTTTGTCCCTTGCCCGAGCGAAACTATTATGATTCCGGGAATTCAACCTAGGAACTATTGGAGTGCTATGTGGTTTTTAAACTGTTCTCCTGTTAATGCTGCCATCAGTACCACGTCAGTGTGCGGTTTGTGGCGTGTTGGCGCGCTGGGAGTGTACCGCGTGTGCGGGCGGCGGTACTCTTGATACGGGAGCGGGTGCCCTTTGCACCACTTGTCTGCGGCTTGCGCATGCAACTCGTCCGCAACATAAGGTATCCTCGAGATTCTATCCTTATTAAAAAAATACAAAGCAACTTTATGAAAAAGTTTCCCAGTGTAATCATTAAAAACTAATTTTGAGAAAAGCAGAATGTTTAGCTCTGTACAGCCGTGTATAGAATAAATAATTATCCATTGGATAAAAACGTCCTCTCGGCCGAACACTATTTAGGTACTCTCTTATAAAGATATTTCTTCTAGGCAACACCTTTAGTTATATGTGAAGAATACCTTAACATACTGGAATCATGTCCGGTCCCTCGCGTTTATATGGAATTGTTTGCTGTATTGTGCATAGAGACAAGTCATTATGTCGCATTCGTGAAAACTGGAGTCGCGCATGATGCTCCCTGGTGCTTTTTCGATTCTATGGCGGATAGAAAAGGTAAGTAGTAATTCATGATTACTACATTTCCTTTTACAGTTTAGTAAGAATGATTTAGTTACGAAAAAAAAAGTATTTTTATTTTTGTATACTAATATATAAACCTGAAGAGTTTGTTTCTTTGGACGCGCTAATGGCAGGACTAGTGGTTAGACTTGAAAAATAATGTTTGTGTTTGTTAGAGCATTTATCGAGGAAGGCTTTATTACCCTACTGTGGCTAATAATAGGAGCAAAGAAACAGCAGGAAATGTAAAAAAAAATTTTGGGGAAAACTGAAATGAAAAATCCTACTCCATTCCTCTTTAAATGATCTAATACATGTCTGCGACAGCATATGTCTATCTTTTAAGATTTACTTTCAAGAACGGCGGGTCGTGACAGACGTCGTGGGTAACAGCTAAAGAAGAGGTTTGCAAAACCAAATTTGGATGCACTAAATAATTATTCTTCGCGGGCGAAAACGCTGACACAGCTAGTAGTAAATAAAAATATAGTTCTAGCATAATATGATCCTATGCTAATATATTTAAATCATTAATATGTTTTCGTAGGCGAACGAAACGGCTATAACATACCAGAAATAGTGGAGATCGAGGAACTAGCGGGATGGCTAAGCGACGAAGGCGGTCGCGCATTAAACGCAGCTGCACCCCTCGACCGGCAATTACCCGCGCCCGCCAAGAGATTGCTGGCGGACGCCTATATGTGCTTCTATAGAAGCCCAGATGTCGCAATGTATAGATAATCCCTTATAGATATCGTTGTTAACCCCTCACATAGAAGCCGAGGACGATGTATACAAAACTATGTAAAAATAGTGAAGAGGTTAAAATAATATGTGTAAAACAGTCCTGGCTTTAAAATAGGAATTTAAAAAAGTAACTACTATCTATAGTTTACGCGAGTAGTACATATTTAAATAAAACACTAACGGTTTAAAACTAATATCGTGTTTTAAAGCGTTAAAGTGCTCTGTGTTTTATTTAAATTTAAAAAAAGTAGCATAAAATTAAAAATTTCTTTGTAATTTATGACTAAGCATTATTTACTTCTCTTGTTTTAAAAAGCAGAAAAATGTGCAATGATGTATTCGTGACAAAGTGCATTTATTTATTTTCATAAATAATAACGATTCACAAATCAAACTCTGAGATGTAAGTATATAGGTATATATATATTTAGAGTACAATAGTACAGTATTAAAATATTATTTCATTTCTAAAACTCGTTTCTATCTTAACTTATATAGTTATAAATACGTTTTAAATTGTCAACAAAACAGCAAAAATATTTTATTTGATCCGTGAGATGGCCACTACAACAATTTTAAAATGTACTCAATGGTTTGAAATAAACAATACATTATGTTTGTTCTCAAACGGGCTAAATAACCCGTACTATCCAGCTACTTCAAAAGAGTTTTCTGATTTCCCTTTCCTTTAAAAAAGATCAAACTCTCAAAAAAAAAAACTATCTAGGTAAACTTTCTAATAATCGAGGTAATACGATTTTAGAAGTTACAGTTCATCATGACTATTCCCTTTTGCACAATTACAAGGAAATGTGTCCTGTGGCACATGTGTCATATTAGCTTCTACAGTAATTTCTTCATCAAGTTTCCGGCTCCATTCCTGAAATAAAGTGAGTTCGAAAAATTTTGTAAATTGTGAAAAAATTAAATGACAATTGACGTTCATTCATATATAACACCATATTCGATAAAATCTTAAATATGAGTACCCCTTGTTATAGACAATAAACTGTTAAAAACTACCCACTTCGCTCATGAGGTCAATCCACCTCAGATTGGAGGCAGATACGAAAATATTTGTGTACTTACTGAAAGTAAAACAACATGATAGCAAATAATATGATGTGGAAGCAAATTTTCGTTCGCAAAGTTTTTTGCGTTTTTGGCAATCGTGTGAGCTTCATCATCATGGTCTCTTGACCATTTTATCTTTTCTGTTAAATCATTAAGATCTCTGGCCACAGGTACGTAATGTTTCCAAGGTTTCAGTTGCCGATAGAAATGTTCATAGTATGGGGATTCTTGTTTCAAAACCATACCTCCACCAGCTAAAAGGTAAGGTAGTCTGTATGCAGCTACTGTCCCATCTATGTTGATTTGATACTTGTACTGAAAAGAAAACGATAATTTATTGTTTATAAAAAAGTGAAATTTCGTTTCCCCTCATGGGACATAGGGCGAACACACATCTGTGTCCGTTTCACTGATCGGTTTTATTTACAAGCAAGTAGTTGATCAGACTTTTGTGCCCTGCCCGACCGAAACAATTTACTGTTTCCTTGAGATTCGAACCCAGGACCTCTCGCGCTTAACGCGTTAACACGTTTAACCATTTAGCTACAAAGGCGTTCAAAAATATATATATATGAATATTAAATAACATA
Organism: Leptosia nina; assembly: GCA_963661955.1. Classification (NCBI taxonomy): domain Eukaryota; kingdom Metazoa; phylum Arthropoda; class Insecta; order Lepidoptera; family Pieridae; genus Leptosia; species Leptosia nina. The sequence continues at coordinate 6,634,313 of CAVLEF010000040.1, forward strand.
CATGTAAATCATAGAAGTTATAATAACAACTCACTTCAAAAAACTTGAAGAATGATAACATAAGAATTAAGAACAACTCACTTCAAAAAACTTGAAGAATGATATATGTGGTAATTTTGGTCCATACTCTTCTTCTTTATTACGAAAGAAGAAAAAGTTTGTTAAAGATGCATTCAGTAAGTCTGGATTGGCTCTAGCAATGTCTATTAGCTTTAATCGTTCTTCACGTGAATCGCGACCTCGCCAAAACGCACGAGGTTCCCTTTTAGTCCATTTTCTATCTACATTTCCTTGAACTGATAGAATATCCAATGTTACCCTAGAACATACAATTACAATTTTATATATATTTATATAAGCTATATTTTTCATATTTATATAAGCTATATTCTTTATAATAATATCATATGTATAAAAGTTACCTGCCCATGTTTTCTAAACTTGATTCAGTGATGTCGTAAGTTGGCATTACAATATCAAGAGATTCATCACTTCCACACCAGGAAAAAATGGGAAGTATATCAGAGCCCTTTCTAGTCAGGGGCCAATCACCTAGATTGATAACCAGCTCTATATCCGGTATAAGGACTTTTCTCAGTATAGATAACAAAATATTGTCAGCAAACATGTTAAAACCAATATGTTTCCCATAACACTTTCTATATAATTCATTACTCTTAACTACATAGTGGCAAAAACTGGTACTTTCAGGATTGTGATATTTTTTAATTATTTTAGTTATTTGCCTTTTTATTTTGACTTGTTCAAAGGGCCTAAGGTCATCATTGATTTGATCATAAGACAATGGACATTCATTATTCTGTAACCATACATTTAAATCTGGTTCTGGGCAAACACATTGATCTTGTTTGATGGGTCCTAAAATAAGTAAAAAGTAGTTCAAATCTCTAAAAAGGTACATTTCATAAATTATTTGCATTACCTTCAAAAGTGATAGGTGATTGCTGTATATGTTTATTCTTGTAATAAATATTAATGGAAAGTGATGAACATTCCTCATACAACTTGTATCGAACTATAAATGTGCCGTCTTTTCTATCTAGAACATTGGACCATATACGGCAATGAGATTTTTTAAAAGCTGTTCCTGTTATTTCTACCGCTACACTTTGACCTAAATCATTTGTGTACCTAAATGAAAACATTATTAATGATTATTTAAAGATTTTCAGTATCTATTTTTATAAAATAAATATATTTTACACTTACGTGTCCTCATTTATATTAGTAAAGTTAACGAAAAAATATCGTGCCGGTAATACTACTTTGTGGGGTTGTAAGCCAGGACCGTAAACATTAATATTTTCTGCATAGCCATGAACAATAATACTTATAATTATCGACAGAACTTTATATTTAATTTTTATTATCATTTTCATTTTCCGCTTTTGTTTATATAAAATAAGTTAAACTGCTAAGGTTATTCAAATATTTACATACTTAATTTCCAAGAATATGACACTCTTACTTATTTGTTTATTTTGATTATCGTCAGCTGTGATATGTCAGTTGCCAGCTGTCAACCATAGAGAACTTGTGTTCCCTTCTAGAATGATTAATTTTAAATGTCCTAATCGTATTCGATGTTTTTTTTATTATTTATAACATACTACATGACACGTGTAAGAAATAAACAAAACAAACATGAAAGTTCTTGCGATATTTATTGAAGAGTAAAATACCTCGATCATTTTCTACGTATATCTCTAATACAAACTATCGATTTTAACTATGAAATAAATGATAATCGGTCACACGATTATATATTACCAACCCGACGGTCAACACTATTGTCAACTATTATTTTTATTTGATTTTCATCAGTATATAACTATTCGAGACTAATATATTAAAGAAAAACAGCTATTAAAGGAATAGAGCCACAAAAAAACTATAAACTTTTTTGGATAACTTGGATTCTTTAAGACATGGCGACGTCTAATTTATTATTATTGTGTAATTCCTTTAACAAATTGAGGTTAGAATTTATAAATATATATTATTTTATGCGCACACACTCAGTTTATGGTTTTCGTGCAATAATTTTGCTTTGATTAATTATTATGTAAAATAGTTTAGTATTGTAGCTCTAATCCATGGAAAACCTTACAGTGTGAGCAATGTAGTAAAGAGGTGCTGTCACTATCGGCCGCCAAGATATCGACCACCTTACTGGTTCATGCCCAAAGAAAGAGTTGTAAGTATTTTTTTCTATCTAAGATAAGAGTTAACTTTACTCATTTAAATCATTTAATTAGATATCACAATTCAATTTATGTTTATTACCCCAGGTAAGTGAAGATATGTTAACTCAAGAGAACCGAGATTTTCTTGCAGAAGTAAAACAGGATAAACATAATTTCCAACATTCATTAGAATCACCATTGACAAATGTAGACACGCCCCAGACTACAGAATGGACACAAAGTACCAGAAGAGTAGGAGTTATAGCCCGAAAAATTGGAAATTATCCACTATGGACAAAGGATGGAAAAAAATTTCAAACAACTTTACTGCAGGTAAAAGTAACATATCTTTTTTTATGTTTTTGTGTGCTTGTTCCTTTTTAACAACATACTTGAATTTAAAAGTAATATTAACCATCCTAAATGTAATTACCTTTTTTTAGGTATCAGACAATCACGTCATAAAATATATACCACCAGATGAGTTCAACCCAATGAAGTCAAAGAAAATGAAAAAGGAACCATGGAAAGAAAAGAGAACTTTAGGTTGCTTGCTGGTAGGTGCTGAATCAATAGACCCTAGTACAGTGACCAAAGATTATTGTGGCATGTTTACGAAGGTTGGGATGTTACCAAAGAGACACCTCTGTAGATTCATGGTGTCACCTAATGCACAGTTGCCAACTGGAACTCCATTGTATGCTACTCATTTCAGAGTAGGTGATTGTGTTGATATTCGCGCAAAAACGTAAGTATTTTATGATTCAAATATTTTATTGGTATACATCTTGGTTGCCATAAAACATTTGATTTCTCTTAGTGGTTTTTTATAAGGTAGGCAAAGTAAGTAAAATTGTATCTTTATTGTGTTACATTTTTTAACTATAATTACATACTATTTGTCAATTTTAGAATTGATCGAGGATTTCAAGGTGTTATGAAGAGATGGGGTTTCAAAGGAATGCCTGCATCACATGGTGTGACAAAAACGCATAGGAGACCTGGAAACATTGGGGGTGGGGGTGAAAAAGCAAGAGTTTGGCCGGGCACTAAAATGCCTGGTCACATGGGAAATAGGTATACACTCTCTTACAGACATCTAGAAAAGATTATTTCAAACCTAAAATTTCTGTATACCTAATACTGAACATTCTTTTAGTTGGAGAATTATCAGAGGAGTAAAAATACTGCGGATTAATCCAGAACATAATGTGTTGTGGATGTTAGGTGTTGCCATTCCTGGAGAAACAGGTGCAATGTGCTACTTATATGATACTGTCTTGCCTCTTAAAAAGCTCAAGACTCCACCACCATTCCCAACCCAGCTAAACTCTCTTGAAATTCCTCAGGAGTATTATGATGATTGTATTCATCAGTTTGAACAGCCTACAATAACATTTGAAGAATCATAAAAAATGTAATAAAACTGTTTAAATGTGTAAAAAGTTAATTTTATTTACCTGTACTTATAATCAATCCATAATTAAAAATAGTATAGAAATTGTATAGTTGTAAACACAAAAATCATAATATTAGTAAAAAGATAAAAATTAAAACATTCAGCTTATATTAGTAAATTAAGTTACTAAATAATTAAAAACTTATTAAATGGGGAACCCATTACTGTTGATTAGGGGGTTGGAAGCTATAACCTTGATACGGTTGAGCTCCTGTAGGAGGTGGAGCTCTAGCATATGGATAGGGTGAAGGAGGATATTGACTTGGGGGATAGCCCTGTTGATAAGCATGAGGTGGGTAAGCACCCCCTGTAGGTGGGTAATTTTGTGGATTTTGTGGGTATGATGATTGTGGCATTGGAGCTGTGGAGACAGGAGGTGCAGGACTACCAGGCTGAGAAGATGGATTTGAGTATGGAGGCTGTGATGCTGGTGGGTAGGGGGAAGGTTGACCAGAAGGGGGATATTGTTGTCCAGGAGGTGCACTCTGGGGTGGTCCTGAAGGAACTGTTGATGGGGCATTGTTTCCATGGGAACTTGAGTTGAATGTGGGTGACTGTGCAGATGGAGATCCATAACCAGTGCTAGGAGGATTTTGTGATGTGTATCCCCCTGATGGAGGTTGCGGGGATCTATTTGGTTGTGAAACCGGAGTGGACCCATAACCTGAAGTGGGAGTTGTATTTTGGAAAGATTGTGTTTGATAAGGTTGAGGTTGAGATGTAGTTGTATTGTATGTGTTAACACCAGCATTTGGATAGTTAGCACCAGACTGAGGTGGTGGGTACGCTGAACTACCAGTGTAGCCAGGTTGGCTAGGACCTCTTACTGGGTAAGATCCAGGAGCTGCCGGATTACCTGGAGGTGGAGCATAAGGTTGCTGAGCTGAAGAAGGAGGATAACCTGGGCCTGGATGAGTAGATGGTGGATAATTATTAGGGGCTGTAGTAATAGGTGGACCATATGTAGAGTTAGGAGGATATCCTTGAGGTTGTTGTGGCGGGTTGGGGGGTCCATAGTTTTGACCAGGAGGTCCATAGCCTGCTTGGGGTGGATAAGCTCCTTGGTACTGTCCTTGATACTGATTCTGTGGATACGGTCTTGGGCCATATGACTGTGTAGGCCTTGTTGCTGATGTAGAAGCTCCTGCAGGGGGACGATAAGGCTGTTGAGGTGAACCAGGAACTTCACCACCACCAGGAGATGGATTTATTCCACTTTGTGGCACATTTCCAGTTTGTGCAAGTTGATGAGGTGGCTAAAAGTTTTAATTAGAGCTTTAATTAAATATGATTCTATAGTGAGTTAGACGGAACTAAATTAAGAGAAATGCGTACCGGTAAAATTTGTTGTATGTTCTGATTTGCATCAGCTACAGAAGCCAAGTAAACTAAATTTCTATGAAGTACTTGTTGATATTGATGACATTCCATTAGCTGTCCCTTCGCTTGATACTCCTGAATAGTTTGAATTAAATGAGCATTTTCATCCAACATTTTTTGGATTTGTGCTGGGCTCAAAGGAGGCCGGTTGCCGCGCGGAGCAAATGCTACAGACATGTTATCTTCTATTAAACTTTAAATTTAATAACTAAAATTTCATTCTCTGCTTTAAAAATCGCTTAATACACAATTTCAATCACAAACACTGTTACAACCCCATTCTGCACCCATCCCTTTTTATTCACTTTTCATTGGCTATTATCGCACCTTTATAAATTACAACAAAGCTTTATCACAGATGTGATAGAACATTACAGAGTGTGAGCGTACTATGACACTTCCTACGTATTGATAGAATTTCTATAACAGATCCACAGAGCAACGTGTTGTAGGAATATATTTTCTATATAACATGTTGATGATCGATTTTGACACCGATTTTAACATCGATTTTGATATATTTTACCTGTGGTTTGTATAACTTCACTTGTATATTCCATCTTTAACTGTGGGTTGTTGGGTTGTAATTTCAATTCTGCTATTTCATTTCGTAGTTCATACATTTTTGCAAGTTTGAATTTGAACGCTGTATATTTTTACTAATATAAACAATAGTAGTAATCTAAAATGGCATCAGTTTTACTTCCGGAAGTTTCGGCGCCTGGTTTTTCTTTCGAAAACTGCCAGCGGCAAGTATTGCTACTAATTAACTAGTCATATTTATATTGTGTACTTATAACTACCGAACTTCACGATGTTATAATTATTTATTTTGATATTTCAGAAATGCCTTCCTCGAACATAAAGGATTCCCTGCACCGAAAGCCACAAAAACGGGAACAACAATTGTTGGAATAATTTATGCAGATGGAGTTATTCTAGGCGCAGATACTCGAGCTACAGAGAATACTGTAGTGTCTGATAAAAACTGCCAAAAAATTCACTATTTAGCAGCTAACATGTACTGCTGTGGAGCTGGAACTGCAGCTGATACAGAGATGACAACTCAAACAGTAGCTTCTCAGTTAGAGCTGCAACGCTTGCACACTGGCCGTACAGTACCAGTAGAGACAGCATCTACACTTTTAAAACGCATGCTGTTCCGCTACCAGGGTCATATTGGAGCTGCTCTAGTGCTTGGTGGTGTTGATCGTTCAGGACCACATATCTATTGCATTTATCCTCATGGTTCAGTTGACAAACTACCATATGCCACTATGGGTAATTTTAATATGTACTTTCATTCTTGTTTGTTAGTGGTATTCAAGCAAGAATTTTCATGAATACCTTTCGAGATGTCTAAAATTTGTTAACACTAATAATGACTTTGTGTTTGTTTAATTTCTGGCTACCAAATCATCACTATTTAAGAATAGAATGAATATATAATAGAACATTGGTATTAAAATGGTACCCTGTTTCATTGATAGGTTCTGGATCTTTAGCTGCAATGGCTGTATTTGAATCACGTTGGAAACCCAACATGACTGAGGAAGAAGGAAAGAAGCTTGTAAGAGATGCTATAGCTGCTGGAATTTTCAATGATTTAGGATCAGGTTCGAATGTTGACCTGTGTGTCATTCGCAATTCAGGTCCAGCTCAATATCTTAGAACGTATGAAGAGGCCAACGTTAAGGTAAGAAAGCTATGGCTTCAACTACTTTTTAAACAATAGAATAATAATGAACTTTTCATAGGTCAGTTATTAAGATATTACATTTAAATAAAATTCCGTAACAGATTAAAACGCGATATATATTTGTTAATTTTCAAAAAGTTTCACTAATATATATCGCGTTTTAATCCGATAAGTGCTTTAGTTAAATGTGTACTACTCGCGTAAACTACAGATTATTATTATTTTCTTTCGGGGAGACCTGTGGTAGGACGGGTGATCAGTCCACGTTATCAGCTGACCACTTCACCCAGACTTCAAACTTTCAAACTACAGATAGTATTTAATATTTGCAGGGCAAAAAGCAAGGATCATACAGATATACCCCAGGTACAACAGCTGTATTGAAAACAAAGGTGATACCACTGGAAGTTGAATCAGTGTCTGTTCAACAAGTTCAACCAATGGAAGTGGAGCCCTCTCCCAGCCGTCGCTAATAAATTTCAGATTTTCCAAAACTTATAGATTTTTTTATTGTCAAGTACATATATCTGTAAAGTGCAGAAAGGTATTGGGATGTTTACACGTTTTCCTTTTATAATATAATCTTCAAACTCTAGGACCTACTATTTTTTTTATTACGTCTTATTCTTATGGAATAATGATATAAATAAAAGACAGTTTTTTTTATCAAAATAAAAATCTTTAAAACACTCAAGAGATTCTTATGGCGTAAATGTACTTAAATATTTATATAAATAAATTAGTAGAAAATTTCAACAAGTATTTGACGGACACTTATTTCTATGGGCAGGCCTGTAAAATGTCAAAGCTAAACGTGAAGATAAGTCCCACAGCCAATCTATCTATTTGTAGGGGAAAAGAAAGCTAAAATACGATCTACAGGGCTATCCCGATCACTAGTTTAACTTAAGAAATAAGCAACACCCAGTAGATATGAGTGCGAGTGCGTAGAATGATTAGAAGCTAACATTAAATCATACATAATAGATCGAGGACAAAAAACTTATCAATTCCAGTTAAATAATTATGAACTGTTAAGACAAATAACACAACTCTAGAATTTTTTTACTAGATGGCTAGTCTTATCAAAATGGCTATCCTTTTCGGAATGTAATATCAGTAGAAACTGTCCCTTCCCGCAGAAAACGCTCTAAAGTACGGTCCATAGTTTACGCGGGTAGTACACATTTAAATAAAACACTAACGGTTTAAATCGCGGTATACTGGAGTGCCGTGGTCACGTCTGCTGCAAAGTATACGAAACGTCGGCCCGAAGTTAATATATTGCGTTTAAACCGTGTGTTAAAAAGTGTTTTATTTAAAACGTTTTAAAGATTAAAGGAGATAAACATTAGAAATAATTAAAATTGTCATAACTACATTTTATATTAGTTGGACGGAAATATCAATGGAAAACATGACCGTTATTTTCAGCTTACGCATTTTACAAAAGATTTTAATTCTTTTTATGTAAAATAAAATCCCAAGTGTCTTTCCATCTAAGACTCATAAGATCGGATTCAGTCAAATCAGTGTTACCATAGTTTAAAACACAGAATTTTTTAAAAGTAAGTACGACGTACGCGAGCCAAACGACAACAAAGAAAGTAAAAATATGAGTGAGTGCCTTTGTTCTTTCCCGCATATGTAAAATAAATATAACATGATCAACAACAAACGACAAAAGAAGAATTTTAAAAATATAAGCTGGTAAGTAGTGATGTAAGAACAAAGTTCTATCCATAAAAAAGAAGGGCAAATAATTAAGCCAGTAGCCCAGAAAGAAAATAAAGCCTGCGTCATAGAATTTCTTTGAAACGATAGGACTTAGGTCGCTGATGTTTCTTCTCATGCGTATAGCATATACCGCGAGCAATGTTCCATATATGAACACAGAGAGGGTTCCAGCATACCAGGTCACTAAGTTTCCAATGAGATGTACTTGTGCCTGTAAACAGAGAACAACATAAGGAAGCTTTCTAATAAAATATATTAGCTTAACTCCTTTTTTTCTCAATTCTGAAAATCTACTTACATTAGAATGTGGAGAAAGCCAATAAGCTATGGAGCGGTGCAGCACAGGCCAATCTAGTGGCTCACTAGCAAACATATGGCCTAGTGGTGCATCTCCTGAGTGAGACCACATCTTGTATTGCAACTCCCAAAATTTTGCCCAAAAAGATAGGTGTGTTGCTGCTGTTGGGATCATTTCCGCAGCCACTAATTCCCGTTCTCGCTCCTTCTTGTCTTCAGCTGCAATAAATTGCTCAATATATATATCTAATGCTTTACAGCGGTAGTACATTGTAGGGACTTCAGTATCCTCTTGTGAGCTATATAAGATCATATAGTTTTTGCAAATAATTTTGGACAGTTCTACATGACACACACTGTGGTTTTATAAGTACTAGATAGTAAAAATATTTATATTCATACTAACATTTAGAATATCTATGTTCTTCAACATTCCACACAGTGTCCTGGTGGGTAACAACTTTATCGGCGACAACTTCATGCTGATGAAAGCCCCAAGCTGGTAGCTGTCGACCACTATATCGTAAAGCCGAGCCAGAATCGACGTGGATCAGCCTAACTAGTGATCTAATGCTGTCCCAAGTATCTAAGTCTGTTGCACGGTTCACTATCTCAACCCGCCACAAATTTTGTGCTGGCATTGAAACATTGTAATTGATATAACAGGATACCTCCTACAAAAGATTCCACATGTTTAATACTAAAGTCACATTCATTCCTACCTTTTTCTACAAATATACCCGTGGCAAATACAAATAAAGAAAAATTATACACATTACATATTTTCAAAAGTCAGAAACATTATTTGAAAACATACCTGAGATTGGGGGGACACAGGTGCTGCAACATCATGAGAATTTAAGGCTCTAGTAGTCAAACCATGTACTAACTGAACTACTTCTCCATGTTTTATAGCATCTGGTGGAGAAGAGACAGTCAGTGATGACTCATCCGGCCTCTTTACTATCCACCAGTTATTTACATCCTTGAAGCTATAACAGCTGACTTGTTGCTGGTGTGATGATCCGCGACCATCTGCATACTTTACAGGGTATACGTGTGCGTGGGAGTGCAACCAACAAGTGCGCCCATGGGAATGTCTACACAAAGCCTAGCATTAATGGACCAGAAAAACAATGTAACAGTAAAAATCCTTTACATCTAGGACATCTATCTTACCTTAATGTAATCTGAGAGCCATGGGCAACATGCAAGGGTTGCCCTCTGGTAATACTTGCTAAACCACCTTCCAATGATGCCTGAAAGGCACTTGTCATTACACTGTCATGTGGTCCCGCTTTCGGAAGTAGTGCTAAGTGAACATAGAAAACTCCAACATACAGGCTCCAAGGTATTATGATTAAAATCATACCTCTCCAAACTATTGAGAAAGTCAGTCGTAAAACAGATTTCACCTCATTTATTCTTAACCACATTTGACGACCCACTAAGAAGATTCCCAAGAAATATGTGTACAGCCCCGAGTATTTTACTCTGTAGAAAAAATATAATTATTATTATCATATTACATAGGCAAAAGACACTAAATTTATTACAAGTATTAAATAACTCACGAGAAACAACAACCAAGGGATATGGCACCAAAACAAAGCCACACCACGGATAACCAGCTAGTATTACGCGTGCTTTTAAGAATACATAGAATGCCCCAAAGTCCAAACAATATTTGTATACTTTCTAGCAGTATAAATCTTGACTGTGTTAAAAAAGAATTTTCTGTAACAAGAGACACAAAAAAATCATATGTATGTGAAATTATTGTATAGTATTAAATTTTTGTATGGAGGTTTAGTGCATAAGTTTACCAAATAGGACTAATAGTGCAGCTAAAGCAGCAGTCCATGGATGTAAAGAGACTACTTGCATAAGTTGATATATAACTCCTATTAAGAGGCTTCCACAAATAGCAGGCACCATGCGTAAGGCGGTTACGGGGACATGTTCTGAATATGGTGTCCCAATTCTATCAAAGGTAAAATTGCCATCATAACCAGCTAGTTTACCAGCCCAGTATAGTAATTGTTTGCCCAATGGAGGATGAGCATCAAAGAAAAATACTCCTTTTGTATAAAGTGACACATATCTTCCATAATGTAACTCATCAAAACTGAAAAAATAAGACACCTGAGTCAACACATATTCATACACTTAATTTTGTATGACATAGTAACCTACTTTTCTTTCTTAATGGACAAATACATTGACTTACACAATATAATGTGGGTTTGCTAAATTGTACAATCTAGTAGCAAAACCTAGAATCACAATAATTATAAAAACAACATCGACCTCAACTTTTAGTGAACATGGCTCTCTTAAGAAATTATTTTCTTTATGGTCTTCATGTTTAGATTCTAGGTTGTCTTTTTCCGCAGGAGCTCCATCACCCTGCAATACAACAAAAAATACTGGGATAATAAGACACCAACCCAAATTCATGCAATAAACTACATAATACTATACAAAATAAAATAAATAATAGTATAATTAATATTTTATGATATTCTAATGATGAATAAATATTTTCAAGTGCAGGACACAAATTAAATGCTTATGCTTACCACTTCTCTTTTAGTAAGTTTTAAAGATTTTTCAGAATCTAAGCTTTCGCTCACGTCGGATACTTTTTTCTTACATTTTCGTTTTCTTAGCGTTTGTAAAGGTTCCATAATTCAAATTACTTAATTTTCCATTAAAAAAAATCACCTGTAAGAATTAATGTGTTTCTTGATCTGTAATTATTTTAGACTAAATAACTGTATTTTTGTTTTAGGTCCGATAGGAATTACAGAAGTAAAAAAGTCAAAACAATATTGATGTCACCTCCATGTCATTATTTAAACAAGTGTGGTATGTGAATTGAGTCTGTACCACAGGTGTACACTGTACTAAACTCTGTGGTAATATCCAGGCGTCGTAAGCTTTAAACCCAGAGGTGGGCGATTATTAATGATCGGCATAATCGATTTATTTTGTATTACTAATGTTGGTAATCGATTATAGGATTAGTAACTAATTTGTTTTCATAATCGAATGATGTTACTAATTACTAATACTAATCGTGCACTCCTTGACTTTAGATGTTTTAACAATAAGAGATACTTTTATATACTGGTGTAGTTTGTTTTGTTTACTACGATATTGTGAGAAGTAGCGCTTTTCACCTTTTAGTGGATTTATCATATTTAAAAAGGTAGTTGACCGACCTTTTAGTTCTGTGTAAATATGACTTTTAGTTTTAAATAACCTTTTAATAAATACATGTTCATTTCCTTCATGTATGACTGGACAATTTTGTATTAAAAAAAAATCTAAACAGAGATTTAATAACCTATGAATCTTTGTATTTAATACAAGAAATATTATTAATCATTAACCGTTTTATTGACGGGAACGGTGTAATTGGCGGCCCGGGCCACCAGTGGGTTCGGATGCGTCGCGGCTTTTTTAAAGAAACGTTCGGACGTTTCCTTGAAGTACCGACTGAGGGTCGGCAATTCGAGATCGGCGTGAAGATTTGCATTCCGCACGCACCAGATGGCTCCAGTAGCGGTTCGAGTGAACCGATTCTGAAGCACCTGGAGCCTGTGGAGTGTGCTAGGCGAAGGCGAACGCGACGCTGGAGTAGGCGAGGTTCGTTTTGTAGAGCGTGACTTTGTGTCTGAGGGACAGTTTGCTACGCGCGCAAATCATCAAATCAATAACCTACTCATAACGAAGCAAAAAGACGTTGACCGACTTCCGAACGTGTTTTCTTAGTCCAAATATAAAGCAACGATTAATTTAAAAGCGTCGGGATGCGTCTTATTTTTATAATGCATAGAAGCCGCATATAATCGTAACAAGAGATCTATAAAGTAGAATAACTATTAACTAATGAGAATATAATACAGTGGACGTTTATTTTACACTTTGTTTTGATATTTAATTAGCATTTTCAATTATTGTCTGTAGTTTACTGTATAGATTCATATTTAAAAAAAATATGCTGTTAAGGTAACGGAGACACTTTTAAGAGGATATTGGTATTAACAAGAAAACCTGAAGTAAACTTACAAATGCAATATAAGTAATGAATATATTATTTTGTAATCTGAGTCAGTATTATAGACTATACACTATTAAATTTTAATTAGGCAATCTGTGCTAACAGGCAAAATCTTGTTGACAATTTTTCAAATTATCATTAAAGTCATCATTAAAGGATTTATTCCTCAGTGTTTATTATCAAACGTTTTAATATTTCATAAATATCTTATACGCAGAAATTCAGAAAGTTCAAGTATTATGTCTCTACTGCCAGATAATTTAGTTAAAGAGTCTACACCTATGCAATGTCCCGTATGTGATCGACAATTTTCAAAAACGGTTATAGAATCTCATGTGAACAAATGCATCTTCTTGAATAGTAAAAATGAAAATAATTTAAAAAGACCTAACCGACCTGAGGAAAACGTTACTTCACATAAGCTGAAAAGAGTAAAAGTAGATCCAACATCGTCAACGACAACTACAAAGGTACCTTATATGTTATCTTAAAAGTATGAAATCAGTCATTATATGCAATTCCTAGGAAAAGTATGTAATTCCTAAAATAGCACAGAAATGTGTTAAATATATATATTAGAGACATTTACTAGGAATTTCTAATTTTCCTAAATAGCAATTGTACAGTACAATTGAACAGTAAAATTTTTGAGATATCACTTGAGTTTTGGTTAAAACCGAAGATGGTAGCAACAATTGTTTATGACCAGAACATTAAAATAATTGTAATTGTAGTAACCTGAATGGGGTTGTCTCAACAACTGCTTAAATATATACTCTTGTTTTCATGTTAACAACATGTTTTATTACATAAAGCTGTATTTGTATACATTGTCTAATACAATTTGAAAATTGTGTACAATTTCTAGGAATTGAACATGTTTGCTAGGACAAAAATATTGAAGTTAGGTTTGTAGTCATACTATTCCCTACAATTTCCTTATACATTTCCAGTAATATTATTTTTTGTAAATATTTATATACAATAAAACAAGTAGAGGAAAATGCCAAATAGATGAAAGTAACATTACATTTATTAATCAAGTTCAAGAAAATGTTTTTTTCAAATTTCAGATTATGCCTATTGAGAAATCAGAATTAAATTCTGATATGATATCGCAAAATTCAAACCAAAGCATTCCACTGGCAGAGCTTATGAGGCCATATCTAATAGAAGATATAATTGGCCATAAAGAAACTTTTGGTGTTGGTTCTATTCTGCATTCAATGTTTACAACCAATAAAATACCAAATATGATATTGTGGGGTCCCCCAGGATGTGGAAAGGTAATTAATTACAAAGTTGATGAAATTTTTGTGTTAATTTATATATCCTAAATTCGGTGCTTTGTAGACTTCTCTTGGCAATGTAATAGCAAATGTTTGTAAGAAAGAAAGCCATTTACGGTTTGTAAAATTATCTGCGACTACAGTTGGAATCAATGACGTTAAAGAGGTTGTAAAAGTTGCAAAAAATGAAGCTCAGTTTAAAAGGCACACGGTTCTCTTTATGGATGAGATTCATAGGTATAGATTTTTGTATTATATGCCTAGATTATTTTTAGTGATAGCTTGAAGTTGAATAACACAAAATGTAAAAACATGACTTGAAAATAGCATCTTAAATTAATTTCAGATTTAATAAACTACAACAAGATACATTTTTAACACATGTAGAAAATGGCACAATAACTTTAGTTGGAGCAACAACAGAAAACCCATCTTTTAGTTTGAATAATGCTCTTTTAAGTAGATGCAGAGTTGTTGTCTTGGAAAAACTCACTGTTGAAGATGTTGAATGTATTTTAGAGAGGGCTATTCATAAAAGCAATATTGCTATTATAATAGATAAAATTGATGATTCAGAAGAATTAAAGAAAAATAAGTAAATATAACATTTTATACAGACTGTTTTGTTTAAATAACAAGACATGACAAGTACAATGGGCTTGCAAAGTATCAGAGTTAAAGTAACATAAACTGAAATAAACTTTGCAAAAATCATATTGTGTGCACCATTCTGAGAAAAGTCTAATCATTTATATATCTTTTAAAGGTACTTAGCTTTTTGAACTAGTCTGTCTTGTATAATCATATTAAATGAATAAAATTTTACTTATCTATTTTATATTTTTAATTATCAGTTAATGAAATAATATAATTATAAAAACCAGTAAATTTTATTTTAAAAAGATATTTTATAGAAAAAGCATCTATAAAATGGCTGGCGGAGATAAGTGATGGAGATGCCCGAATCGCACTTGGAGCTCTGGAACTTGTTTTTAATTCTAAATGTGATCCATGTCAGTCGTCTGTGATTACTCTGGAAGAATTGAAAAGTGGAATAAAGGTAATATATATCAATATTATGCTAGCTTATTTTATTACGTGTATATCTAAAGTCTTCTCTCTTGTTGTTTGCCCATTTAAAGTGAGCCAAGCAAATCCAAGAAAAAATTTTAAATACATAATTTTTACGTAACAGAGAACACATATTATGTACGATCGAAAAGGAGAGGAACATTACAATATAATTTCTGCTATCCAAAAATCTATTCGGGCAAGTGATGATAACGCAGCGTTATACTGGACCACACGAGCTTTACACAGCGGAGAAGATCCTCTGTTTATAGCCAGACGACTTATAAGAACGGCATGCGAAGACATTGGTTACTTGATTTCTCAACTATTTTGTATCCATAGATAATGTAGTATTATTTTTTATATTACTTATAAAGAATAATGAAAATCGATAAACACAAAAACAAACAAACAAACAAGAACAAAATGTAAATCTTTTCGTATTCTTATTAAACTCTGAAAGCTATTAAATTCTACCGTTTGTGGGTGATGAGATTATTTTCGTAATGTAATAAATTGGTTTAGGTACCCCCATGGGGCATGAGACGAACGATAAGTTCCATATACAGGCAAGTAGTTGATCAGACTTCTGTGCCCTACCCGACCGGAACAATTTACGGTCTCCCCGGCATTCGAACCCAGAACCTCTCGGTATCGAAATGCTAGGCGACATGTTTAACTATTTAGCTACAGAGGCGGTACAAAAATATTGTAGCTAACTGCAAAAGTCTGTTTTATACTTTAAGGGTTGGCCGATCCCAATGCAGTTGTTGAAGCTGTAGCATGTTTACATGGATGTCAACACATAGGAATGCCAGAGTCTGATGTATTGTTGGCTCAATGTGCTGTCCGATTAGCTCGTGCGCCAAAAAGTCCAGAAGTCTATCATGCTATGAAGAGAGTTCAACAGTCTCTATCTGCTGCTAAAGGACCACTACCAACAGTTCCTTTGCCTTTGCGCAACGCGCCAACTAAACTTATGAAAGAACTAGGTACCCTTTACATAATGATCAATGACATTACTTTAGGGTCCCCCTTGTAAGTCCAAATCTTCATATTCTAATGAAAGGATTAGGATAACTTCCATATTTTTTTTTAAATTTCAGGCTACGCTAAAGGATACAACACGCGCCACCGAAACTGTTCGGGAATAAATTATATGCCAGAAGGTTTAGAAAACGTAAATTTTTTCATCGATTCAATAAACAGTGATACCTAATGAAAAGGATAGTTCAAGTTCACCATATAAATATATATTTTATTGTAGTGCTCAACTAAGTAAGACACATTTCAATGTCATTATTTTTTTATTAAGATAATCTCATTTCACAATTTTTTGACATTGGTATAAATTTACTATTTACAAATTGTAGATATTATTGTAATGCAACAATAACTACAAAACTGTACTGTCTAATAAAAACACTTGTTATTTTTCTAAATTAAAGTTTATGTTATAAAAATAAAGAAACATTACATTATTTCTTAGTTTACCTTTACTGCTGCACATTGTGCAAGAAATACTTCATAGAATACCCTATTTCTAGTCAGCATTAATGCCATTTGATAAAATGAATTAATTGCTTTAGATGTAACAGTACAAAATAAGAATAAAAATCTATTGCTTATGAACATGTAATATGAATGATATCTAATTAATAAGATATTTACAAAACTTCATGCACATAATTACTCAATCATATCCCATTTTTACCTAAATAAGTCACTATCACTAAACTAATTAAAATGAGATACAAAAAACCAAACCTTGATTTTTGTACAGTACTTCTTACTAAATAATTATACCATAAAGGTACAGGCAACTAAACTCTCATTGTCTAAAATAAATTAGAATCAGACTTCTAATTTGGAGCCTAATGACAGGAACAACCTTTAATAATTTTATTTATCATTTTTACACAATTTGTTTTTCATGTCAAATAAAATAAATAATTTCAACTACAAAAACAATGTATAGAGTGGAACGTTTGTAGAAACTAAAAAAAATAGCTAATGCTAAATTGATGAAATTTAGAAGACATAGTCCGGCCCGGCCATGTCAATAGCCCATCGGAATTTATCACGTTGTGTTTTGTTGTATATCTTCTCGATAGGCACGCCATGTTTTTTGCACCTGAATTAAAAGAAAAGATATTTTTAAATTACAAGAAGAAAATTATTGTAAAATCATAGATTATTCTTATTTGACATTTACCAAGAAACTGAAATACGAGGATCAAGATAATTGAGTTTAGAAGTGCCAAGAGCAATAGTTTTATTTTCATCTCGGTCTGTCTCTTGCAACTCTAGTTTTTTCAGTTGTTCTTTGAGACGCTCCAAAGCTTTCTTTTTTTTATCACAATTTAGTTTTTCCTTTACTGAGCCTCTTTTTGCTGCTTTGGTTGCTTCCCTCAGTTCTTCTTCAGCTTCATCAACCTGATCTCTTTTAGCTTGTATCTTCTCTTTTAGTGCTTCCATAGACTTAGAATGACCTGCAACAAATTGTATATAAATTTACTTTTTGTAACCTAAAACAAGATCACATATTTTTAAACAATATTTACCTTTTGGAACAGCGCGTTGATGGTTACATAAAATAGCAACAGCACGGTTAGCTCTGTTGTATGCTAAAATCTTTTCTGGAACCGAGGCATCTGGATCTGTCAATTCCTCTAGCTGCCTTTGCAAAGTGATTGAAGCATTGTAAGTACGGAACACTTTAGCAGTTAATCCTGGCATTAAGTCTTTCAAATGTTCATTAAGTGTTTGAGTATTTAATCTATCAAACAGATCATCACTACCTTTTTTATTTTCCATAAAAAGTTCCAGATTTTTAAATACTCTTTTTTCTACTGGCACTTCATTATAGTATCTAATAGAATCTTTACCCAGGAAATCAAACACAACAACATATTCCTTACCATCTTTTTCTTTGTGTAATTCAATGTGCTCAACTCTGAGAGAACAACAACCAACAGTATCAGCTTGGTCATCATCTTTTTCATTACCAGCCCTTAAAGCAAGTCGATCAATAAAATAAAGAGCAACTGCCCTCTGCCGTACACGCATTTCTTTTGCTTTCCAATCTAGTCGATATTGATCACGTATCTTATCAATGCATTTATGTAATTTACGAGCTATTTCATATTTCTGCCAATCTTTTTCACCCTTAAGTTTTGAACTTGGGTTTAACATTACATACTTTGATTGACCCTGAACATTCTCTGTCCAAGAGGCTAACCATGTGACAGTGTTATCATGTCGAACTTCTTTCCACTTATGTCCAGAAGGTGGTTTAGGAATTTTGCTGTCCTTTGAACAATTTATCAAAACATCTTCAGGCATAACCCTTCTTTTTAACATTCCCATTTTAGGATGCTCACCACGGCCCCTAAATAAGCCTGGAGGTTCAATTCTAAAATTACCTATTTTTTCTTTATGCCCATCAATTACACAAAATCCATATTCCTTTTGTATTTCTTCATTTTTGGCTTTTAATGCAGCCTTTTCTTCCTTCGTACGGTTTTTATTCTTTTCAGATTGACTAAGAAAATATGCTTGCATTTCCTTAAAGTCACACTTAGAGAGATCTTTAATAATTTTTGCTTCTTCAGATGTCATGACCTTGCGCCAATCATTGAAAAAATTATTGTTAAATGTTGATTTTGTGGTGTAATCGTGGTCGAGCATACGAGCGTAAAATCCCGCAACTTCCTCGCAATCCTGAGAAAGTCTCATTTCTTTTCCATCATAACGAAATTTCACGTTTGCAGGTAATGGTTCGTAAGGCGGTGCAAATAGTGGACCTTTATGTTCAAGATAGCGCCATTTAGTTCCATCATCGTTTTTCTGTTCTTCCCACCTAAAAAAAATTAATTTATCATCATTTCGTAATTACACACACATATATATATATCTTGAAAAAGTCTCTAATACTTTATTCTTGCAGATCGTAATTTTCTAATAATAGGACTTTTATTTACATGAAAATGCGTTCTTATTATGTATTTAAAGTCATATAACCTTACTATTACACTATTAAACATAGCTATTGATTAATAACTTAACCTAAATTCTATGTCACATGTCAATTAGTGTTGTCAAAATGCAACCTGGTTCTGTGGAACATTGATGCCTATAAACGCCATCTATGGAGTATATTTGTAATGATATGATAAGATGAATCCGTACTATTATAAATGCGAAAGTAACTGTCTGCCTGTCTGTTACTCTTTCACGCCAAAACTATTGAACGGATTTAATGAAATTTGGTAGACAGATGGTTTAGACCCTGAGAAAGAAGATAGGTTTTTATTGCGAATAGGGGTTGTAAGGGGTTAAAAGTTTGTATGGAATTTCGTGGTTTTTGAAGCTAGAACAATGAAACTTTCTTCTTTGGCTTTTTGGAAATAGGAGTGGGAGTGATGTAAGGTGAGAGTGTTGCGGCAAAGTAGCACTTACAGCATAGATTGGCTGCGACAAATGCGCAATTACATAAATTAATAAACAGCCTAAATAATTAAAAATTCTACCCCAAGTCACTATTCTACGCGAACGAAATCGCGCGCACAGCTAGAATACTTATTAAGCCAATATATAAATAACAAATTTACCATTTCCAAACCTCTTGTTCTTCCTCTTTTCCATTTTTCTTCCTTTTAGTAGGACTGCGATTATCTTCAGATTCCGTCTTTTCAACTTTTCGTTTTTCTGCTTTTTTCTTCTTTTTTTTGGGTATTTCTTCCTCCTCATCATCTTCATATTCACTTGGTTCTAAAAAAAATATGATAAAAATAGAAAATGTGTACTGGAATTTATATTGTGTTTGGTTTTGGCCATATTGAATTAGAGACTTATCAGAATTCAGTACAACTTACCTCGTTTTACTTTCTTTTTAGATTTTTTTCGTTGCAGCAGTGGTACATCCGCTTCTTGTTCATCATCACTAGGAGCGCGTTTCTTGATTGCTTTTCTCTCAGTCTTAAAACAAAAAACCAGAACATTTACTAATAATTTTTTTAACATAATATGTAAAATACTTGCATAGAATTTCATTAGTGCTAAAAAAAAAGCCTAGAAAATTGCTCCAAAAATTTTGCTCTAGGATAATAGGATGACAGACAAATTCAAGTATTACGTAAAAATACATAGTTTTTATAGTTGAAATTTAATCCCATCTTACACATGTCATTCAATTGCATAAATGTTTTCACCATAACTTAATACTTTTCCATTACCTACAATGGAAAAGTATTGATTTTTTTTAAATAAAACGTCCACCTGTAAAAGCTTACCAATGGTATTTCTTGCTCACAGTCACTATCATCATCCATTGGCAGTTCAGATAAAGGCTCATCTTTAAATTGTGATAGGGAGTAGTCACATGACGATACAGTTGTGTTCACACCAGCATATCCATCTTCACTCTCTTCTTTATACTCTTGCTTGATGACGTGACATGCATCGATCTTAATGAATCAAGGGAAGAGTAAAAAACTTCATATAATATATTTAGAAACATTTTTTTACAGAACTTACATTTTATATGCAAATATTTGACTTGATAATGAGTGAGAGTGATATTTTTAAAAGGTTTCAAATTGTAACTTAATTTCTGAGATGTTTTCAGCTCTTTAACTACTATAACTAGCCTACATACCTGCAAAGGATCCTTCATAGGAGTATCTTGAGAATCTGAATCAGATTTGATTTTATTGGATCTTTCACCACTAGTCTTGTCCTTGTGTTTATTTGAACTATTGGGAAAAAAATACAAGTGTTAATAAAATAATACATACTTATAATGTTAAATTGAAGTGAATAAATTAAAATTGATTTTAGATTAAATTATTTTATGACAAGGTCGGTATGAAATAGTAGCTCAAAATTGACTTGGAAATAAAATTTCTGGGAAATTGGGACAATGTATTAACCAAATTGTCAGGGGACTAAGATTAAGACAATTTCTTTGCCATAATCTAGGTAACAAAGGTTTTAATGTATAAATTAAAATTGTATGTTTAGTATTACTGTTGTTGTTTGGTACATGGAACTAATAATAATATGATGTGATTATTAAATTTATTAAAAAGGATTACTGCTAGTATGACTTTCACAAATACTGCAAAATTTGGTTATCTTTACTCTACTACTACTACATTCCATAACCATACAACCTCCCTTTTTCATAATTTTGATAGTCTTACAATACCTGTGCCTATCTTTGTCTTTAGAGCTAGAGTGTTTATCACTTCTGTGTTTCTCCTTATCACTCTTATGGCGGTCATGATCTCTGTTCCTATCCCTGTCCTTAGATTTCTGATCTTTGGATGAATGCTCCTTATCCCTTTTCTTATCACCCCCATCACTAGATTTGTGCCTGTCCTGATCATTCTTTTCCTTGTCTTTATAACTACGCTCCTTCGGTTTGTCTTTGTCGTTCCTATGCTTTTCCCGATCATTGCGGTCTTTATCTTTATCTGAACGTTCCTTATGTTTGTCTCTATGCTCTTTATCGCGTTCTTTGTCTTTGCTTGATGATTTATGTGAACTACTATGATTCTTACTGCTTGAATGTTTGTCTTTATCTCTGAAATAATGCAAAGATGTGATAAGACTTAGCTCCAAAGATTGAAAAACTTAAAAAATATGGTACATAACCTACAAAACTATATTACTTACATGTTACCCGCTAAAGTGAAATATTTTGTATAAATATTAAAACAATCTCTGAATTCTAGAACCTACCTACTTGAGCTGCTGCTGTGTTTCGAAGAGCTCTTGTGGTCGCGATCCTTGTCACGGTGCTTATCCTTGCTTGAAGATTTGTGACTATTTTTGTGCTTCTCCGAACTGCTGTAACCGTTGTGTATTCCATTCACGTGTTCATTTTTATTACCATTTACTTTACCCTGCAGAAAAGTCAGACTTGTATTATAAGTACTATACAAGTGAGAAATTTATATTTTTCTTCAGAAAAAGCCACTTAACAAAGTAATTTATTTAAACAGTCTTATTTTATTAACATCGTCAAGCATAGCTTGGCTTCTATTCAATGTGCGAATTGTTGAGTACGGGTAGACGCCATATTGGGACTTAGAAAATTTTCGCTTTGTCGCTTGCACCAGTATATATGATTGAAGGAACGATTTATAGACATAAAAATGGGAGAAACGGGTAACCACAAAAATCTTAATGTAATTTAATACTTACAGAGGCACAATCATTATCACTGGTAGGATTTTCGACACTCATTTTGCCTACGTATACACCGTTTGTTCGAGATCAAAATTACATGAGGCCGGCGGACTCAAGCCGCGAGGCACAAATTCTGTCTAGCTCGCTGCTCGATGATCGGGATTCGCTGCTCCGCATTCGACGGATAGTTATGCAGAACGCATGCGCGTTGAATGCTTTCGCATTTAGGAACAACTTCAGTTTGCAAGTTTGATACTATTGTAGCGGTGTTTTAAGTGTGCTTAGTCCAAATTTAAGTAATCTGTGCCGATTACTTAAATATTTTACATACTATTTAGATTATATTTTTATTATAGGTATGTTTAATACCATCTGTCAAGGGATGGATCAACCGATCATCGACCGATTACATTACTGCATATTCAAATTATATATATAATTAAAAGTAAAATCGTTATCAACAAACAACATAAACGTTGTTGAGTTTTCCTGCAAACACTCAATTAGTGTTTTCCAATGAGTGCTATGTTTAAAACGAAATGTAAAAGAAAATATTTTATATTAAATAAAAAAAGGTATTACAAATTTAGAATGAGAATTTCTTGTAATAAAACTTATTTTTGTATGGATCATATTGTGTAAATAAAAAATCTGTGTTAAAAAATTTAGTAATTAAGATAATAATATTATGATACCTTGCAATCGTTGTATACTTTGAATAATAAAAAAAATATGTTAATTTCACCCCCCATTAATGCCGACAAAATCAATTATTCTTTATTATGACTCTTTCTTAGTAACCTCCTTTTTTAAAACAATTTTTTATTTTTCTTTGTTAACATTGTCTTGGTAGATGTAAATAATGCAGTCTGTAAATGTCAGTCAACGCTTTCAAATGCTACTTGAGTGTCAGTGCAGTGCTGTGGTGAAGTGTGGAAGACTCGACAGTCTTCAATACAATACAACAACTAGCCAATAGTAGTAATAAGTATTTGTTTAGTTTTTAAAAGTACCTTTCTACTAATTACGAGTGCGTATTGTTTATAGACTAAATTTGAATAAAGCATAAAAGTTAGAAAAAAATATATTGAATACATCGAGCTTCTTTAAAATACAAAACTTTTCTAGCCTTTTTTTTCATAGCGTCAAGTTTTTAAAGTTTATCGTAATTTTTTTGCTTAAGCCTAACGTGTTCTTTATTTTTTAGGACGAACAATGAGCAATTTAGAAGAAGCAAATGAAATATGTAAAAAGGCAGAGGATAATCACGCCTCTGTAGTTGCAGCACATTATAATGACTTAAAGGAAAAAGGTTTAAGAGAAAGATTTAATTCGCCTATATATTATCTTAGAAACTTCAATAATTGGGTTAAAAGCGTTCTCATTCAAGAGTACATAAATAAAATTCGAGATAAGGATTATGGTAGACCAATTAAAGTGCTTGACATTTGCTGTGGAAAAGGAGGTGACTTGAGCAAATGGCAAAGAGGTCGCGCGAATCATGTCATATTTGCAGATATAGCTGAAGTCTCTGTTCAGCAATGCAAATCCAGATTTGATAAAATGTATGGGAACAAGTTTACTGCTCAGTTCATTGCAGCTGATTGTACTAAAGAAAATCTTCGTGATAAATATACTGACCCCTCAATTAAATTTGACATAGTTAGTTGTCAATTTGGATTGCATTACAGTTTTGAAAGTTTAAGGCAAGTAAGACAAATGCTTAAAAATTCTACCGAATGCCTTAAAGTTGGTGGTTACTTTTTTGGAACAATACCTAATGCTTATGAAATTGTGTCTCGAGCTAAGAAGTCATCTAATAGTGAATTTGGAAATAGAATATATAATATAAAGTTGTTATTTGATCCCAAAGATGGCTATCCATTATTTGGTGCTAAATATGACTTTCATTTAGAGGGAGTAGTTGATTGCCCTGAATTTTTAGTAAATTTTGACCTATTTAGAAAGTTAGCTAGTGAGTATGGACTTGAATTAGTGTATAAGACAGCTTTAGCAGATTTCTATAATGAATTCAGTATGATTAAGGAATACAAGCATCTGCTGCATAAAATAATGTGTTTTGAAACTTATCCTTCTCCACCGGGTCAACAACTCCTAGGTGAACCATCAGAATATGAACATGCTAAGTCATTTTTGGACAACTCTGAAGGTAGAAATGAACGTGACAGACTTGGAACTATGAGCCAATGTGAATGGGATGTAGCAAGTATGTTATTTTACTATTCCATGTCTTTTTGGATGCATATTATCCAGCAAGTCTAAGTAATTTCTTTTATGCCCAACCATTAACAATATTTTTTCTGTTTTAGCTGTTTATATGGCATTTGTGTTTAAGAAATGCAAGACACCAAATAGTGAATGAAGAAAGAGAAATAAGATGTAAAGCTCTTTTTTAACAATATGCATAATATTCTAATATATAATTTAAAACTTTACTGAAGTATGTTGGACTGCATCTGGAAATCTGGATATTAAAGCAGTGGTAGTAATATCGAAATCTAGCATTATCCGCCATCCACAGATGAAAAAGCCATCATGTTGGTCTTTTTTGGTTTCAGTCTGTGGATTTCTGAATATCGAAAGCCAAAATGAACTTGCAATAGTGGATCTTGTTTAGATGTATATCATCCTGTATTGTTGGGGTATTTCACCTAGCGTAAAGTCAACCCTATTATTATTTTCTATCGGGGACACCCTTGGCAGGACGGGTGATCAAGTCAACCCTATGCTAGTGTGTCCTTCGCTATCATAAATTATACAGATATACCAAAAATTGTAAGTAAAATACTCGCAGTTGTATTGTATAAAATATTATTGGTATTATTATTGTGCATATTTGCTATGTCTGTATTTTTTTTTTATCATATTTTATAGTAAAGTCAAAAAACAAAAATAAAGTACTTATAACACCAATTTTTTATTAGCAACCTAATGTCATCGCCCTGTTATGTGATATTGTCTATAGTAGACCTCACCAAGAAGGCTAGGCTAGGTAAGGCTCGTTGATTTCCTCGATCACCAGCAAAATCTTTTATTTTAATGTAATACAGGTAAGAAGTAAAAGTACGAAAGTATTTGAATGACCGTTATTTTATGTATTATCAAAAGCTACTTTTTTTCTAGATTGTGTAATTTTAGAAAGACCGGCTTAGGCGAATAGACTGTAACTATAAATATTTTTTAATCGACTTTAGCTTTTTACTAAAAATATGTTATCCATTAAAAGTTTGCAATCCACATATTATTTATGAAAACTTTCCTATATGTAGCGGTTCTCTCAATTATAAAGGACCGACTCGTGGCCCAAACCCTAAGGAACTAGCTAGCCGTGAAACACGATATAATTAATTATGTAATAATTACTGCTGAAATATACTGATGTTATGAGACTATTTTTGTGACGTTTTACCGAAGAATTGTTGTTTGGTTTTATTGTTCAATTTAGCCTTTATTCAGTTACCCACTTTTGAACCTTATATGATTCTACTCTTAATTCTACTTTATTTTAACTAAATTGGATCTGTCAAAAATTATGTGATGTAAAATTATGGTTATATATATATACATATGTATAACAATAATTAATACACACATTATTTTTGAAATTTAAGATCAATATTATAGACCTATAGCAACGCGGGGGAGAACGGTGCGGGGGCTTTGCGCCGTTACAATACGTGGTGCGTGCGCGACGGCTGCTGTGCCACGAAGCGGACGTGCTTCACTCAGTTTGTGCGCGAAAGTCGTTACCTGCGTCATATTATCGTCGTTTCACACGCGAAACACTGTCAAGCTGGAATGGTTAAAATAAATAGACATATTGAACGAAATAATGCATTTTATTAATAAAAAACGTTACGTTTAGATGCACTAAAAGATTTTGTTTTATAACCTTGTATTGTGAGAAAGTGTGTGACGTCAAGACGGCTGGTGGAATCATATGTTTAATACGGATGCAGTGATGGAATGCGGTGTGTTATTGTGTCGATAATGCCATGATATGATAGCTCTTTACCTGAATTGGACCTGAAGTAGCGCCACACGGGCGCTAATTCTTTGCGGGAACATGTGTAGAAAAAGATGAGCCAGGATGCTGAGAGCTTGGTAATATCATTTTTACAGCAGTCTTAATAATAAAACTAAAAATTATGGACCACGGGCTTTAATTTTAAGGATACAGGTATTGTGCGGCCAATATTTAACGACACCCACCGTCCCACGGTCAAGACGAATGACGAAATCGGTATTTGCAAAACGTCTAGAAGGTCAGATATTGTACATTTTGTGATGACAACGAACAGTAAAGATATTATAATATTATGCCTTCATAACTTAGAGATACTTTTTTGAACATCTATGTGTCAATCTAAATACGTTTTTTTTGCGACCCTTACTACAATTCTTGACCTAGCTAAAGTTCGATTTCTTATTGCAGTCTAATATTAACTTGATAATAATAGTGAAATACAAAAGTATTAGACGTGGTGGATAGCAGCATTGTGCGTGAGTAGGTTAATACACTGCATTTTTCCTTAGAAAGTAGAAGTGAACGGGCGTCCCGCGTCGGGTACAGACCTTCGACACTCGTCATGTTAGTACTGTGAATCAAATATATTCGGTCTGCAAGTATATATTCTGCATTTGCAGTTCTTAATATCACATTGCATGTAATTTTATCCGAAAATAAAATACACAAATTTCTTTTAAATTGTCTACGTTCATTTTGAAGTGTTTGACGGGTTTACAGGCCGTTCATCTGTGTATCTACTTATTATGAGCCACAAAGACCCTTATCAATTTATTACATTTTTCTATTAAATTCTTTAAAGCTTGCAAAAGTTTCGGGAAGTGGCCATCTAGGTATGGATTTATCTAGTTATGAAATATAGCTTGTGATAAATTGCATATATTTTTTATTGTTGTTATGCAAAAACTCAACCTAAAAACAATTATCATTTTTAAGTTGATATCATAATGGCTTTTCATAAATTAAAAATCAATTTTCGAATGAAAAGAATCGATGATAATGGCGGGTCTGAACCGTCACCTACATCCGTGCTGTTGGTGGTTCTACTGTCTCTACTAGATAAAGTTAATCAAAAGTTGGAAACGTACGAAGTGCTTAGATATCCCAAACAAATCTACTGGGGTACATGTTTATCTGTATATAATTTAATGATATTTCTACATACTATTACTATTTTCGGTGTTTTTTTTATAATTAGATTATAGAGAAAGTCAGATAGATGACAATCGTGGGGTAAAGGGTAGTGAAATACTAACAACCTATTATGGCTTATGATATTCGCAAATCTATAGAGTTAAACCAATATTGTAATAATGTTATGCAACTAGATACATTTTTTTTTGATGTAGTACAACCAATTTTTACTAATTTACGAGGAATTGATTTCGTCATAATATGCGAAAATACAGAAAAAGTAGAGTAGACTTGTCTTGACAATAACATGGTCACCGTTATGAGTAGTTCCCATTTTTTAATTAATAATACAGACTTTTTGTGATATAAAAGAAAAAGTGTAGTTAAATTTACGAGGAATTGATTGCGTCATAATATGCGAAAATACAGAAAAAGTAGAGTGTTCTCTCAACATTAAACTATTCTTGTGCAGTATAAACTATGGTTTTTATTTAATCCAACACTCATGATGCAGCATTTTTGTGATGCACTGTGTATTGTGTGCAGTTCAACTGAGCAGCTGACAGCTGTCGTTATCGTACCTTCTCAAGCGGCCTCCGATTCTCAGCTCGATTCGCGTCATACGGAACGCGCTGTGCGCAGAGTGCGGAAGGCTCTGTAATCGCTTTGACATTTTATTTTGCGGTGGTTACATTTTTATTTGTAACTGAGACACATTAGTATCTTTGATAGCCTAAATGAGTAACGATTTAGTGAGGTATTCGTTAACGAAAAGGATAGCTTTGTCCACACAGTGTTAGTTTCAGTAGTGTTCGTCCTTTATGAAATAATCATGTGATATGAGTGATGTGTGATGAGATCTTTGTTATCGCGATCGAGTCAATGCCAAGTTTGGATTTGTTTTCCAATCGTATGTTTATTATTTGTAAACTATAGTTACATCAAGCCCTTATATCCTAAAGTGGGGGGTAATGAATTTGTATCTAAATCTTATTGCCATACATAGAGACTTGTTTATTTCCTGTGTTTAAAGTAAAATTAATACATAATGATACTAATTTTTTAATGACCTCCCAACATAGGGGTTTATTATTGGCCGCGTCGTTAAGGTATAGATATATAATAAAATAGCGTTCCGAGCTAATTTTTATTACTTCTTGTTTTCACTGATAACTTACAATTCACTTAATTCAAAAAAACAAAACATAAAAGAATTAGGAAGAAATCTTTCACGTACACCAGGTGCCATGCATGTCTTGAACACCTGTCGTGTGTCTGCTTCTTTTGGTCCATGGAATCACCTGTTTTTATATTGAAAACTTCAAATAAAGCAAGAAACCTCAGTTGTCAAGCAATATACTAATAAAAAAAATGTATAATTACGCAAGATATTAAATCGTTTAGATATATTTAATATACACGTGAAAGGTGTCTGACAAAAATGCCTTATTGGGTACAGTAATTTAGTTTGCTGGCAAATAAGTATATAGATAGGTATTAGTTTTAGTTACGGTAACTTGATCTGTTAGTCATCTCTTTCAAAGCAACGCTTCTAAATAAGTAAAGTAGGTAAACTACCAAATATGATTTGTAATTAATTGAATGATAATCAACGTCTAGCAATATTTAAATACTAGTATGGACATAAAGTTAGTAGTAGTCGTAGTCGTAATTGAATACCTAAAATTTATGACAGAGAAGTTCAGATATAAATGGGGTTTATTAATACCTCAACCAAAAATACTACTAAGTTATTGACTAAATAGAACTATTTATAATTATATATATAATTTTTTAATAATTAGGACGTCAAAACGTTTCCTAACTTGACTTGACTCGATGCTGTGCTGTATCTTTAGTAGTATACCAAAAGTATGAGTGGGGAAAGCACCGATGATATAACATTAGTCCCCGGTGGATGAACGATGCTGGTGCGGGGGGTGCACGGGGGGGCGAACTTCGACAATCGTTGTCAGAGAAGACCAAGGCTCTGGCTGCAAAGTGCCATGCCTTCAGGTCGCCGGCGCGCGACCATCGTGGAACCGAGCGCCGTCGCACCAGGATTCGCAAGTCACAGACGAGGTGGTACGTCAAGGTTAGTTGCGATCCCGGGTATTCAGCCATATACTAGCGTCTGATCAAAGCATTGGCTGTCTCTATAGCACGCGTGTGATTGCGTGGCGTAAAATACCCATTTTGGTATATATTACGAAAATATATATTTTTTGCAAATATTCATATACTATATAGTCACTGTATTTAACGACAAACTCTCTTAAGCGTCGAAATTGATTGGCTTTGGTTGGTTTAGCTTGTTTTTAATACAATGTTTCTTCTCTCCATTTAACGACAACTCTCTATAACGCCATAAAATGCACAGTCCCTTCAGTGTCGCTATATAGAGTTTACACTGTATATGTTAATTTAAACGTAAAATACTCATGGACATGAACATTTTTACACCTGAATCGCCGTCGCCATTTTATATAAAAATGTCCCCACATTTAGCAATTTTCAAAGCAAATAAATATCTTAGTTTAAGTAGTATGATTAGCTATCAGTTTTATATGATATTTGGTACAGTTCAGGATGCGCTACTCTTGTTATTGATTAAACTCAGAGACTTAGGTCGATGACCTACGACACTGCCAAGCACTGCTATTTTATTACTGCAGTACCTTATAAGGCTATAACTAAGTAAGTAGTATATATATATAATAATGGTGACAACAAAACTGATGACATAAAATAGACGTTACTGATTTTTTATTATTTATTAATAAGAGCTTAAACACTTATCACCATCATCCATATCCATACCTAAAAGTTTTTACTTTAAAATAACAAAGGTAGGGCTTGTCGTCAACGAAGCGCATCCGTCATGCTTGCCTGCACTTATATCAGGTAGGTACGAGGAACATACACATTGCTAGTCGTCCTTAGAGTTGACTTTAACTTAAAAGAGAGTATCAGGGGTTCGACGTTACACTTCTGGGACTTTATGTATCACTTCGGTGACAGAAAAAGAAATAATCTATACGCATAAGCCTAGAAATGACGTTATTGAAGTAATGTGAACAAAGACTGATAACGTAGCTCGTAGGTAGGTCCTACACGTTTGCCATATCACTTAGAAACGTGTAGGCGACTGCCGATGTCTGGCGACTGGCGGAAATATATCTACTTACTACCACATAGTTGTCAGTTGAAAGTAGCGTGTAGACTGTAGACATCTACTCTATTTTTAGATCTACTCATCTACCTGCAAACGGTATTCAACGGTCGATCAATATATCGTGCCCTAAAGGGCACTGAATAAGTTGAATGTCAAAATGTGTGACATTTTTGAAATATTTTTTGTATAATTTTGTTCTTTAATAAATAAATTGCTAGAAAGCACGGATAAAAAGTTTATGAAATGTATTTACTTACTTATATACATATATACGTTTCTTTAAGAAATATTATCCTTGTAGCGGTCTTGGTAGCTTTTTGTATAAATGACTTATTACATTTTATTTTCCTTGAACAATTATGTTCAAACCCTTAGAAAGTTTAAGCCGTTGTCATAGCGACATAATGGCTACAGAAAAGTCACACACACAGGCTATAGAAAACTAAAAGAACCTTTTTTACAATAATATCCTACTTATGTTCTATTCCATCTGAAAATACGTATGTATACCTGTTTCTGGTCATTATAAAAGGAAATCTTTGTTACACACGTAACTTTTACATTGTTCGTGGGGTCATTAGAGGTCAGCGGAGTCAGACTACGTCGTCGCAAAGGTTGCTGGCGTTATATTAAGACAAGAGTTTTTTTAATCAATCTGCCTAAATAAATATAGTTTACAGTAAGATTTTGTATTGTTATAAAAATAATTGAACAACTACTGCGTATTTTTTATAATTTTCGCCTTCGAATTCTTATCTATTTCGCATTGTATTACACGTATTCGGAAACCAGGTCTTCAACTGGTAATAAGGTCGTTTCTGTAGTTTCACTGTGAATAACAAACCCGCATTGTTTTGATCGCTTTTCTTTTAAACATCACCTGTTGTTCTATAAGGTATTGTTAGCTTTGTATTGATTAGTAAATTGTAACTTGAAAGTGTCGGAAACACGCGATCGACTCGTTATGCAAGAGCACCAGTAGTATCCAATGTTGCATAATATTATATTTTAGGTGGATTGCTTCATTATCGTTCGCGACTTTCTTTGCTTGGAATTCGTTGTGAAAATGGCGGAATTTCCGTCTCTATTAAAGACCTTTGAGAAACTATCCGTTGTTAATCAATAAAAAGGAAAGGACTGCTCAATATAAAGTTAAGTTTTTTGATGGAAAAATATTTTCTCTTGAAATATTTGATCGATTCGGTCCAGGTGATTAAATAAAACGATCGAATTCCCGTGATATCTTTAGAACATCAGAGAACGTCTAAATAGCCATCTAATACGTATTGCATAAAAATACGCCCTACGTTGTTTTCGTCAACAAAAACGTAACTCATATAAGTTATGACTAAGTAGCGCCGATGAATGACTACTGAATCACTATTTGTTTACCGCAGTACTTAGCTCATGTACCATTTTAATTCAATTAACACACAGACACGTCAGTGACGTGCTCTATCGGGGTTTTTCACGCGATCTCTCCGGCTCTTCACGAGAGAGCAGTCTTCATGTGACTGCGACAGCTACCATACTACCTCTATGTAGTACAAAATTTTAAGTAAACAATGCGGTACGGTGTATTATAGTGTATGTAATAAACAAATAATATATAAATTCCTTTAACAAGTCTTAAAAGGATTTTAATCATTCAATTGGCATATGTGACATTTTTATTCGTTGTGCAATTTTAAATTAGAATGTGTTTTGAAGTTCAACATAATATTGGTAATACAATTCTTATTGGGTAAAGTGTACAGTGGTGGTGCGTTAAAGCCAAAGGTGATGAAATAAGTGAGCGACGAAGGTACGCCGAAGGAAACTCGCTAAGCCGGATATTATCTTCTGGAAGTGTGTCACGCGCCTCCGATTTCACCGTCACGCACGAAGATTCGTGTCCAACGCTCGATACAATTAGATTTTTTTAGATTTGCATACACGAGTACCTTCATATTGTTTTGCGAGACACGTAAAAGTGAGAGCGCGATGCACAGCCGAGATAAGTGACGTAGTCCGTGACGACATGGGCCATGTGGAGGATTTGCGGTGTTAGTAAAGTGGAGTCCGTACTGTTCTCTGACGTAGATGACGATTATGTAAGAATGTTTAATTGTTCTGATCTTTATATTCTACCCTCGTCTCTACTATGCATTATTAATATAATTGCTAGGCGTAATGCAAGTTGCAATCATTCGTGCTACCTTTAATGATTACTATTGTATCTGATATGTAATACCTTTATATTATACAATTTCTCCAATCTGCATATCATTGTTTTTCGGGCTGTTAGGCCGACGTGAGCGAAATGATTCTGCGAAATCGAAGAGTTAACATCTCCTGATTATGGCGTCCACACGTGATGGCGAAACGTCGAGAACCTCTTCTTCGCTCACGTCGGTCGAACAGCTCGAAAAACAATGATATGCTGAACGATGGCTGTAAAAGCCTTACACAATTTATCTCCAATCCGTTTTAATAAATGGAAATAAGTGGTTTTGTGAAACTACTAATCAAATTCAGCTATCTTTAGTATGTGAATATTCAATACAAATATGTTGTATAGAATTCACAATATCGGTATATTTATTGTATTACGGTGTAACGAGTACCAGTTATAAAGAAAAATAAAAAATAACAAAAGTCGTCTTTTTTCAGCAGCCAACATGGCGGTTATGGGGGGAGGAACGAGTAGATGGCGCTATCTACACAGTATATTTGAAGAAGGTGCGTTACCATCGGCCTACGCGCTGCGCTTCCAGTGTGAGTGAAATTTTTAATAAGTCATTATTTAAGGGTAATCCCCACTCTTCATATTCATGTGTCCCGGGTCCGAGTTCTTCATTTTTTATATTTTTTTCATACATATTATTTAATTATTTCTTGACGGCAACATAATTAAGTGTTTATAAATATTTATACTTTTTGACGAATTTTATTCACAACATTTTCCCCTTTACAGCTTGAATTGTCTCAACTCAGCTATTGTTCTTATAGCATATACATAAGTAACGTTTTTCGCAGTCTACCTTTAAAACATACCTAAAATGTAAATTGACTCAGTTAACATTGTGTGAGTCAGCCAACTTTGATATCATTGTTAATTATTCATACATTGTTCCTCATGGTTATACCTAAAATAAGAAAACCATGAGGTAATCTCCACTGTAATTAAATATGTATACATATAGGTAAAACCTACTTTGTTTTTGGTAATTTATACCAAATCAATATTATAGACGTGGGTATTTTTTTAAATATAGAGCTTGGGATTCACTTGAAGGGAGGTAAAATATCCCAGCCATATAACATTTAAACAAGATGTCGACCTATTTTGGCTTAGGATATTCGGAAATCCACAGACAAACCAAAGCATTTTCATCTGTGGACGGTGCTTCGTGACCCGAATTACCATATTATTACCACCCATTTAATCTTGATTGCCAGACGAACTCCAACATGTTTCAGAAAATTATGAATAAGAAACATGTTGGACCTGGGGGGATCGAGCTTTACCCGTCATATTTAGGACCACATCAGATTAGCAATATTTCTGATAATCTATGAAACAAGATTCTTACAACAATCTTATTTAATATTATGTCCGTAGCAAAGCTATAAGTAAAACAAATATATGTGTTACAGGAATCCGATGATGAAATCTCCCATCTAGAGTGGGAGACGGTTCGTGTGAGGTTTGTGAAGGCAGGAACCGTTGAGAGGCTCGTAGAGGCACTAGCTACCGACGATGGCGAGCTTGAATCCACATACGTCAACGTTTTCCTCGCAACGTATAGGTATCTATATATAGTTTACTAGCTGTGTCAGCGATATTCCCCGCGTAGTAAAGTTATTTGTGCTTAAAAATTCGTTTGTCTTCTTTATAAATGTAAGGTGTTACCCACGACGTTGATCGCGTCCCGATGTTATTGCAAGTTAATTTTAGAAGATGGAGATCGTTATTAAGGAATCATTTTTGCATACACATTTTTGGGATTCTTGAACCGTTTTCGCAGCGAAAAAAAAAAACAATTCGAACCATAATGTCTGAGATAAGCGCGTTTAAACAATCAAAATCTTCAGCTTTATATATTAGTATAAATTATTTAGTGATTGTAAGTTCCCAAGGCATCGCAAAATCTTTTAGTTGCTACGAAATATGCAATATATTTTTTTGATGATTTAGTATTCGCTTTAAGATATTATTAAAATGTATTTTAATCGCTTTAGATCATTCGCGGAGTGTAGTAAGGTGCTCGACCTGTTACTGCGGCGATATGAAGCCCTCGCCGCTGAAGACGTACTTTCTACTGGGACAGATAATTCGCTCCAACACAGAAAGTAAACAACATTCTCTACTTACTGCTATAAGCGCTATAGAGGTTTGGGATGCGGTTTCAGTAGTCATAATATGACCCCTGTTGATACATTTTTCGTATATACGATATGTGATATATCGTATATACTTTGAATTAACAATAATGATAGTTGAAAATTTGTTTTTTTACAATTTTTTACGGTTTAAAGCGCGAATTATATTTATTAACTTACATATTTACAATTTACTTAAACTCCCACCAGACGAAACGACACGTAACGTTTAAACCGTTAAACGCGTTTTATTTAAATTTCAGCTATAGATAATACTTATATGTATATTACTTCAATACCCCTGCCGTTTGCAGTATTGAAAAAAATTGTCGTCACTAGATTTGAGAATCGTTGTAGATACTTGTTAAACGCAATATATACTTTTAAGGACTCTTGTGGCGTGTCTACATGTTTGGCTGGACACCTACCCGGAGGACTTTCGACAACCCCCTCATCATCCGGCGCTACAGCAGCTCCTCACCTTCACCCAAATATATTTACCTGGATCGGAACTTCATTCGAAGGTTGTTAATATTTTCGAATTAAAATTTATTGTTATTATTTGTTGATCTCCATCACTTATTTTTATGCGTTTTATTTTCAGGTGTTGCAGAAGCTAGCAGTATTTAGTGCGGAACGAAATGGTAGCGGAGTTAGTGGTGGCGTTTGCCTCGCCCCGGGCATGCGATTGCCTGCCCATCACACTAGCACCTACCGCCTTCCACATGTACCCCACCGACATTTTGCTGAACAGTTAACGAGAATGGATATGGAATTATTTAAAAAATTAGTCCCTCACCAATGTCTCGGCGCTGTGTGGTCACGACGAGACAAAGATCGATCGCATGATGCCGCCACAGTTTTGGCAACAGTTAATCAGTTTAATGCTGTTTCTTTTAGAGTAATATCAACAGTTTTAGTAGAACCCAACCTTAAGCCGATTGAGCGTGCAGACATTCTCGCCACATGGTTAGATATTGCAAGGGAGTTAAGGGTGCTCAAAAACTTTTCGTCCCTTAAGGCCATAATTTCAGGACTACAAAGTAATTCTGTGTATAGGTTAAGAAAAACATGGGCTCTTTTAAACAAAGAAAAAGCGGAACTATTTGAAGAAATGGCTCGTATTTTTAGTGAAGACAACAACCGCTGGGCGCAAAGAGAATTATTGATGCGAGAAGGAACAGCTAAATTTGCAGATACAGTCGGAGAGAACGACCGACAATTACAAAAACTTCTCCACGAACGGGGTTCGCCGGGAGTAAGCCACGGCACCATACCTTATTTAGGCACCTTTTTAACAGATCTTACAATGATTGACACGGCAATCCCAGACACGGTTGCGGATGGTCTAATTAATTTTGATAAAAGACGAAAAGAATTCGAAGTCCTGGCTCAGATTAAGTTATTACAGGGTGCTGCAAATGCATATCATTTACAACCTGATCCCATGTTCGATAGATGGTTTGATTCCGTTATTGTTCTAGATGACAGAGAAGCCTATCAACTTTCGTGTCAAATAGAACCCCAAACGAATCCACCGAAAGAGAGGCGCTCGAAAAAGCCCAATGACACCAGCAACCTTAGTCACAGAAAGAACGACTCAATCGCAAGTACAAGTTCGAGCAATAGTTCTCAATTTTACTGTGAAACAGATGGCGTTGCGAATACGTGGAAGCGAGATAGCTTGGAGCGCCGTTCTTCACCTACTAGGTTATCCCACGGTTCCTCCTCATCGTCGATACCGTCCTTGGACATCTCTCTGTCTAGTGCCAATAGTGGGCAAAAGCAAGCGAATGGAAAATCTGTCGCCAACAGCCCAGCTCACGCGAACACTCTGAACGGTCCCGATTTTTACATAATTCGCGTTACTTACGAATCTGACAGCGTCGAAACAGAAGGCGTCGTTTTATACAAGTCAATCATGTTGAGTAACAATGAACGAACGCCCCAAGTGATTCGTAATGCAATGCTCAAATTGAATCTAGATGGTGATCCTGATAGTTACACCTTAGCACAAGTTTTGCCGGAAAGAGGTTAGTTATATTACTTATTTATATACCTAATACTTTATTG
The DNA here is from genome assembly GCA_963661955.1 of Leptosia nina. Classification (NCBI taxonomy): domain Eukaryota; kingdom Metazoa; phylum Arthropoda; class Insecta; order Lepidoptera; family Pieridae; genus Leptosia; species Leptosia nina. Next base: position 6,671,513 of record CAVLEF010000040.1, read on the forward strand.
CACAACACACACAAAAGTGTTAATAACACAAAACCTTAAGAATAAAACTGAGAAAATCAATAACATAACATGTATACTTGCGCCGGGGTTTTTGCTATCGAGGAATCTTTTCCGGAAAATCCAAAGCAATAAGTAATTTATTTTAATGTCACATTATGATCACATTCAAAACATGTTTATTTTTAATTGCAGAAATGGTACTTCCAGCCAACGCCAACGTCTATTACGCTGTCAACACTGCGTACAATTTGAATTTTATTTTAAGGCCGCGAAAAATTGATCAGACTGATGTAGTTTTAAACGGTAAAGCAAAAAACAAGCGTGCTTGACTGTGCCTACACGCTTTAGGCTGCCTCTAGCGTAACTCTATTTAATGCATAGTTTTTGCCTTAGTAACATGTTTCTTTGTCATCATTTATATGTTACGATAAGATAAAGATTTTCTTTGAACTACAAAAGGAGTCATGTTGATTCCTTAAGATTTTTTGATATTATCATAATTGGAAATTATCAAATGATTTGAGTGTAAAAACGATAAATAACTAACAAAATAATTAACTTAATATTTTTAGGTATTATCCCCCTTCTGTCCATTTGTGTAATTTAGTCCCAAACAATTGATTGGTCTTTGTTAATTGTCAAGTCACAAATATGTGTTTGACGTAATTAGAAAATGTTGTTTGGCCAATGGTTCTTATATTTTGACAAACTTATGCATTTTATTAAAATATTAAACTGGTATACAAGTAATATGCTTATACACTCGCCTTCTTTGAACAAGTATTCTCTTGCGTGTAGTTAATCTTAGTAAATTATATATGCATTTCTACTTATAAGATACAAAAATTAGTATTCCTTTTTTTAGATCCAGATTATGTGCTTCATAAGCCATAAGAAATGTACTTAACTAGGTATTATGTAAATTATGTGCTATACAAGTAGAAATTGTTATGAATGCCACCAATATTATAATAAGGTTTTATTTATAATTATGTATAGATAGAAATAATGTTTTGTAAAATAATCCAATATTTGTATATAAGGAAACTTTGCGGATAAGAATCTCATTTCAATGACAAATAGAGAATAAACATAGTAATAATGTTACTAATATGGAGCCAAAGGCATATTTTCATGTCTACTGCAAGGTGCTGTCATTGTATAATATTAAAAAGCTTTAAAATTAAAATGAAAAACCGAATTTGATGGTAACAATTATTATTAATAAACTATAATACAACTATACTAAAATACTCTTTTATACTACAGTAACGTGAAATAAATAAATGATCGAATCACTCCCGATACGACCTTCAAATGCATTTGCAGTTCTATGTGCCTACCAATTTGTAAATTTAGTTTTTGTGATAGTTGTTTACAAGTATACTCAAAAATAAAGACTTTAGTAAACTTTACATAAAACTTTTATGAAACTGAACTGTTTAACGTGTTTTGTAAATAGTTGGGAATATGTGTAGATATTTTAGTAACTGTCAACACTTTTGTTGTGTCCATAACGCGTTGTATATCTGTAATAAACGTTATCAACTATTTTTCCTTTTTTATTCTCCAACTGAAAATATGTTGCCCTAAGCTCAGATTTAATGGTGAAAAGGGAACACAATTAATATTTTATAACTTTATAAATTGTACAGACAAACTATTCTATATTATAAGTAGATTCTGTGCCTTCAAGCCCCGTTACACACTTCTTAGTCTTACACCCCAACTTTGCATTATTTTAAAGGCTTCAGATTATATTGATTCTGTTTTTATTTTAATATATTGAAAAATTGAAGTGTCTCTTTTGGGACGAATGAGACTTAATTTTTTGTTAATAAAGAGATACATTAGGTTAGAACCTTGAAGTTTATTTCATAATCAACTGTTCGTAGATAAAGACTACGATCTCGTGGGTTAAGCCGTCTTAAACATGAACCTCATTCATTAGGCTTCAATGACCATCTACATAATATTATTAAGTTATAATATCAATTTTCATAAAATATGTCAAAACACGCCCACAGACGGGTAAACTGTAAAATGTTTATTGATTTCTGAAAGACGAAAGCCAAAATAGGCTGACAACTGAACAGATGTTACAAGGCTGGGATATTTCATCTTCCATCGTGTGAACGATGCTTTTCTATATTTCTCTCACATACAAAAGCGGTTTCGAGCCTTCTTTAATGCCCCTTGCTAGAGACGTAAATTTTAAAGCTAATCAAAGTTACTCTCCCCGTCCTTATATTAACTCAATCAATAAAGTCTAAAAATGTAAAAATGAAAGGACTGACCAAATATATCTATAAGTACGTATACTTTTGAACTTAACATATTACATTTCAAAACTTAGGGCCAATTCGTGCTTCTGTGATCAGTCTATTGTTTGTTTTGTGTGTGTATTAGGTACACTATTTGAATAAAACTATTAAATAAAACATATCAAAAATATATAAGTAAGTAAACTAGCTGACCTAGCAAACGTTGTTTCGCCATATAATTTTTTTCCAGAGAGATATGTAGCGCTATGATCGATGAGGACATAAAAATAAAGCAACAAAAATGAAATTATTGACACCGTTAGACGTCTAGGGGGAATAACTTAATTAAATAGTAACCAATTCTCTGAGCAACTGAATATGTATTAATACGTTAATTTTATATATTAGATAAGAGGCTGCTAGAGGCAGAGTGGCGTTATACCAAAAAACACGATTTTCAATAAGCAGGAAAATAAAAATGAGCAATTATCTTAGGCGAAGATGAATTTATACTATTATTTGTGTAAGAATTATGTTAACAATTTTCCGTCACTGCGCGCTTATAGATTAACATTTTTAGACTATGAAAATATAATAACGTCAAGTCATAAAATTGCAGTTAGGCTACTCTGCCTCTAGAGGCCTCATAAATTCGTAGACCTACTTTAGTTCACTTCCTATCAAAATCAACTCAAAAATATTAATAAAAAACTAGAAAGATAGTTTGCATTCATACTCCATTCCCGATTGCGATATGAAAAGTATTAGTCTAAGCTTATCAAAGTTACCGGATAATAAGCTGAAAGAGCAGGACATTAGCATCCGGATGTTTCGTGGCGCATCACGTCTGTGCCATCGGCCCCAATGGCAGCGGCTCGGCTGAAATTTTCATGGCCAACTTATCGAGCGCACTGAGAAAACCGCACCCGCGCAGTCGCGCATCATCGCCTGCCCTAGAACCTCACCTCGCTCGTTCAGAGGATCTCGCCCATAATAACACCACGCGCGCTCACATCGTCGCCGCCCTCAGTTTCCCTGAAACTTCAGTGTTGATTGCGTGTAATGTGCTTTCCTATGACTGTAACATAACTAGGACAGATGTGCAAAAACTCGTGGTTCCTTCCCTTGTAAAAATGCAGTGTCGTAAAAACGCGCGCAAAATGATATAGTAAGGTAAGAATTGTGACCAGTCCTTTCTTCTGTTAATCGTTTCATTAATGACCAAGGTTAGATTTACGTTTCATTGTAGCTGACGTAGCTAATGACAACGTAGTCATCGGAAGTACATAAATTTAATTGACGGAAGCTTGAAATTTTAATCACATAAATTATCATGTGCCCAAAATACATATAATAATTTTGGTAGTAGTAAGAAGCTTTAAGTAGGAGTGGCCGATGTCTACGGTGAAGCTCTACGATCGCTGCAATCTGATTATGGCACACCCAATGTAATCCAAGACTATCTTTGATATTTTGCTCTCACTATCATATGACGAAAAGCTGTTATCAATTAAAAGCGTTACTTCGGCGTCGCAAAATCAAATTAAAAACAATGTAACTTTTACAACTGATTTTTATTAACTGTCGCATATTACCTACAATTAACCGAGTCCGTCGTTTAAATGCAATACACGGTGAGTATGTATTAATTGTTAGAAAATGTAGCATAAACTTAAAATAAGGGGTCGTTTTACTTCTACGTAAAAATTAACAGTGAATCGTAACTTATATCGTGATATGAAATCGCGTGACGAAGGGGGCGCACGCGACGAGAAAAACAATGCAATAATTTACTTCACAGTTATTTTCATCGATCCTTAATAATTACTGTAATACATAGGGTTTCTTTAGTAAACACTTATTCATTCAATTAATACTATGTTAAATAAAGTAGTACAAAAGGATATAATGCTGTGTTAATATATGGTAATGGTATGTAGAGGAACATAGGTATTATAGGCATTATTGGCATTAATAATTATCAGAAGAACCTTTGTCTTGGAAAAACACTGATATTCCTAAAAAATCTGATTTGAAAAATCTGATTTACTGTAAAAAGAAACAAGGAAATTGCTTTTGAATAAAGCACGGCGGGCTTCTAAAAAGCGTCCAGAACGTAATTAAAAAAAAGTTAATATAATTCACGTTTTAAACCGTTAAAAGTGTTACACCGCCGCTCTCTTAAACTACAGACGTTACATTTACTCCTAAAAGTATTCATTGAATTTCATTACATTTTAATGTATTTTTATTGATCTTATTTGGTTAGCATAATAGGGGAATCGTCGGAAAGCCGCCGTAAAACAGTAAAATTATTACTGCTGGGACGAACAATAAAACCAAATGATGGATTTTATGACCCCGGTATAGTCCTTCACATTTAAACCGAAAGAGACCAAATTCGGTTCATATTGATTCTAAATTCAATTTTCTTTGTTGTCGAAGATATTTAATTAGTCAACATTTATGCAAAGTTTTGTTCTTTATTTAAGGTTCCGGTTGCGTAATTTGTAAGGTTTCTCTATTTTAATTCAAGTTAAATATAGTAATAAACAATGTGTACTACTTCACACACTAGCTTTCGCCCATGACTATATATATATCTGCGAGGGTAAGTGTTAGCATCATGTTAGTTTTTGCTTACTTACTATACTAATATATAAAGCTGAAGAGTTTGTTCGTTTGTTTGAACGAGCTTATCTCAGGAACTACGGGTTGGAATTGAAAATTTTTTGTTGGTTAGAACATATACCGATGAAGGCTATAGGCTATAAAACATCGCGATGTGACTAATAGGAGCGAAGATACAGCGAGAAATGTGAACAAAACGGGAGAAATTCTTCATCTGTGTAGGTTTCAGATGCGTACGCTGCGAAAACGGTTCAACATACCTAAACATTGTATATGAAAGAATGATTTCCCTTTAAATGATCTAAAAAAAAGTCCGCGACGCTTAACGATTCGCAGATGAAGTCGCTGGCACAGCTAGTAAAATATAAGTGTTAAGTATATTATATTACAGTACAGGTGGACAGCAGTTGACTTAAAGTTATTTTTAAATGATGGTAACTTTATTGGTCAGAACTATCCGTGTAGTAGGTACGTTGGTAGATAAGCATATAAAAACCCATGGATAAGATTCACCTTTATCATAATTGTCAAAAAGACGAAGATCCGTACGTGTATTTTACATGAAATAAGAGTAAAATCAACTTTATATATATAGAATAGCTTCGTGTGCGCAAATCACGTCGCGTGTTCAAAGTCCTTAAAATATTTCCGCTTAGATTCGTCGTTTTATTAACCTAAACCTTAATGTTTCTAATCAAAAATCAAAATTGGTTTGTATAAAATACAGATTAAATATAATACTGTTTCGCTATAGATAACGATTCCTAGTAATCAATACACCAGAATGAATCGATGATCAGCAAATACTGTTGTTTGAAATACCCACAGTTTTTTTTAGAATGCATTCATGAATTGAAGTGTTTTAAGCGCTCCATTTAGGGCATTCATGCTGGGCCTTAAGACGCCAGTTTGAAGCCGTTACAAAAGCCTCGAAGCTCTTTGATCTTCTTTGAAAATCACCGTCGCGTCCGCGTCGTCCAAGTGGAAATGATGCGAAATATATAAGAACTATGTGTGTAGCAGTTGATTATTTTTGTTTACCTGGGTGCCTAAATTTGTCTCATTTTACAATTTTAACATAAAATAAAATATACTTTATTCTCTTTAAAATTTTAAAAAATATTTAGATTCGTCAAAAATTGTCTGTTCGTTTGTTCGTCGTGATTCTACAGAGGTTCAAAAGAGCAACATAACTGAGGAGAACACCCAAGAAACTCAGTCCGCCTTTTTTAATATATTGTTGTGGATTTAACTAATTCATATTACTACCAGGCGGTCTTGTCATTAAAGAAATCATCAATTCATGCAAATTTTTAATTTTTAATTTTGGTTTAATTATAAAAAAACACGTTCGTTTGGACACAACCACGATAAGATGTAAATAACAAAGAAGAAAAGTCTATTATAAAAATATTCGTTTTCTCCTATGAGCTTCTGTGTTGTAACAATAAAAAGAAGATGATCTGATATTAATTCACGATCGTTCATGTAATTTAAAACTAAAATTTTTAATCACAATTACGATATTACTCTACAAAAGAACTCAAAAAAATTACTAAATAAATTACTTAAGTACATACAAAACGAATCGAAACGGTCTTCAAACGTATTAGGTAGTATATATATCGAGGTAATTGCTAATGCAGGTTATTCTCATTTTGCTTATTACATTCAAGACAAGCACGCAGCAAGAATTCTCTAATAAAATTCGACACCCAGTTTCACCCGTGTTCCAGTGGCCTACATTTTCGCCCTTGAACCGCTCCCCACTCTCTTGTTCCCATGACGTCACAAAACCCTTTACAAGTTTCATAGAACTAATGTTATTTTAACTCACCCGCTACTTTATAGTTCTCATCAAAACATTTATTTAAAATAAAATGTATATGTTTATGATAAAATTGTATAAAAACACGGCAAAATAACATGTGATATGGCATTCGTCGGTTAAATACTGGATATAGTTTACGCAAGTAGTACACATTTAAATAAAACACTTTAACGGTTTAAAACGCGACATATTAGTTAAACATATTTGAAAATGATCGGAACAGATGGCGCTAGCGTAGCAATTTTAACTTTGACGTCAGAGACATCCTCCATCTTTAGTCAGAAACATCAAATAAGTTTAACTAATATATCCCGTTTTAAACCGTTTCAGTGTTTTATTTAAACATTTTCCGATTGTTAAGCTCTTCAACCGATGATTTTTTGTGAGAGACTTCGAAAGTCGTTCTTCTCTTCACTCTCTTGTTTAATTCTTGGTGAAATTTAGTTTAGAAGAATTTTAATAACTTATTAAAAAATTGTGCATAAACTTAACTATACAAATACTTGTCTCAGTAAAAGTTTAGTCATTAGCTTTACTGGTGAAATTGACACAAATATGAAAATGTTTGTTTGAGATTAGCGAGGCAACTCAGAGCACATGGGCACTCGGGCCATGGGCACTTGGATTTAATTGGTACTGCAATTATATACTAAAAGACAAGAATGACCCATTTTAAACTTTATTTAAATCTGTTGCTTGTTTTTTTATATTTATTATAATGCGTATTAATTTACTTAACATAAGTAATATTTTGGGAACATTTACACATTTGAGTAATAAAATTTCTTAAAGCTTGCAGTAAGCGATTCATTTCGTCTTATTAACAAGAAATACTGTTAACGTTAGCATATATAAATGATGCCTTGACATATGTATTATATTATGAGTATCCCGTATAAACTAAACTGTATTTAATACCCAGTTTAAAATAAGACTGAGTTTGTGTTCATTTGACGCATATTGAACACTCACAGTTATTGTTTGTAATTCTTATTACTTATATTATACAGATAAATACAAGCAGTTACTATTTGTCACACACAGTTCCCGATGCGAATAACCGCAGTGCGGAATTTTTATTTGGGAGTGTCCGACTTGTATGACAAAGAAGGATCCCTTATTTCCTATTTGCACTGTAATCAGCCTACGTTTTCTATACGCTTATATATAACTATACCAAATGCTGATTCATTTAGGGGCGATGTCACATTTTTTTAATAAAATTGCTTTTAGTTAAGTATAAGAAGATCTTTTTTATCGATTCGTTTTTTAGTAATTGATTACTACTTATATTAATCTGTATTTCTAACTTTTATTGATATTTTATTTAAATACTTTCAATAACATATTTGAAAGAAAACAGCGAAATAAAATCTTATTTGTTTCTAGAGCGTTTGCGTTTTCTTTGTTCGTACATTCAAAAATTAGGTTCATTTTACGCAAGTCTTACTAAACATTCGAATATGGGCAAGAGTCCAAGAGATATAAGATTCGTAGTACAAATTGTTCGGTAATAACAGAGCCGATAGTCCGCATTCTTAGGTAATTTAGCAGCGCTCGAAACACCTGGGCGCGGCTCCTCCAGATTTATGACTCGAGTGGAGTTTTTCGTTTTCACCCTATTAGGGCCTATATACAGTGGCGCCGATCAGTATGTAATCATTAATTATAAAAACATATCATAAATATTTGTATATGTTTGAATAATTATAATAATCATTAAGCAATGTTTATACATCTTTAATCTCTTTAAAACATTGTAAAGAGTATTTTATTAACATTTGATAGCTAATTTGTTTTAATAATTATTGCCCTATAAATTTAAATTAACTATATTTAATTGTTTTTTTTATGAACAATGCTTAATTTGATTTGTATCTAACTAGTGACGCCATCTGTAGTCAGTTTTTGTAACCTTTAAGAGAATGAAGTTCATTTATATATAATTATTTGGAGTTATATAAAATTCATAATAATATGAATATTTAACTATATTTTAAGATTTTATAAAGTTATTTCAATTATTTTGTTTTAAAGGAAGCTGTGATTGCAGTAACCGTAGCCTATAATTATAAATATCCGATTAATTATAAAATACAGCTCCGTCTATTCTTATACGTGCGTTTTCATTATGATGGACTCAGAAGACGAAACCGCCGATGCCGACGTAAATCATAAAAACAGTTATGAAAGTATAAACATTTAAATTTATTTTTTAGTATTCATGTTATAGTTATAGTTTCAGCCGTTTGGTGTCCGCTGTAGGACATAGGCCTCCCCCATAGGCACATCTAGTAGCGGTCGTTCGCTAGTTGAATCCAGTATTAATGTAATATTAATTTGTCACTGTTTCTATTTATATCTTCAAAAAAGGCCAGTGCGCCAGTCCAACACCGTTAAAGTGTTTTATTTAAATGTGTACTACTCGCGTAAACTATAGACAGTATTTAGTTTCTTTGATTGTTTGTTTGAACCCGTTGTTCAAAAAAACAAAATCTACAGCTTCCTAATATTAGTATAGATAGGGAACACTATGTGAAAATCGTATTTTTTGTTGCAGAAGAAGCCGTGGCCCCCGGCATGAGGTCGGGGGAGGGCGAAGGCTCGGAGCTGGCTGAGTTCGGCACCCGCTGGCCGCCTCCCTACACGCAGCTGCAGGGCTACGGCTGGCGCTCCGCTACGCCTCAGCATCCGCCTGCGCACCACCTCGCGAGACATTCTCGATCACAACAGGTGATTCAATTATCCTAATTGTCTTAGTATTAAAATATCCTAGTTTAAAAAAATCTCGATGGGTTTGTATAGTAATAATATCTGGCGTATTATTATTGTTACTGCATACACACTAAAATTTAATACTTCACATCTTATTATTCGTAAAATGCTATGAAAACTTCACGTATTTAAACGTGCACATATAAATTTAACATCAATTTAGATTGAAAAAAATCGATGATCACGTGTAGGACACGGTAACTCAATAGTATTCATCATATAACATGATTATTGAAAATGATAGTATGTATATCATTAAATAAAAAAATTAAAAATGCTTAATAGGGGGTTATTGGCGTGGTCATGGTAGTAGTAGCTTATATGAAATGTTGGATACGCGCAGTGGTTGCAGGATAATCGGCACACTAGCTATGAGGCGGAAGATGCGCGGGTCCGGACACGCGGTGGAGTTTATTACTCCCCACCAGGAACCTCTTACACTATTGTAGAACGACCGGCCTCTTCCCACGGGCATCACCCCGCCTACTCTCATCATTATCCAGGCAAGCTGTCAAGGGCACAATATGTCGGCTCTACGACGTTGGCCAACAGTGCAGGTAATTAAGGGGAAGAATACTTTTTTTAATGATAGAGGATGGGATTCACTTCACTGTAGGTGAAATAGGCCTTTAGCATATAAACAAGATGCGCTGTCGGCCTATTTTGATTTACAGAGTAGTAACACCGAAGAGCAAAAGGCATATAAATCAATAATCCAATTTGTAATATTCTAGTCTCTAGCAGTAGACTCGTTCACGGCTCAACGCTTTGACCGATTGTGGTATATTGCTTTTCTGACTTTATCTCTTTACTAGCTGTTACTGTGACTCTGTTAGCAGCGTAGTTATTTGGGCATCAAAATCTGTTTTTAAATGCTCCTCATCTTTTTCAATTCTAACTGTTGTCCAAAACGTCGTTTTTGCAAGTTAATCTTAAAAGATAGAATTATACCTACTGTCGCAGATATTTTTTAGAGACATTCATTCATACACATTTTGGGTATCTTGAAACGTTTTCGCAGCGCGCCTTACGAAAACCTTCGATGGTGAAAGTTTTTCCCGTTTTTTGCACATTTCCAACTATTTCTTCGCTCTGATTGGTCCATGCGTAGTTTTATTGCTTGCTTAGATAAAGCAGTAAGTTGTACACATGCTACTTTTTCGCCTGACCAAACATTAAAAAAAAAAAAATCAATCAAGTTAATATGGGTCACGTCACGTAGCTTTTATAATAAATTGTGAATTTTTAGCAGGTGCAACAAGTTTACGAAATAGTACCAATCACCTGAGTGCAGCGAACGGCAAGAAGAGGCCAATATCTCCGGAGCAAGTGCTGAGGTTGTTTGGTCAGGGCGGGGCGGCCGCGCTCGGGAAGGCTTTGCCGCCTTCTCACCCGCCCGCGCCACTTCCAGCTCCACTTCCTGCTGCACTGCCGACACGTAGACATTCACCAGCGAGCAGTCCTAGTAGTACTACGCATCATGTGAGAAATTTTCTTTTATATTTTTATCTAGATGCAAAAATCTTATTTATATTAGTGTTACATACCAAAAATTAACGCACGAAAAAAGGCGTACATAAAAAATGTACGAGCGACCTCATCGCATGCCACCGTCACCTTTCAGGGCATCTAAGATTAAATGAAACGGAATGTTTCAATAAGTACATCGATAGAAATTGAAAATCGAATTGTTTTAAGCGGGATTTGAACCAGTTTTAACATTGTTCCGTGCTGTTGCTCTAACCAATTGAGATCAAGCGCAGAGCAGAGAACAGATAGACAGAGGCAAATAATAAAATCAAATTCTGTTGAAATAATAAAACTGAAACTCGCCTTGTGGCAATGTCCAAGGCAAAGGAATGTCCTAGAACCAGAATTAGAGATTATTTAGGGTCAGTAGCCAAGAGCGAGTTCGCTTATTTCATATATATATAGGCAATTTTATTCTTATTCAATTTTTTTCTACAGTATTAAAAGTACTGGGTAGTTATGGCTCTTTACGTTACTTTAGTCATTATAAATATTTCTTTCAATAAATGTAATATTTAAAGTAGTGAGAAAAGCGTAAATTGTGGGCGACTTGGTGGGGGCGTCGGGGGTTTTCAGATGCGTGAATAATTCCGAGCGGGCGGTTAGTCGATATTTCGTGTTGCCTCATTCACGAATACTGCTGTAAACGTTTAAGAAATAAATGGATATGACTTGGGGTTATTACTGCAGTTAGAAGAGGGATGAAATATAAGCGCAGGTTGTAATAAGCATATAGAAAAGAGTATACTCAGCCTTCTTGTACGTTGAAACTCTTTCTAACGTATATGACGTCATATAAGGGAATATACAAAATTAATAAACCTTTTCATATTTGAAATAGTAACAGAAGAAGTACAAATAATCTGTGTTCACTGAAAACTTAAATGTCCTAGCGTTACACCATCCAACAAAGAAACAATCTCGAACTGTTCTGGCTTTGAACATTTGGGCTCATTTGCATTCACAGAATAAAAAACGTACCCAGTACACATTTTAACGCGTCGGCCATAGTTAAAATAAGTAAACTAATATGTATGCTTTACATTTTCAACCGTTAAACTTGTTTTATTTAAAGAACAATGGTCAATACCCGACGAACATGTGTTGTGTCAAAAAGACCGTTATTTTTTTCTATGAAATATTAATAATAACACATAACCAGCTTTGTAATCTGCTTGTTCAGAACGTATCTTTAGAGAACGTTTATAACATGCAATAAACGATCATCATTCATATATTCTGATATTGTATGTTGGATTTTTAATTTGGCCATTGTTCTTTTATTTATTTTTTACGGTTATCGTAAATGCAATGTACATATGACTTAGCAAGATTCTTCCAGAAATAATACTACACTTGAGGTAACATACGATAGGTAGACAGGCGTGTCCACACACGCTTACTATTAGGGTCACAATTGATTTTATAGTTACTGTCAGTTATTCAAGCGGGGTGGTGACACGAGCTCTAGTTCTTTGTTTACAATATATTATTTATGTAGAATTATAGCATAATTTTGCCAAGTATTAGGTCTAAAAACAAGTGATCGATGTTCGGAAGCACGAGTGACGTACTGTGAAGAGCCGAAGCTATTTTTAGTGCGTAATGTGTTCACTTATTGAGCGGTTTAGTGAACTGAAGTCTTACATTTGGTTTTCAAATTGGATTCCAACGAGAATTATGAGGTAATTTTCACATTACATATTATATTCAGAGTGACAGAGTGTTATAAATCCAATTAAATTTCGCTCAAGTACACACTTCAGGTACCGTTTGGAATCTTCTTTGATCTTATTAGATGGTTCTATTGATTAGTTGTGCAATTGAGTACTAACACTAGATTTATAGTAGAACAGGCTGACCAAAAACGCTGTTATGCATATTAAGAATTAAAAAAAAACATATAATCGTTTCTCGTGAGTTAATCTGAATGATAGACAATATGTACTGTCGCGGGCAGTTTTAATTTTTCATATATATATGTACACTCTTAGGCTTCTCGAATCGTTTTCACAGAGCACACTAAGGAAGCCTTCGAAGATGAATAAATTTCCCGTTTTCCCGCCTCACGACTTCCTCGATAAATAATTCAATAGACACAAAAATATTTTTTCAATTCGAAGCACTAGTTCCTGAGATTAGCGCGTTCAAAAAAACAAACAAACTCTTCAGATTTATTATTAGTATGGATCGCCTTTGTATTGCCCCGCATTGCGTTAAGCGTGAAAGGTCCTGGTTTAGAGTTATGACACGTGCAACGAGAACAAAACTTCAAAACTAAACTAAGATTTAGGGCATTAGGATATCTGTGTATTTTATGATAAAGAAATTAAAATAAACACTTAACGCTTTAAAATGCAAAATATACTAGTTACCTTATTTTTAATTAATTTTAAACTACGGCCCGACCTTACGGATGCTTTGCAGCAGCCAGATTCACGGGGAAGTCGTTAAAAGTTTCTATTTAAATGTATACTACTTGTGTACATACAATACTTGATAAAGAAATGTTGTACGCCCTTAGTCAGCCCCGTCTACATGTTTATACGTTTTTTTTCGTAGGCCATCTACCGAGGGGCAGAGCGGGAGAGGCCCTACTCCTCGGGCGGTGCTCCGCCACCACCAGCGGAGCCCACCACGCGGACCGTTACTATGTGCAGAGATCCTGCTGACTCACATGGTTTCGGTATATGCGTGAAGGGAGGGAAGGAAGCAGGTAAGCTTCTAAAAACCCAGCCAAGTGCGATGTGAATTCTCCCACATGGGGTTTCGTACCTTTATTAAAAATATATATATATTTTAGATAAAAATACTTAGTATAAGATTTTTAAAATAAATTATTGTTCATTTGAACACGTAAAGTTATTATTTAAAACATAACTTATAAATCGGATATATTTGTTTATTATTTAGTACTCCATTCAATATATTTTTTTTTAGTTGTTCCAATCTGTCAACTTCACTAGTGCAATTATTATGGTTCATGGCTTATGTGCGGACGGCGAAATAATTGTAATAGGGTCCTGTTACCCTTTGGGTACAGAACCATAAAGAATGCGTGGCCTATCATAGACATCAAAGCACGTATATACCTCCTCCCTAGTACCATAGATTCTTCCATAATTGTGATACTGAATAACTATTACTTAATTTTTGTAAATACAAATACAACTAAGGTACAAATGTACCTCATTTGTATTTGTATCCTTCATCACAATATTATGAAATAGTAATTCCAATAGTTATAACAGACAACGGTTTGGTTTATCGATTCATATATAAATAGAACATGGAGCGGTCAAACAAAGCGATCCGATTGATCAAAGGCATTTCACCAGCTAATCTCATCCGATCTATGTGTTTTATTTCGTTTTTATTCTAGTATTATTACGTTATTTTTGTTTTTTGCTTTAATAAGATTAAGTCTTAGTTTAGCATATTATATATTGGTTCATGATAAGTTTAAAAATTATTTAATAGGATAAACGACGGGCTCGTCCAATGGTGATAATCAATGAATGGGTTGTGGATTCGATCCCCACTAGGTGCAACATGTTCCTAATTTTTCTGAAACATGTTGGACTTCGTCCGAAAATCTGGATATCGGATGTGTGGTAGGAATATCGAAATACCGAGAAAGTCGTGAAAAATCTGAACTGAGTTTCGGTTTCAGTCTGTGGATTTCCGAATATCCAAAGCTAAAAGGTTGACAGCGCATCTTGTGTAAATGCTATAGACTAAGCTGATGTATATATATATATATATATATATATCACCTACCTTCAAGTGAACGCAACTACTATTATATACATTTTAAAAGTACAGTTTATAAAACTTACAATGGAAAAAATTTATAAACGTTATTACTTTTGTAACCTATACAAAAGCGTGTTCGCCATTTGCCCCATGTCTCTGATGAAATGCAGATATAAATTATTCAGGTGTTGGAGTGTATATATCTCGAGTAGAAGAAGGGTCCGTTGCGGAACGAGCGGGACTCCGACCCGGCGATTCCATTCTTCAGGTTAACGGGACCCCGTTCTCGGGAATTTCACACGAAGATGCACTTAAGGTACACCACTTTTAGATTACTAAAGGTTACACTTAAATTGACTACTTAGATACAATTTCACTATAAATAGAAATAACGCACGTTCGAATAGAAGTATCTTATAGGTTGACAAATCTAAATAGAAATTGTAGAGTTAATTTTCCGTATTACTGTCATTACTACTAAGTGAATTGGATCTTGATTTTATAACAATAGCTTAAGACAATGTAATCCATCTTTACATTAAAAGGCTAAGGACTAGGATAGTTATATAAAAAAGAGTAAATTTTACATAAGTTAGATACTGTCTATAGTTTACGCGAGTAGTACACATTTAAATAAAACACTTTAACGGTTTAAAACGCGATATATTAGTTAAACTTATTTGAAAATGATTTTTAACTTCGGCCCGACGTTTCGGATGCTTTGCAGCAGCCGTGGTCACGGGGAGACATAATAAGTAAAGCAATAAGTTTAACTAATATATCGCGTTTTAAACCGTTAAAGTGTTTTATTTAAATTTACATAAGTTTCTTATGCCATATATAATATTATTCAAAGTAAGTTTTAACCTTTCACGGTTTTCATTCCCTGGCCTAAAATAATTTGTTCGTATGTAGCAATCTTGAAACATTGAATATTAGAATTCAATAGGTGTTAGTCACGATATGCAACCGTAGGAAGTAAATTTTTGATCATATGGATTTACATTTTGAAGTAAAAGTAGGTAACTTCGCTTCATCGTGTGTTATTTTTAGTTTTTTTATATATCTATTATATATCAATATAATGTCATTGAAACAAAGTTTACTGCGAAGTATTAAAGTTGCTTGTAACGCGAATTATATTAATGTTACTAAGCGTGGTTAAATACACTTTAACGGTTTAAAACGCGATATATTAGTTAAACTTATTTGAAAATGATTTTTAACTTCGACCAGACGTTTTGGATGCTTTGCAGCAGCCGTGGTCACGGGGATCTTTTCAAATAAGTTTAACTAATATATCGCGTTTTAAACCGTTGAAGTGTTTTATTTAAATGTGTACTACTCGCGTAAACTATAGACAGTAAGTAAGCGTGCTTAGTTAAAAATAAATTGATTACTTGTTTGCGATTGAAATTGGAAAAGAAACAATCCACATAAAAAAAAGTGATTGCTACACTTTGCTACAGTATACCGTAGAGGGCCTACGATGCGTAATAGCGGAACACAATATGTTGTTCAAAATTCCAGTTAAATGGTAGCCGAATAATGACTAATATTTCTTTAACACCAATAAATTTAATGTATGTTTACTACAACATACTTTGGTATACTAAAGTTTTAAGACATTATACTTTAATTATGATTTTTACTCAGTGAATTTCTTTTATTCACCATTTACTAGATATGTGTTATGAGTAAAAAGAAACTCATATAAGATGAGTAACGATATTATTTGTTTTAGATGCTCAAATCATGTCGTCAATTAACGATGGTGGTGAGAACAGCTGGTGCGCTTGTCGGGCGAGCGTCGTGTTCCTGGATGGACCGATATGGACGGCCAGCCTCACCTCCGCCTCTCAAGCCTCCTCGCTCTGCCAGCAAGGATCGATCGATACGCAGGGTAACAGAAATGGATCACGATTTTAACTCACAGAATGCTTTGATATACGTAGCGATATTACGCTACTTCTGCCTTTGTTTCATGTAACCATTTTTATTTTTTAAGCAGATGGCACTGTTTTGTGAAAGCCTTAACTAACTGTTTAGATTTAACAGTAATGAGATTCTTTAATAATTTTAATAAGTAACGATGAAACAGTCCCTAAAAATTTATTCCATATTCATAGGATTACAAGTTGCGTAAGTTAGTTGTATTTGAAGTTACCTTTTTGCATTCACGAAAAATAAAAGATGGTACGTCATTTGCTAATCCCCAATAATAGCTACACATTAGAAGTTCGAGCGAGAGCAAAAAAGCCTCTTAACGCCTTGTAAGCCAGCAATTGGGTCACAGCTCCCTCGGGATTTCGATTATGTACATTTTGTGGAACGATTTTTAAGATCTTTCAGCGTTTCTATAAATGGGCGTGCACTTCACGCGTGTGATTATTATAAGTACAATTTTTTTTATTGTCTTGGTAAAACATCTTAAAAAAATAGTTTTGTTAATATTAAAGTATATAAAACACTTTAACGGTTTAAAAGGCGATATATTAGTTAAACTTATTTGACAATGATTTTTAACTTCGGCCCAACGTTTCGGATGCTTTACATGAGCAGCCGTGTCTTCCCGTGACCACGGCTTAACTAATATATCGCGTTTTAAACCGTTAAATGTTTTATTTAAATGTGTACTACTCGCGTAAACTATAGACAGTATTTAATATTAAAGTAGTTAAATTCGGTGATAAATAGTTATATACACAATTTAGGGACATTTAATTAAATAAGTAGGTACTTGTAATTAAATATAATTGATCAGTGAATAATGCAAAAATGAGTCTAAACCCCATATAGTGCTACGGGATTTCACTTTTAACACAATTCCGACAGACTTAACAGATTATAACTATTAGATATTAAATCTAAGCTGGTACAAAGCACATTGTTGGCTTCTCACAATAGACTGCTGTAATCCGACCGCTATGTTCTGGTGATCCATCGTAATGCGACCCACACTGCAATTAGTTTAAGTAATAACTGTACTAAACCACTGCCACGTAATAAAATGTAGTCGACGTATATGTTATAACGTTAACATAGGCTTACTATACTCAGCTAGTCTTATCAAATAAACAATTAGATTCACAGACTCGCTTAACAAAGGAGAATTATCGTAATTGAAACAGCACAGATTAAAAATCAAGTAAAGATATACATTCCTTTTCCTTACAAAATATCTAGACCATAAATTGTGTTTCTTTTTTTTTAAGAAAAATAGAGACACTGGCCAATTGATTTAATGGCTGGCGACGTTAATTGCATATAAATATCTCTTCTTGTCCATAAACTATTCAATGAGTACTAAAATAAACGACATTATTAATATAAAAAAAATGTTATATAGGTGGATCTTTGCATCGAACCAGGACAGTCACTAGGTCTAATGATCAGAGGTGGCTTGGAGTACAACCTTGGAATATACATCACGGGTGTCGATAAGGATTCAGTGGCTGATAGAGCGGGGCTTATGGTGCGTACAAACATATATATAATGTATACGGATTGCTGCCAACAAATTATCATATATTTTCTTATTGTAGATATTATTACCCAAAACCAAAATAAATGGATACGAATCTTATCTATAGACATCGAATTTTTAATTTTCTAATTCATATGGTTAGTTTTTACAAACACCATTTTTGCTATTAGGTTGGTGACCAAATATTAGAAGTAAACGGTCAATCGTTCGTTGACGTGACCCACGATGAGGCAGTCGCACAACTGAAGTACCATAAACGGATGTCATTGCTGGTGAGGGATGTGGGCAAAGTACCTCACGCGTGCACGGCTTACGGAGAAAGAGAAGCTGCACCGCGGTAAGCCTAACAAAGTTAAAATTACGAAGCTTAGGCATAGCATTGTATTACAAATTTGCAAATACAAAGAGTAGGTAAAAAGGAAATAATACAAACAAATAACCCCTCAGAACGCCAAAGGGTTTATTCAATTTTTTCTGTTTATTCGGATATGTCCTGTCTTCCATTGCGCTCCTTTTATCCTTGCTTTCACTATCGTACGAAGTAATATCGATTTCATTTTATTCTCAAACACTTTTGTATTCTAAAATTATATTTTGACGGGTCTCGTTGGCCCAATGGTATCAATGTATGGTTTATAACCAACGAGTCGTGGGTTCGTAGTTCCACCAAGTCCAGCATGTTTCTAATTTTTCAATTTATCTGCAAGAAGTTGGACTTCATCTGGAAATCTGGATATTAAATGGATGGTAGGAATATCCATATTCCGTCCGGGTCACGAACCACCGACCACAGATGAAAAAGCCGTGAAGTGTATCACTTTCTGGTTTCAGTTTGAGGATTTGGATCTTGTTTAGGTGTTACATGGCTTCGGTACTCACCTACCATCAACCTCGATGCTTATCTGTCCTTCTCTATATTAAAAAAAAGTCTGAGACCCACCGTCTACGTCTACTAGAATCTACGGACTCTAATAGAAATCTAAGTTTGTTAACAGTGAAAAATATTCGAAAATCAAATGTATCTTTATTAATTAATTATTCAAGTACGCTTTGTATACAGAATAAGTGGTTGGGGTAGGCGAAGAGGTGCAGCGGCTGTCGCCGTTGAACAAAAAGCCAAATCGCTCTTACCTCAAAGTGATCTTCCTGCGATGGCGTATTATATGGAAGAATATGCAGCAAGAAGACTTACGCCTGACTCATTTCTCACCGTATTGAGAGACCTCCTCGACACGCCACAAAAGGTAACACATTACATAAAAAAGTAATTAGACTATGTGACTATTATTGTAGTATGATAGGTTTATATAATTATAGTAGGAAGAAAGAACTGTCTAATTCTTGATAACAGTTTGTTAGGAAGTAGCGACCACCTACGAGTCTATTATTGATAGAAAAAGTTGTCTATTGTCGTTTGCAACTATCTTACCTATTTCCGAATCTTCTATTGCAATGGTTGAGTAAATGAGATGAATAATCGATACTTTGCAGTACTCGCTTCTGACTGAAATCCGCGAGTTTTTGTTACCCGAAGACCGGCCGAGGTTTGATGAATTGGTATACAGGAGAGACGAACCGCCACCAGAACACCACTTAAAGGTATACCAACACTCACCACATCACAGTCACCAACATAAGGTATACAGACATTATTAAAATACTTGGATTTTGTCGTAGACGCTCAATACCTTAAAACCTATGTAATACTTTTCCATTAATAGTAATAATTGTGAAAGTGTAATCGTTTTTATACCAATGTTAGCTAACCACAACCTATGTACCATATAATCCTTGTCGCAATATGCCTCGATCCTTGTTTACGTAAACACTTTAGTCTTAAAATATTTACTGAACATGTAGATCAATATACTGTAAACTATTTATAATACTTTACGTATATTATAGTGACATGCTAAATGATATAAAACTTTGTTTCATTTCTTTAAACTTTAAAGTTTAGATGTCCAAGTAAGAATGAATAGTGATAACTTAATTGGCAAGATTTCGTCTTGCCAGAGCCAGCAGCTTGAAACTCTTCGTAGCATTTTGATATTTACGTAGTTAGAGATGTTTAAAGTGATATCACTCAATACATAATTTAGTAGCTGTGAGCTCTACTCACAAAGCAAAACCGACTTCCCCACTTAGATGGAGATAGATCGTGAATCGGCCTTTTTCTTTGAATTCCATTACAATAATAATAATAATATCATCCTTATTACATCTTCTCGTTATCTTGACTGTGGGTAAACCGTTGGCTCACTTTAGGATGAATGGGTTCACACTTGGATAGGAATACAAAAATAGCCGAAAAGATAAGTACGATGCACTTGTCAAATATATTAAAACGTAGGTTGCGCAAAACTTTCAATGCATAGCACCCACTTCTACGCAGGCAGATTGCACATTGCACAATGTATGATTTAGGTCACAAATTTCTTGTGTCATGAGAATAAAGATTAGTTGAGTTGAGATTGAATTTATTTTTCGTAGCGCGGTGGAGAACGGCACATGCTGCCTTCATCAACTATGCATGATCTACACGATCCGGTGAGTGCTTGTATAAATACACCGTTATGTGTTTTGCATGCCTGTGTCTTGTTCAATGACCACAAATATCTCTTCCGGTGTCCCAAAGCGCTGTTCCAGACTGGTACTATACTTTACATATTTGTGGTCATGTAATATGATAAACATGAGACGATTTGGTCATTAGTTTTCGCTATAAACGTTTGTATTTACTAAATTACAAAATGATTGTGTCATGTTTAATAAAATTAGCCTAGTTATAGCCTCTATAATATAAATATTACCAAATAGTATATGTCATAGAGTATTATCATGTATTTATGGCAAGCCTTGTCGTTTTTATGTGTTACGTTAGCTTTTCTGTTACACTAGGAAAATTCTATCGTATGTGAATCGTTACAGAATATGAAAAAAATATTGGCAAATTAATTAATGAGTAAATAATATTGGGAAGCACATTGGGGCTTATATTCGTACTATTCGAACATGAACATACTTCGCATGACCACTAACACACTACGAATCGTGTAATTCCCAATAACTTGTAAATATGAAATGGTCAGGTGAGGTGTAGTATATTGTTGTAGGAGGTGCCGCCGGAAGTACCTCTAGTGGTGGACCATCGCTCGCCCTCTGAGGACTCCGGCTTGGGTCTTCCGCCCCACGACGCCTACAGGTACAGGCACCATCTTGTATAACGTAACCTCTTCTTCCTTACATTAGCTAATTTGAAAAATGTCTATTAGCCGAAAATTACTTCAGCATACGTCTCGCTACTCTACTAAACGATGCAAAAACCTTTTAAATCAGCGTCGATTAATATAAAGTCGGATTTAGTTATTAAAATGGCCAAGGCCGTGTGTTGAAAAGTATCCTCTTTATCTCTAGGTTAATTAACAATAGGTTCAAGTACGTTTGATAGGTTACTTGCTAGACAATTTGAACTAAATCCGTGGAAGCTACAATAGTCTATAACAAACTTACAAATTAAATATGACGTCTAGGCTTACGTTCTCGCTGTTTGCGTTGATTAGGTTTACCATAAAATATTCGATTTTTCGGAGCTAGGGGTAGATATAAGGGCAGTTAGAATTTTATAAGCGGATTATGACGAGAGATGTTATGTGGGCCAGGAGCGGGCGTAGTTGGAGGGCGACGGACGCGCCACCTATGGACGACGACCTGGAGCCTCCACACGAGGTGATTTTGCCAGAATTACCTTCTACTTCCACTTAACATTCTATCCACTATCACTTTTTACACTCTTGCTACCAGTGTCCTGGGTGTCACCCGCTGACATTCTACTATACCATTCCCTTACTCGCTTGCCGCTTCGTATCCAAATCTTCATTCTTAACATGTGTCGTTCGTTAGATGAGAATGAACTGAATCAATCGTGGTTGATCTTTGACAAAATGAACTAGTTCGTTCGATCCGTTTAATATTTTAAATTGGTTGTCATATTCCAAAGTTTGGTCTTAAGTTGTCCAGATTATTGATTTCGAACTGTAACTTATTCACTAACTTTGTTATGACACACTCATTGAATGCACGAGTCATTTTGATCGATTCGGACAAGGAAGGATCGAGCTCTTTTGGATCGTTCAATCGCGAACGACACATACATCTTCTATCTCTATAGTACAAAATAGTGAATATGCTCCATCTAGGATTTAATCACACGGAGTGACACTTCGGCACTAGCACTGAGTTTTATCATTCACTGTATTTGCATGAATTAATAACGGCTAGCTTTAGAATTTCACAAGTTCACGACTTTGGCCGTTATTTCCATATTAAGAGCGATCGCCGTCGCTAAATAATAATTGGTGGGGTAAATCTGGCAAAATTATTGATTATAGGAATGAAGTGGTCTCGAATGAATATAGAGAACAGAAAATATCGGTAATAGCGGCCACTTTCCTCTCTTTCGGCTAATTTTTATTTAAAGTAGGTACTTAGGTCTGAATGAATGAGTAGGCAACTTTGAAATTAGAGTTAACTTTTCCGTTATAAGACAAACTTATTACGTACTTGTATTTTTTTTACTTTTATTATACCTGTGACTTTAATAAACATAATTATTGGTGCTATTATTATTTTTTTTTCATATGACACACTATTTAAAAAATATATAATGTCGGCTCGTTGGTCTAGGGGTATGATTCTCGCTTCGGGTGCGAGAGGTCCCGGGTTCAAATCCCGGACGAGCCCGAGGTCAATTTTTACTTCGATCTTTCTCAATAAATATAACACAACTTTCCTCGTTATTGCCAAAGATATGATTAATGACGGTTTAAAACCCGGTAAACCCGTTTTTTTTGTGTTTTTACACAATAATTATTAAGTTTGGAATTATTTTTTTATTATTCATTGATAGGAGGTGAAATACCCCAGCCATATAACATATAACAAGATGCGCGGCCTACTGATTATGGTTTTTGGATATTCGGAAATCCAAAGACTGAAACTGAAACGCGATTAAAGTTTACGGCTTTTTTATCAGTGAACGGTGGTTCGTGACCCTGATGGAATTTCTATATTCATACCCATTTAATATTTGTTTATTCTTACTGCCCAAAAATTAATAATGATACAGAATAAAAACTTATATAATAGAATGGAGTGCAATGGCCGGATAATATCCAGATTTCCAATATCTTTCAGAAGAATAGTGGACCTGGTGGGGATCAACCCTTTCATAATTAGCTATACATTGCTACCATTACACTAACAAGTCCGTCAAAATAATAATAGTGTTTTACAGCTATAAAATAACGATTCTCAAATTAATTTTGTTAATAGCTTGAACTTTGAAAATATACCGAAAGAAGTGCTATGAATCGTGGTTCTCTTTTCAATTTTCAGTGTCCCCAACGCGGAAAAAAGAAGTCGCAATTCAAGATTTAATTAATGTCTTATTTTAGTTTTTGTAAGCAGAATTGATGCAGCTACGTCTGTAATTATTTTACTTTGTTGCATTAGAAGCATGGTAAATTGAAATAAAACAAACTTTATCACTTCTGCGTGCTAAACGAAGTCTTTGTTATAATAATTTTAATAAGGAAGATGTTTTCACAGAAACAAAATCGTTTACGTTCTATATTCAAAGTCGTTTGAGCCCTTTGATAATCTGTGAAAGAAAGATGAAAATTCGTATTTCTCCAATTTTGTGATTTATCTTCTTATTCTTTGAGCTAACAGAAGTAGAACAATACGTGATGAAAAATGTAGTTTATGAAAATGCAACCACATGACATAGTTTGGTTGTTTAGCTCAAAAGAGTTCTTGTTTCGAATGAAACTCTTGTGTTATGACGTCATGACAAAGGACATGTTCTTGACTAAAGACCCGCAGAAATAGCACCCGTATTTTACTTCCACGTTTATCAAATATTTAAATAAAACACTTCAACGGTTTAAAACGCGAAATATATTAGTTAAACTTATTTAAAATTTATCTTAAATACGTGTGGAAGGTATCACTAATGTCAAAGTCAAAACTGCTACGCTAGCGCCATCTGTTCCCTCGTAATTTGTATTTGGTGAAACTGTCTGGCTAAATGGTTTGATAAATAGATGACGATGATGAACATGGCAGTGATTTTTTGAAGTAAATTTGCCAATTATGTACAATGAAGTTAAACTTGCATAAAAATAAGCCTTAATTATTTTAGTTAGGCATAGACAAAAAGGGATTGCGTTATCTTACAACAATAGTTTTTACGAGTACACATTATCGAAAATATAAGTAGCTTTACGTTAGTTTAGTTGAATTTAAAAAATCCTATAACGAATATTAAGAATTATTCTGTATATATTACGTTATCTGTTTCACTGATTGAATTGTTACAGGCAAGTTGTACATCCGAAAAAATATATATATTTCCTGGGTTTCGAACTCAGGACTTTGGCGCTTGTAAGCAATGAGCGACAGAGGCGGCCATTGCGGACGTAATGAGATCGGGAAAAATATGTATGTGAGTTTTAGACACTTAAATAGATGAAGCCACACGAACTAGTAGGAAGCTTTTAACAAAATTAACTCTGCTTGCACGTAAATCTGCGGCGATGACGTCAAGTGAGGCAAATCCCGTCATAAGCAGACGTTATCTTGATAATAAATCGGTGTATCCATCTTGTGTGTCATACGGATTGTGTGCCGCGGCATACCTATGTGATTAGTTGATGAATTTCGTAAGAAATGTTTTGCTGTTTAACGAAGAAAATGATTATTTTTGTGTGTGTCGTACAATTCAACTTAACAACTTTACATTCTTAGGAATAACTTGATATATCTCGCATTAACAAAGAACATAATTTAAATAAATCACTTTAACGGTTTAAAACGATATATATTAGTTAAAGTTATTTGAAAACCGACTCGAATCGATCGAATAGACGTTTAGGATACTTTG
Organism: Leptosia nina; assembly: GCA_963661955.1. Taxonomy (NCBI): domain Eukaryota; kingdom Metazoa; phylum Arthropoda; class Insecta; order Lepidoptera; family Pieridae; genus Leptosia; species Leptosia nina. The sequence continues at coordinate 6,696,733 of CAVLEF010000040.1, forward strand.
CAGCAGCCGTGGTCACAGGGAGACTAATATATATCGCGTTTTAAACCGTTAAAGTGTTTTATTTAAATGTGTACTACGTACGTAAACTACAGACAGCATTTAACGAAAATAATTTCAATTTTCGGCGTACCTATAATGAGCTAAAATTTGTTCATTATTTAGGAACCTATTTTACCAATCAGTAATGATATTAAGAAATTTAACGAACGTTTATTTTTATCTTAATTTCGTGTTTCTTCTTCTTTCTATTACCTTCCATTTAAACGCAGTAGATGTCATTAATCCCTATGACTTGATTCGTATTTTTATATATAAAAGGTTTTCATGTAAGTTCAGAGACGAATATTTATCTGAGTGGAGGCTGAAAGATACACCGTGGAGGGATGTTTAGTAAGGGGCGGGTATTTGTTGATGTCGACCGTCAGTGTACGATTTGCCCGCCGGGGGTGTAGACGGCATGTCGCGCCGTCGCCGCCGTGTCGCTTTCCGCGACTACATACCCATGGACTTGAAGGCCATGGCAAAGGTATTAGGCTCTTTTCAGATCACGCTATAATATAACAGCTATAGCTCAACCATATCGCACAACACAAGCTAAAAACACGGAACGCTGTGCATGTCGGTTCATATCCCTCGCGTGTTGTAATTTTTTTTCTATCTAAATAGAGTTTAACCTAGTAATATATAGAATAGTTTAGTGTACGGGTATATAATAATAAAGCCTCATAGTATCGTTATGATATTATGGCGCAGTCTGAAAAGAGTTTTATCTAGAATAATATTGATAGGTTCCTTTAATCAAGGATCATGTGCCTTTTACGACCGCCTCTGGAGCTAAATGGTTAAACGTGTTGCCTAGCATTGCGTTAAGCGCGAGAGATCCTGGGTTCGAAACCCGGCGAAACAGTAAATTGTTTCGGCCGGGCAGGGCACAGAAGTCTGATCAACTACTTGCAAGTGAATTACGTACTTTGACGATAGGGTGGTGAAATCGCTGCAACTTTTTCTATACATATGTGAGCTTAGTTGGCAGAACCAGAAAGACATATGATGGAATAATTTTCTAACCATAAAACGTCGCGTAACGTGTTTAAAATGAATGTTAGATATCATATTATGTGGAATTTAACACGAAAATGCTTAGTTATTATTAACGATGTCATTTCAACTGTTTATTTATATAGAACTTCTTCTTCTTTCTTTGCATAATATAAAACAACTAATTTTTATGATTGCCCTTATTAACTTTGTGGACTTCTCGCTTTCAAGTTTTATTTTCAAAGCCAGTAAATTCCGAAGAACCCTTCAATATGCAAGCGCCTAAACAAAATAGAATAGCAAAGTCACAGTTTGCAAAACAAAGTTATGAAAATAAACTTCATTACATCTCCACAAAGTTTCTCCTAGCTTTAGAAAATAATTATGCAATACAACATTTTTATCATACTGTTTCAAAAAATTTAAATTAAAGTCAAATTCTCTACTATATGTTAAGAACGGAAATCTCTGCTTCATCAAGAGAACTGCGACAATAGGAAATTGAAACAATTCTATTAAATGGGTTTTCCTCCATAGAAGAGACGGTTTGACTTTCAATTTGAAATTCAAATCTAACCATTTTCAAAAAGAGTTCATTGAAGTATGAATATAAAAACTACCCCTTGAATAGGGTCAAGGGTCTCTTTATACCCTTTCGCGACGCTATTTGTGGAATGTTTCTATTTTTTACTGAATCTGGGTTGTATTGCGCACTTAATATTCTAAATTGTGAGCTAATTAAATCATTGAATAGATAGCCTGACCTTAAATCTTCAAGTCATACTTCAATAAGTTTAATATTACTCTCTTGAAATAATAAATTGTATCACGATAAGTGTAGTCAGCGGGATTGTGAAACGATACATGTTAATAACGAATGTTATTCGTTTTATTTCAAGACATGTCTTATCTTCTATTAGACCGTTCGAAGGGTAGGCAACGCAGTGCTTTTAAATAATGACACTTATAACAGAACGTGTCGGCAATACTTCCTTGGATCGCTGCCAATATGCACTCAAGTAATATGCTATACGACTCTGTATTTATCACGTTTACTAGCCTACTCAAAATTAAAGAGACCGTTAACTTTAATGACATAATGTGAATTCAAACAGGTGGTCTCCGATATTAAACTATTTGTAGAACACCCAAAATAATTATATATGCCACTGTACCTGCTATAAGCAAGTATCGTATGTATCTTCTGTTCTATTCTTCAACTTACTTTACTTGTTTCGGTAAATTTACAGCACACATTGTAGACATCATTCTAGTCAGTTGTACACGAATACAAATGGGGAATCGATGTTCACGTTTTGATTAACTATCTCAATTTGCTTGGCTGTCGAATTCACGTCTATCGTGATAGGTCCTTGCTTTTTTATGTTTCCTGCTTGCGATGTGCTTTGCATGTACTGTCGTTGGTTGATGATTTTCAATTAGGTTATTGTGTGTTGATTGCTTTTTAAATGGATTTGTTTTCCTGCAGGAGTATGAGGAAGAAGGTCGGAGGTCGAGGCGACATTCGTCACCATGTAACTCACGAGAAGGTAGCACCACGGCGTTACATACGCAACGCTACGATGATGCTGTAAGTATTGTATATTTCTATTTATTTAAAACTGATCTAAAATTTATAGTTCAAAGAGATTTATGTATATTAAACCATTTAAGGTGATCTTTCTTCACCGCTTAATTAATGTTTTTCAGCGGAAATTGTGTATCTGTTTGACTGTACAAAACTGGACGTATTGTTCAGATTATGTTTTCTCAGAATAGAATGATGTCATGTCTTACTTTGAAAAATAGTTGTCGTATAACTGTGTACATCTTTTCCTTTGGGGCTAAGCTATAAATAAAACATTTCAATGATTTGAATAAACGATAGTGATTATGATTCCAAACAATATTAAATAATGTAGGTAACCTAGAAGTATGTTAATCCGAGCTGAGTTGTAATCCAACCTTCTGTATTAAGTTACAAACGACAATGACTCAGATATCGGTGTCATGAAAATAGGAACAATTGTGTCGAAATACAAGCTTAGTTTCGAAATATTGAAAAACATCGACAATCTTTTTTATTTATTTGAGTAGGTCGCTTGCATATTTAATTGGAGAATAAAAGGCACATTATAATTCATCGATCCATATTTATTTTACCACTGAGTGTCATGTTTTAATTATAACTTAACCTAAATTCAGTCTAATCTAGTTGTAAAATCAACATTAGAATTAAATTGTATGCTATGTATTTACAGAGTATTGGAAGCGTCTAAAATCTATTTACCTAAACCTATATCCTAACCCTCCGAAATTTTAAATAACCTCTATTATCAAGTATTTTTGTGTAAATAAGTAAAGTGAATTTACATACCGAATGTCAATTGCATTTTGTTTTATCAAATCATAGTGAATTTAGTCACGTAACGCATACAACAAAATGTATTTATTCAAGTTGAAATTCTTGCTTGTAATTAATCTATAATTGCTTTTAAAATATATACCAAGAGATTTTACCAAATGGATGCGAAGGAAACTTATCGAAGTCTACCATTAAATACGTAAAGGTTAATCATATATCTAGGTCATAGTTTCTCTTGTAAGGATCGCCTCAATTCTTCTGTAGCTTTTGCTATATCTTTGTTCACGTGATGCCTTCCTTTACCACTTAAGTCTGAACGTTCATCCAAGTAGTCTTTTGGAGGTTCCGCGGGGTACTTGCTAGCGAATTTCGGCCGCGGAATCTTCACGCGTTTGACATCACCCAACCAACTTTCCATTCTGCTGATTTTGAGTTTGCAGAAATCTTCTGTAAATAGAAATAATCCTTATTCAAAATAGACGTGCAAAAAAAATATATACATTTTATTATAAAGGCCAAACTATGATTACCATTTAAAGAAATGAAATGTAATTTTAAGCTTGACAAAGAACAATATACACTGTCTTTAACAATTCGTAACTGTGATTCATAAATACAATCGTAAGATACAATTATATGCTTAACCGACGATTAAACAATAACTACGCACGATTGACTTTCTCTAGCGAAAGTGTGTCTAAGTGCGATTTATTTTAATGCTTTCAAAAATCTCGTTTTTTCATTTCTAATTACGACATTATATACGTTACGTTACATTATAAAGGGTTTTATTAGGGTTTAGTAAGGTAACCTTTTACTTCATGAAATTTTTAATAATTTATAACTACCACAGATTATAATAAATTTATATGAGCTGTTAAGATTCGCGCCCATAGTCATAGTATAGACTGACATGTAAACAATGATAATTATTATTCCATAGCACAGATTATAACATTGTCGCATTGTCGTGATGAATGAATCAAATTGTAAATGCACAGATAAAAAATGTGTAAAGCCCGTGCGTAAATAAACCTCCCGTAATAAAAAAAGGCGAGATTGCACCTAGTTGAAATGTAGCGCGGTCGCGAATGCCTTCCAGCACAATGAGGTCTCTCCATTGTGTTGTTTCCGGCTTGTTTTCATAAATACGAGACAACCCACACTTTCAATTAACATCAAATTCATGTACCGGGGACATCTTATTGTTATTATAAATGATACTTAATTATACTTCTTGTGTACACATTGTTCGGTCATATTATATTGTCAGTTAATGTCTGTCACATAAATAGATGTTATTCTTTTGAAAGAAACACGAAGGACTTCGTAATCGAGTTCTACGGTAATAAAGATTGTCTTTTCGTTTTCAAATATTCTTATGGTGACGAAATTCTAGAGGGCTATGGAATAATCGAGCTGTAATGATTCGTTTGTATAGTTTGACTATAAAACACGAATTACAGACGCAGTGAAATTTAGAAAATAAATATTTAAGGCCTTTAGGGATCTTTGTAAAGAAAAATAGTTATTCAGTTATATTATTTATTTTATATAATAAATAATTTATTTAGTTTTAGTTTTAGTTTTAGTTTTTGTTCAACTAAAATCCAGCGAGCAAAGTTCTCGGATAATCGATCTTTTACTATACATTATATATTTAACAAGCATGAGTCAACTCAAACACAGGATATGCGGTTGAAACTGCACTCAGCTCGAGATAATGTCGTAATCGGTCTGTGAAAGCGGGTGGTTACTGGTTAGCGAGTTAAGGAGTTCACACACTTTCAAGTTAATTTGAGTCAATCTTATATACATAAGCATAAAGTCGATGTTACGAGAATATCTTATTACTATCCAAATCCTTCACTTGGGTTCACTATTACTGTATAATTTATATCGTTTTAGGTTGGCTTTGGTAAGTGAAAGTTACTTGCCTTTGTTTAGGGTCAAACTGGTTTTATTACGCGAGGATAAAGCACATGGAAAGATTTATAATGTGGTGGGATTAAACTCGCCGAACTGCATAACTTTTACTCGTGAAACAATACTGGTTTTTTGTTTACTTTCAATACGAGATGTGGACCCTGAACAGCAAACAAATGAACTTGCCCAATTTTTTTCTCTGGGATATTAAAGAGTATTAAAAAATATTTTATTTATGAGATGAGATCCTTTATTTATTATAGTATAATACCGAATTTAAATTTCTATTTAGATTATAATTAAGGACGCGGGTGGGAGTTCAAACGACATCCACAGCGTTACGCTGCTGCTTTAATCAATGGAGTTACCGTGTCCATATTGTGCATAGTCAAATCTAAAAAGATTTTTAATTTATGTAATGCCATCATGTGAAAGTATTAAAGTTATTCAAACGAATTATACTTAGTTAAATGTTGGTTAATTTTTCAAATAAATGATCGTTTTACTAAACGATTACCTCAATAGATTGCATATTTAACAGGCTCATTAGAGTATTGGCGTAGATCGGCAGATATTAAGTCAACAACGTGCTAGCTATGCTTTCTCTGCAACAGCCAATCAGTGGGTAGATTCGAATTTAACGCTATTTTCATATTGAATATCTTGTAGTGCGTTACACTTGAAAACACTGTTGGAATTAAATGCGCTGGGTTAAAATGGAATGAAAATTGTGAAATATCGCTTTGTTTTTCTTATTAAAGTAGCTACTTTTTAAAAGATTTACTAAATAATTCGGGTGATTGACGATAGCTTAGCTTAGCTCTAGAAGTTAAAAAAAGCATAATCCTATATATACTGCATTAAGGTCTAAAATTAAATTAAACGCTCGTGACGTTTTGAAACGCGAAGTAAATGGAGCAACATGGAACAAATAAAAATAAGATTCTGCAAGTAAAACCGGATGTTTGGCAAACTCCCCTGTAGGGAGGAAATTTGAAAATAGATGAAATTCATTCCCAACCTTCTATCGGTTTCCCATTGGACAAGAATAAAAAAATAACAATAATATTTCGCGTTTTCAACCGTTAAAAGTGTTTTTTCTTATTTGTACTGCTTGCGTAAACTACAGAGAATATTGTATTAAGGTAGTAATAAAGTTGACTGTATAGAAAAATCGTGACAGTGTTGCTAATGGCACTCACACGTGACATCGTAAATAATATCCAATTAAGTCTTTACTACTTCTAACTTTCACCGTAACGCCGTAACGTAACTTTTGCTCTTGTTAATCTGACGGAAGTAATAGATAGATTTATTTCTTTGTTCAATTTATTTAATAGTATTTCACGAAACGGTTGACCGCCCCTGCAGGCCAATAGTTAAACGTTTGATCGGAGTGGTATTGCACATTTTACGAAACGGTTCACCATGTTTAACTTTAGTACTAACGTAATAAATACTAAGGTAGTTTTTTAATCACACAAAAAGATCTAGTATGGCCGCCATTACAGGCGGAAAGAAAAACAATTACTTAAATCAGATTATTTATACAATAACTGTACTTTCAATGTAAGTTTGGAGTATTAAATATTGTTTTCTTTGTTAGAATTAGGGCAGTATACTTTTGTGATTACCAAATTATGTTTCCCAAGGATTCTAACTTTGCACTCATTGTTAGGCAATGCGTTTTAACCGATGATACAAGGAGGTTTTAATATAAACAGCCTCACAAACGCTCGTGCAAGTCAGCAACGGCAGATTGGACCAACGATATCTTAAAGTTTCTCTACTCGACAACAATAATAATAAAGATCGCTACTTCACCTTAAGAAACCTGGGTCACGATTACATCCTTGATTTTACAGAGACATTTTAGCATTGAACTCAGTCAAACAATATAATACAAGTACTACGACAAATTATAATACAACAAATTAGAATTATTTTTAATTTAATTTAACTTCATCGTAATTTTTCGGGCCATAGTAAAATAAGTGAACGTATATATTTCGCGTTTGTAAATATTAAAAGTGTTTTATTTAAATGTGTACTACTCGCATAAACTCCAAACAATATGTAAAAAAGACAATACATAAATTGTAACAATTTAAATTTCATGCTTTATTTACTTAAACTAAGTACCTTATACTTGTGCAGTCTTACGAGATCTAAAGTAAATTTTTAATTAAACATAAAATCAAATTACTTTTAGTTTTACTATAGGGGTTTATATAACAATCATAACGTAACTCATTCTTTGATAAAATAATAGGGATACACGAATGTTTATATAATCAAGATAAACGTTTGACAAATTTGTTAACAATACACATTTGGCGATAGATAAAATGCCAAGTTATATCGTATGTTACTGGGAGTGCTCCAGGAACTTGGTGATCCAATCCAGCTGAGAGAAAATTGTCTAAGTCGGAAATTGAGTTCTAAAGCACATCTGCAGTTGCATTTATATATTGACTTATATATACATACATACTAGCTGTGTCAGCCACTTCGTCCGCGAAAATCATTATTTTGGGCATTCAGATTCGTTTTTGAAATTCCCATCAACTTTATAAACTTAAGCTACCCACGACGTCGGGCGTGTCCCTTCCCGTCGTTCTTGCAAGTTAATGTTAAAAGATAGACATATAGCGTCGCGGACTTTTTTTAGATCATTTAAAGAGGAATTATTCTGTCATACATATTTTTTGGGTATCTTGCTCCATTTATGCGTGATGTTTTATAGCCTTCCTCGATAAATGCTCTAACCAACACAAAAAAATTCAATTCGAACACGTCGTTACTAAAATTAACGCGTCCAAACATACAAACTCTTTAGCTTTATATATTTGTATAAATATTAAGTCAAGAGTCCGATATCAAAAAGTTTAAATGCTTAAAATCTATTTTTTTGTTAAAAAACATATTATTGCATTGTCGAGATTTGAACCCATGATCACAGCGTTGCGAGCTATTGCACTTGCATAGCATAGAACATTGTAAATTTGCTATTAAAAAGCTACATGTGATATATAACAATGTTGAGTTTAAATATATTTTAACCGTTTAACGCATGCAAAAACAATGTACACTTGTCTCAACATAACTCCCCTAGGTTCGCAGATTAATATCCCCGTTATATTATGTGGTCATAATGAGCATGCCTCACATATCTGCCCCATATGCGGCACCCACTAGCCTCTTCACATTGTTCTTTATTGCTTGCTGCTAATACGGACCTACTTTCTAGAAAATTGCCTTCATCACAGACCTTACTGTTTCTTACCATCTTTAAGAAATAGTTACATAGTAGATATAATATTTATAAGGGTTACAATCTAAAGACGGAACAATGTAAATACTGTCTATAGTTTACGAGAGTAAAACATATTTAAATAAAACACTTTAACAGTTTAAAACGCGATATATATTAGTTAAACTTATTTGAAAATTATTTTTAACTACGGGCCGACGTTTCGGATGCTTTGCAGCAGCCGTGCAAATGCAAAATACTGACTAATCTAGATCACTTTATATATTGTTGCACACGATGGCATCATATAAATTTAAAAGTGTGGAAATAACATTTACATAGCGCGAGAATTGTATCAACGAGTTGAAGAAATTAGGATGACGTGTGCGACACGGTAGCACAATTGGTTAAATCAGCACAGAACGCCGTGGATGCCCCACTTGTGTCGCAATTTTATCCCATCTAAATAGATTTTTGATTTATATTCTGTGTTGTATAACCTGTACCTAACGAAATGTACGGCATAAGTCAGAATTTGAAATCGTTCATGAAACATTTATGATATATGACTCGCTAATGGAAATATTGTTAATAAAATCGTGTGCGGTCTATTATGGTGTATAATAAAGCGGTTAACGGCCGGGATAAATAACATAGCGGGACAGCGGCATCAAAACAGCGCCGCTTTTGTATGTGTTTTCATATATTTGGTCGTTAATCGGTAAGATCAAGTTCAAGACTAAGGCTTTAATATTGGATGTTTTTATTGTGTATCTTCTTATCGTTTCACGAAACAGTAAGATTCTTTTATTTTCAATTCATTCATTCAATTGTTTCTCATTTTCAAACTCATTATGAAGTATTAATATTTTTGAAAGTAATGAACCGTTTAAACCTTTTTTTTATGATAACTTATTTCATTCTAGATCCGTAAGTAGTGTCTGCCAATAGATATTAGAATGTTTCTTTTGTTGTGTCCAAATTTGTTGAAACAGAATAGACAAAGCATTGCCTCATATTAAAAAGACAATTCCTTAAAAAGAAAAGTATGATTGATGCTTTTTTGTTCATAACCGTATTGTTTTGTATCCAACAAAAAGCGCGACACGTGACCATTACTTAAAATCAACAAAAAACAAAGAACGTACCTACCCACATTACAAATATGTATTCTTGAATCTCTTATCTTACAAGACATAAAAGTACGTATAAAAAGAACTTGTCAGGTGGATAATAAGGCACGAGAACAGCCAAATGAGTACAGTCCGAAATTTAAAGTACTGGCCTTAAGTTTTTCTACCACCGGCAGGATAATTTCGTTGAGATTGCTAAAAGATGCAAATAATAAGGACAATGTAACACATTAACCTCGTTCGGTACTCACCTCTCACGGCAATCCTATGCGATCACTGTCTATTTGTAAACAAATTGCTTGTATGAGAAATGTAATACGTGCACTCCACAAAGCGTTTTGATCAAGACTGGTGGATGTGGTACGGCGTGCTTGTGCGACCTCAGAATCATGCACGAGCTCGGTTCAAGTCTCAACAGTCCAATTCTGCTATAAACTGTACCATTTGGTATTCTACTAACACAATGACGGCCACTACTAAACAGTGTCGGCTTTACAGTCGATTGACGCTTAGTAGTATACCGCTTATTTCATTAGCGCGAGTGCCTCTCTAGTTTGTTCTTTCAGTTAAATCCGTAAAAAAAAATAGATTTAATTTGAAACTTTGCTAATCTCGGTGTTATATTTTTGTAAACACTGATCATTTCATCAATTTCTCATAATGTACACATAAATAAAATGTTAGATAGCGAATATTTCTACTAAATTTCATCATGATTGTAATGAAACTAATTTAATTAATTAACTAATAATCTAATGACTCTGTGGATCCTTGATTAATATATACTTATATAGATAAACCTACACAACATTTCTACTAAAAGATGTAAGAAAGACACTAATGAAATCTAACCTAAAATTGTGCCAGTAAAATATATAACGGCTTCGAGGAGCATTTTCACGATAAAGACAAAACATATTAGTTTTTATCTCCATCGGTTCTCACGGCAGTAACATCTGCTGGAACTGGATAAACCGGAAATCTTAAAGCACGAAATTTCTTTAATGGTGCTTTTAATTTTTGTTTTATGTAACTATTAAATGATAAATAATTAAAATCATATCATCATAGTGTCATAAAAAATTTAAGTATTGGAACGCGCTTCATTATATTAAACCACTAGCTGTGCCAGCGACTTTGTCCGCGAGAATCGTTATTTTGGGCATCCAATTAGTTTTTGCATAACGTCATCTTTATAAACTTAGCTGTTAGCCGCGACGTCAATCGCGTCCCTTCCCGTCGTTCTTGCAAGTTAATCTTAAAAGATGGACATATACCTTTTTTAGATCATTTAAATGGGAATCATTCTTTCGTACACAATTTTTAGGTATCTTGAACCGTCTTCGCAGCGTACGTATCTGAAACCTACAGAGATGAAGAACTTCCCCCGTTTTGTTCACATTTCTCGCTGTATCTTCGCTCCTATTAGTCACATCGCAATAGCCTATAGCCTTTCTTGATAAATGCTTTAACCAACACAAAAATATTTTTTCCCGATCCCGATCGAACCCGTACTTCCTGAGATTAGCGCGTTCAAACAAACAAACTCTTCAGCTTTATATGTATATTATGATAGATTTTTGTTGAGAGCGAATTCAATAATTAAATAAGCAGAGTGTATTGCAATATCTGGCAATCAGCATTACTGTATTTGGCTGGAATATTTCATCATAACTGTTTGATTAATTAACAATACACTAGCTTTCAGACGCGACTCCTCTGCGTTGTTTCGAATTTTGACATCACTTTTATCGTGTTTATGATTATATTTGTAATTGAATAACAAATATAAAATTTAATCCCAGCTCAACAAATGACTGAAACATTTGTTTATCAACGCAATAAAACAAAATTTGATTCACCAAAAGTCATTGCGGGTGATACAACAATTTTAAAGGATCTGATTTCAATAATCTGGTTAGAAATCTATGCTTCCTCAATTTAAAGCTAAAAGTCCCTGTAGTATTTTCAAAGATTAGAGATACAGACAGACAAGACCACTTATATTTCTCAAAACATTTTATCTATATAGTCTCTATTTTTGTGGTACCTGCATTTATTGACACTGTTAAACATACGAACAAGCCATCGCTATTCCTATTTATATATTGTTTTAAAATACTTATTAAAACTAACGGTAGTTGATCAAAGATATGAAAGCTTTCATCTATCTAAGAACTAATGCTTAAATGACTGGGTGTTCTCTTGAAACAACGTTATTTGAAGCAGGTTTTCGTGGGAATAACGGCGCGCAGAATTTTAATTTTGCTCCGTTATAATGTATCTTTGATCTAAGCTTATGCATTTGATTTAAAAAGGATTTTTGAGCCTAAAATTGAAAACGATTTCGTACATTTTTAATCGATACTAACAAGAATGTGTGGTGTATGTGTCAATATCTATCCCCGTTAAAAGGGATTAAAAGCATAAAAGGTTCATAAGTGTACTTGGTGAACAAATATTTCATTTGGTTTGACGTCATAATTAACGAGGTACCTTAACTTACCTTACTTAAAACAATTTTCATTTCATGCGCCTTATTATGGTAACATCAAAGGACCAGGTACGTATAAAATAAATAAGACTAAATGATGTTTTAATTTAGATATTTTAGTGCTAGGATTTGCGTTAGCCGTTAACGTCACCGTAATTATATATCATTTAGGTATACATAAAGTATCAATAACTTATTTTTCACGTACAACATTTGCTCTAAAAATCTGTAATTTTCATGCATGGTGTTTCGGGGTTTAAACGCGGTAGAGGGTCTCTTTAAAATCTTATCGCAAATGGGAGCGGGTTGCGCCATTTATGTGAGAAAAGACTGAGAGATTCAGACGCTGAGTGAGTGTGATGTTTCAGTGCGGCTACCTCGAAGGGCTGCGCTCATCACTCGGTGGCTGGACGCAGAAAGTTAAATCATGGTACTGGGGACGACCTCTAGTAAGTGGCCCGGCCTTCCACCGTCGGAACAATCAGCGATCTGTCCTAGCACATTGACGACTCTTGCACGATATCTATAAAAAACCCTTTTTCAAAATTCTCGCTTAAAATTCGGACAATTGCTTGATGTTAGAAACATTATTTTACACTTTTTTTAATGTTGCACATGTTTTGTCGATAATTTCAATTATTTTCGTTCGATTAAACGTAGTCTTACAGCACATTTTTTTATTTTCACTACGGTAACTATTATTAGGTCGGTTCTGTTAGACCGTAGAAGTTATTGAGATTATCAGCTACTTTATTCATAATGCATGATGATTTTGGCTTTGACATAATCGTGTTAAATCGGTATTGCATCTATGAATAAAAATGTATAGTTACATTAAATGACGCGTTAACTATCAATACTTTAATTATTGCATGTGCTAAAAGCGATTTTCGTTGATTTTGTTTAATCGATTACAAAGTCTAAATTTTATGTTTGTTAAATTTAATTTGCTGACCAATTATCATTTTCTGAATCGGCTCTATACCTACCAAATGCTAAATAGTGACATAAACGAAGTCCAAACAAGAACAAACCGACACTTAATAAAAAAATTGTACCACGCCACCGAGTGATCGAAAAGCATGATTCTATGAGCTCACATCTCACGTTCAGCTTTTCAGATAATATAACGGATCATTACATTACCTCCTGAAAAGCACGAAACCGTTGTATATCTTACTTAGATGGAATACTAAGCCGCTGATCTGCCCTCCCATCCAGTGTCACACTGTCCTTTATATTTAGAGCACACCATTGTATTTAGAGGCTGACCAAATCTTGCTGTTAGAGTAGAGTATGTTGTACATAGTCTAATAGTTTAGGAGGCTACTATTGAATAAGTACGTGTATTAATAGCTTAATTGTTTATTAGGAACTAGCACACAAATTATCGCGAAGTTTCGATATGAAGGAAGACGGCGGCACTTTATTGGACGAACGAGGTGGAATAAGAAGACATCAATCAATGCAGAGGCTACAGCACGGCGATGGACAGAGTGACGAAAATCGTTCTGCGAGAGTGGTCCCCGACCATCATGGAAACCTACATATTACTGTTAAGAAGACGAAGCCCATTCTTGGTATTGCTATCGAAGGAGGAGCAAACACAAAACATCCGCTACCAAGAATAATTAATATTCATGTAAGCATTTCCAGGAGTAAAAATAAAAATTTAATATATATATAGCTCCTAAAGCTACAGATAAATTTTACTTCATATATTAATTTTTTCTTATCCCTTTGAAAACCAAGAAGTTTTATTTTTCATTTTAAGTGAAAGTACTCGTTTTTGTCTTAGGAGCATGGTTCAGCGTATGAAGCTGGAGGCCTAGAAGTGGGACAGCTCATTCTGGCGGTGGATGGGCAGCGAGTAGACGGCATGCAACATCAAGAAGTTGCCCGACTTATTGCAGAGTCTTTTGCACAGAGAGATAAGCCGGTTTGTATATTTTCGTATTCATAAATATCAATTTCTTCACATAATAACACATTCAAAACAACGGGCTTGTATAGCTACAAAACCGAGTACCTATGACATCTACAACCCGAATTTAGCTCGCGTGTAAAGAGTAGGTTCAAAAGACTCTTATGGTACAAATTCCAAAACTTACTATTAAGATTTTACCGATCATTATAGACGATGTATATATCAGTGAGATCCTGCTATAACTTTTCTTAATAATTTTCAGGAGATCGAGTTCCTAGTAGTGGAAGCAAAGAAATCAAATTTAGAACCGAAGCCAACAGCACTAATATTTTTGGAGGCCTAACATCTACTGTCCCTCCCCGCCAGCGATCCACCGGCCGCGCAGGGCAACGCGATGCTGGGGGTCGACCTCACCGCACACACCACGGAATAGCCAACTCCAACCTGCGCTGTCACATGCTCTTTTAAACGATACGATTAGGCGCCTGCGTCTTTTTATGTAGCAAATGTAATGTCGGTAACTATGTCGGAGCCCGAAGTTTCATTCGGGTCATCAGAGACGTCTGTTTCGCGACAATGCCTACAGAAACACTTCAGGCGCAAATCCGTTAAACGTTTGTTCTACGACTCAACCGAATGGTGTACCTACGATATAGAAGTCACTCAACGGCTGTAATGAGAACAATATTACGCAGGTTTCCACAGGCTATACAAAATTAATGGCACAGGGGAGGCGGATTCAAATGTCTGTTCTCAAATTCTAAAATTACTCATAATGCACTCTGCCCAACGATTCGTTTCTTCGTGGAACGCCCCATTTACCACCGGGATCTTGTGGGTAGAAAAATTTTGGAAATCGTTTTCTAGAGAGTAGGAATTAAAAAGTTTACCAGTTGATAATGACTGAATTTTATAACAATGTTCTACTTTTAATGAAAATCATAAATTTAACTCAATTATTTTGTACGTTCACAACATACTAGTGATCACAAATAGATCTCTTTGGTAGAAGGCATTCATTAAATAGAACTAGCAATTTCAAGGAGGAGTAGTTTTGCTAAAATAGTTTGGCATGGTGCTATGAGTAACGATCATCGTACTTATCAACTTTAAAGATTCGATCGCTTCGTAGATTTCAGTAAAGTTAGTTCAAAGCTTAATTGATTTTCGCCACTGTCATGAGTCATTTGCGTCATCCATGTGCCATTTAGGTTTGCATCACCTATTTCAACTAAATACTAACACGCGGGTCATCTCATCTCAGATCGTTGTATCGAAGGTAGATTGTAGATTGTATCAGAGCATTATCATGTGGCCAGTAGCAGACTAGAGCTTACAGCATGCGGCGCTAACTAAGCAAGCTGTACCAACAACGACAATATTTTGATCTGACATCATCAAAATACGACTGATACATTATTATTTTATAATTAATGTTTCGTTTAAAACGTGAATACTTATAAGTACGACAATTATTTCTGTTCGTCTTGAAATCAATCCAGTTTGCTTAGAATAGAAAATCGATTGAAGCGCCCGACCATTCCACAAGTTGAGCGGTGAGTTAAGGAGGTTCTGGCGGAGAGGGATTTCGCCCACTCTTGTTTAATGTAAAGTAGCTATAATTGATGTGTGCAATATAATCTGATTTTGTGTAAGTTGTTAGTTTTACGGCAGTAGACGTATTCAGATCCCTGTATCAGATCGATACATCATAATCGGTAGATTTCAATAAATGTGAGAATATGTTAGTTCGCCATTACAAAGTGTTATGCAAAATGCAAGTATCCTGAACAATATTGTATGGCACGTAAGTCTGTTTGTTGCATTTAGACGTAATTGGTGCAAAATAAATATCAGTCAATGTCGTTGTCGCTGAAAGCTTAATCCTTTTACATATTTTGTAGATAGTCTCCACGAACCCCCATACTTATCCTATATTTTAAAATCTATTTCTAGTTTCGCGAGTGGTACACATTAAATGGAACTTTATTAACTGTTTAAAATGCTAACTAATATCGTTAATAACCCACGACCTGGCGTTTCGAAGCATTCTGCTTATCTATTTAGCAACTTTGATGACACGTATCGTAGTTAAATCAAGTAACGAATTCAGTTTGCATTTTTAACCCTTAAAAATGTTTACACGTTTAATGTGTAATGCCTTCATGTAAAAAATATAGTTCATTTAAAAACCCACTTTTTCACTATGTAAATGTATGTGCCCGGTCGTAAAATGTAAATATTCGCATTTATATAACATTAGTGCGCCCGTTTGGTAATATTTAAGCTGTAAATATGTGAAATTGGATATTTTTTTTAACTCATTGATGGTAAATACGTCACGTTAGTGCCAAAAGTATACAACCTATAAACTATAAATAACACTTGTACAAAGTTACTAACTAGAGGTTATTGTTTTATCAAATGAATAAAGCTCGCTTAATTATGAGATACGCTTTTTAATATTAGTCTCTGAAAAATATGTATATTAAAAAAAACTTATGACAACGGCGTAGGTATATTCATTTGTTTATAAGCTATCTGTATAAGCAATTATAAATATTATTAATAAAATGCATATTTATTATTTAAAAAATAATCTGTGTGCTTTCATAATGACGAAAATAATGATAAAATGATCGCGTTCGATTTCTGTATGAAAATGTGTTTATATTTTGTCTTGGACGGTTCCTGCTATGACACTAATTTGAAACTAAGATATATAATTAATTCATTACGAATAAATCTAATTCTATTGTAGAAAATGTTTTAGCTTACAAAATTTAAGGAGAACTTTATATCTCGCATGTTTTTCTGTTGCATTTGAGTATTATAATTACACAGATAAAAATATTGAAATTGATACCTTGTGTATGTATTGTTTTCAAAAAGATGTATAAACTGTAAGTACGCAAATGTTTGTATGTTTGTTTGTATTGGAGCATTACATTTACTATTAGATTAATTTCTATATGTATACCTACTATTTGCGACTTGTGTCAATTCGTTTAACTAAGCAATGTTTAAAAATACATACGTTAGCACCTATTTGATAGAGAATATTGTATTAGCCCGAAACATAAGTGTGAATGACGTGTTTTATGTTAGAAGTGAATTCGCTACCCAAAAGTGCAGATTATAATTAATTTTGTCTTACGTCACTTGCACAAGATGTTATAATGACGCTGCCTTAACCGTTGTGCTAGGTATTACTTAATCATTAATATATAATTACGAAGCGATTATTTAATTAGATCAAAGTGATTATATTAAACTCTATTTATTCGTACGGACCTATATAAGCTGTTTAAAAGAGGATTTTTTGTACTTTGAGTTCTCATCTTTACCAGCTCAGCAAACTCCTATGATCTCTTCTATACCGTCCATTTATTTTTTCTTCGTTTTTAAAATATGATAAATGCAAAAATGGCGAGGACTACTCAATACATACAGATATACAATTTAACATAATTAATAAATACTTAACTATTCTTCACGCTGGTATTAGGTTGGGAGGATCTATATTGTAGTTCGTTGTTAAGTTTGCCGTTGATAACAAAATATATTGTTACCTAGATAATTTTTGTTTCATTTATAAAAGCCGAATCCAAATAAAACTCTTTAAATGTTTTACAGCGCAAAACATACAAGCTACAGAAACTTTGAAGAACCCACGTTGCAAATTATCTAAAAATACTCTCTGTATAAATACTCTCTGTAGTTTACGCGAGTAGAACACATTTAAATAAAACTGCTTCTACAGTTTAAAACGCGATATATATTAGTTAAACTTATTTGAAAATTATTTTAAAAACGGCCCGAAGTTTCGGATGCTTTGCAGCAGCCGTGGTCACGGTTAATCATTTTACACGGTAAAGGGTTTTATTTAAACGTCAAGTATTGGGTAAAAATAAATTAGGCCTAGCACATGGCATTTCTATGTATTAAAAAAATGCCGTGTGTTAGAGACGTTTGACAGCGTCACAGGTGTTTCATTTAATGAATGATTTTGTTATTAATTTATTTGCTGTAGAATTTGGTAAACTATACTTAATTTCTAATGTATTTTCTAAAACGATAAGAGCCTTTGACTTAAAATTGCTAAAAGATAAATGTCATCTTTCTGAAATAAGTAATAATATCCCATTGTTCTTAGAGTTCGTATTAATTGAATCGATTCTTATGTGAATACTTCCTATCAGTTGTTTTCACTTCACATTCGATTTAATTTTACAATAATTATCTTCACGAAAATGCCCTGACATCTTTCATCTTTATCGAAATGTAAACATTTTTTATAACCTCCGTGTAATACACAGAAAGTTAAAACTTTCCACACATTTTTTTTTTCTACAAACAACGATTTTTCCTGCTAAATCTCTGCAAAAAAATGTTTATCCTATACTACTCCTCTATTAGTAGTAACTACTGTACTATTTAATATTAAAAATCGAAGCCAGACAGACGGGCGTCGTAACGCGTGACGCTACGAAACTCTTTATCCTTAGAGTTAACATTTTAAAATAACAAAATAAATCTCGACTACACGCTTATTGTGATTGTCTTGATTGTTTCGTAATGCGCATTGGCCACTTAGCCATTTTATTGCTGCTGTGCCGCCAGTCTGTCTACAATAACGTTAGAATAGTCAATGTTGCGTCAGCCAAATTCTGTTTACCGTTTTTTTAGCTGCCCAAATGCGTGCGCTTGCATCTGTGCTCCCATCTATTTTTATTTGTTTATTTATTTCAAAGTGGATAGTTTAGATCTTTAATTATATTTTATTGCATATTGTTTGTCTATAAATAATTGACAGTTACAATGGATTGAGTAAGTAACCAATAGATGGCACTGCTATCCATCTATGTAAAAAGCATGATGGTCCCCGTGACTGACGTTCTCCTACTGTTCCTCTTAAATTGTATATCACAATGTAATAAAACAATAACTTCAGCCACAGCAACGCGTGGCCGGGTCTGCTAATAAGATACAAAATATATTGAAGTATACTTAAGTGCGTAATTAAATGAAATGAAAAGTCTAAATCATTTTGATGTGTTAAATTTGGCTTTTTAATTTATGAAATTTGGAGGAAACATGAATTGAATTGTTTTTTTAAAACAATTTTGTGTTAATGCATGATTATAATGGACCATTCCATAGGGGGAAAAGAACTAAGACGACAATTAAAACATTTAACAAAGGGAATACAGTGTGTCGGAGATGTTCGTAGTTTTTTAATCTCAATTCATATCATGTTTATACTTATACAAGCTATCATGCTATAAGGATATTATAACACTTAATTCAAACGATGGTTTGGTAAACACATCGTTCATCTGTTTCCTCCCGAGTAAATCACTATCGCATTTTACATATCATTAATTAAAATTTGTTATAGGATAATAGGATTATTAACTTGGTACAGGCCCTGTGAACCGTGATAGTCGCATACGCAACAGCTGTCCTTGAATATTTTAGTGTCCGAACTCGCATTGTTCATATCCATTTGCTGTCAGTATGCTCCAGTTTTTTCTGCAGAATTTGAGACGTAAAGCGAAAACTCAATAATAGATAAATAATTCACGTGTAATTTCGTGGATCGCATGAATCAGTAATTTTTTGATGTTTCGATTGCAGTCGATTATCCATTAAAGTAAAGATTCCAATCTATTGAATTTCTGTATGTCGTATTTAAATTACTCGCAGATTATAAAATAGTTTCGCTCTTAGTAAAAACTTATTTTATTTTTTTTTTAAATAAAACACTTTAACGGTTTAAAACGCGATATATTAGTTAAACTTATTTGAAAATGATTTTTAACTTCGGCCCGACGTTTCGGATGCTTTGCAGCAGCCGTGGTCACGGGGAGACTAAAGTTTAACTAATATATCGCGTTTTAAACCGTTAAAGTGTTTTATTTAAATGTGTACTACTCGCGTAAACTATATACAGTATTTAACTTATTTTATTACTATCTATTTTGTTTGATTAGTACCAATTGACCTACTACCTAGAATAACTTAATATAAGTTATTACTCTATTGGTGTAGGTCCTCCAGGTAAAGCATAAAGATTTATTTTCAATCTAAAACTCACCTATTGAAGACTAAATAGGATATTTTATCATTGATCTAATAAATTCTAAATAGCACTTATACACTGGGGTCACAATGTTAAACTTATCCGGTTCCATCCGGCCAAGTATCTATCAGTTCAACTCATAATACAAAGATAATATGGCGAATATAGGGAGCCCTATGAACTTTAAAGTTAAAAAAAATGTTTAAATAAACCACTTTAACGGTTTAAAACGCGATATATTAGATCCCAATAAACAGCATACCGGCAAACGCGAAGACACCGTTAGTCAATTCTGCAAGTCTGGTGGCCGATGGAACAGATTCCGCTAGCGTAGCAATTTTTTACTTTGACGTCAGAGACATCCTCCATCTTTTGTCTCAGGGCCGAAGTTAAAAATCATTTTCAAATAAGTTTAACTAATATATCGCGTTTTAAACCGTTAAAGTGTTTTATTTAAATGTGTACTACTCGCGTAAACTATAGACAGTATTTAAAAAAAATGCCCTATTGTATTTCTCCTTAATTTCATTTACGACGATACGATACTTTTATATACGTCGTTCAACTTTTTATTCAAGTGAAGTGGGAAAGCCCGTTTCCCGTCGTGGTGCATATGGCGAACACATCTCTGTGTCCGTTTCACTGATTCCTTCTTTTAACAATTGTATGTTTCCCTGGGTTTCGAACCCAGGACCTCTCGCGCTTAACGCAATGCTAGATGGCGTTTAACCATTTGGCTATAGAGGGGGTCACTTTTTTACTAGGTTATACATAGGTTACATAATTATTGTTAACGTGTAGAAATTATGAAAAAGTTTAATTTTGAATACATGGATTTTTGGCGTCTAAACAACATTGCGTGAACTAATTATCGTTCAGGAGGGATCGTTTAACATAATATATTGTAAGTGATATAAACTAAGCACACATTTAAAAACTGCCAAATTTGTTACTTCGGTGTAACATGGAAAAATATCTACAGTACATACATAAACTGTGATTATGGTACAAATTATTTAAAATAAATAAAAAAATCTTACCTGTTATTACTAATTAAATTATTATCAATAAAAATCTGTCAAACGTAAGCCGACTAGTCTGAGAATAGAAGGTACATACGCCTCTACCCTTTTTACGTCAAAAGCTTTAATTACTTATACAAGAAACTAAAAATTCCCACGACGTCACCCATCCACTTATAAAAACAAATTTGTTATTTATCAATGACGTCTAATTCGGAAGTAACATAGTATATTTAATAATATTTTGATGTAAACGTATTGAGTTGTTTTGATATCATCATAGTGAACTATGATAAACAGAATCGTCTATTAATTATCCTTTATTGAAACTGTCTATAATGTATGTCAAAGCGTCCAATCGCCAAATACGTCATATTTTTGTTGTTTTTTGGTTTTCTGATAATTAATGTTGCTCTACTATGTCATTGTGCGTATGTAATTTCGAATACGATTAAAAATTCCCCCTCCATGACTGATTTTTCTGAAATATGTCGTTGAACTAGAAATCTTAAACTAGTTATACTTGTATAGTATGATATAAAAATATGTATCTTATACACAGGTAGTACCTACAGAAATAATGCGAAATTTTTTACAAATATTACATCACATTATGTAAAACAATCTTTATCGTACATTCCGGAAATCGAATTCGTCTCCTTTGACAAATTTAATATTAATTGCTTATTTAGATTCTATTGCATAAAGATTTTCAAAATAAGAAATAAGTTACTCAATTAAATTAAGTTTATAAATAACCTGAGGACCTGCAACGTTTATTTAGTTTGAATTCGAGGTCACCTCGTGCCCAAGAATACCGTTAGGTATGCTTTTCGAATACCCAAAAATAAATTCAAGCTCTAAAAATAACCTGATGCATATTGGGTTTCTAAATATAGAATAACTTTCAATGCTGTAAGAAGCCAGTATAAAGATATTACTTTAATATTAACGTTCCGTATACATAATTATCGATTAGATTATATTTATTTCTTAATATCAAACATTGTCTGTATATTTTTTTATCTAAATAAAATACTAGTGCTTTTGTGAGGTACTTTCAACATTGTTATTTTTTGATAGAACTAATCTTTACTATTTAGTTCTAAGAAGGATCTAAATCACTCTGTATTTAATAACAATATTTTATGTATTATCATTCTAATATTACGCGAGTTCATTCAACGTTGTAAATACGTCATCGCGTTCGACCAAACAGCCTGAATAGCGATGACAACAAAACTCGTTTTATAGAATAACAAATTGTAATAGCAGTTTGTTTTAGCACTTAAGTACATAAGTGCTAAAACAAAATCATATTAAAATATCTAGATCTAGATAATTGCATTTCGTATTAGCTCATAAAACGTTATCTACTCTGCGCATGTCTATAGTATATAATATGTAATAAATCCATTAAAATTTTGAACATTTACCTACATTTTCATCTTTTAACTTCGACGCGAAAATGTGCAGAGTATTTAAATAAAACACTTTAACGGTTTAAAACACAAAATAAGTAAGAAGTTCGGTTCAATATTTTGATTCTAATGATTTGATTCGGCTATTCGTTACATCATCCTGTTTTGTCCACGTGATATGTGTAGCCATAATAACAATGAAGGTTGTTTTTGCAATTCATCGCCTTTTAAAATAGTTTAATAGTTTTCTAACCACTGCTTCAAATAATTCTTCTTTATCGTACTATGCTAATTAGCGATTACCGAACCATCTCTTATATGTATACAATACATAATATCACACGTATCGTAAAGTATGACTCTACTCTACTATGGCTAGGTAGTTTTTCTCAAATATAAGTGTTCTGAAAAATTAGAATAATAATAATAATAAAAATTACATTTTAATATTAACCTAGCTTAATAAAATTATAAGAGAAGAAGATTTTTTAACAATATCTACTGCTAAATCTAGAGAGCAACGACACGGTAAGGTCATGTCATGGATTCGAGTCCCTATCCATTTTTTTCAATTAAAAATATTTGAAATACATAGAAATGAAATAAAAACGAATATGCTGATGTGTAGAATCGTGTGGCATGACGCCAAAATCACGGAGAAGCCGCACGCGCCGCTCGCAAGATAAGCTAACAGTTACATCAGATCGCTTTTGGCGGCGCGTGCTCAACCACCTATAAAACTACCGGCTCCGATACCCGCAACTCATTCACCAATTGAATGTGATAGATAACAAGTCAATATTAGTTTGTGGCAATGATCTACGCTCTCATGCATTTAACTGATCTAATTAATTCAAATCTCGATTGCGAACAGTGGTGGCACAGTGATAATTTATGTGACAGTCATTCGCCTATCTTCGAGCATCAACACAGATAATATTTACTGATTGACGGGTAAATATTTTTGTTTTGCTTTAAAGACTAAGTAAATTTCAGTTAGTAACTAGTCATAATTTCATTCGAGAAATTTTTAGTTATACCTAAATATTTTCTATACCTACTGTTCAAAATATATACTGGTGACCTTTTTATCTTTGGGTTATTTTGCTTAAATTATATTACGTCAATAATTGTTCGCGATCCTCAGTCCATTATGATAAAGACGCTTATTAAAATTGCGATAGCCGAATAAAAAACAACGAAATTCACTTTGTTCTCACACAATAAAGGAAAAGAGAAAGTAATTAGTAATATTAATTACTTTAGCTGATACATTTATTATTATTCAGCAGCAAGTGCAGTTCGTCGGTTATTTTTTATTAATTACGTCAGTCCAAGTTCAATACAAAACTGCATGAATTGTTCATTCTATCACTACAATTTCCAATTAATTTGTTTCAGTATTGCCGCTCGCAGAGAGAATAATATATATTAAGATTTTAATCTAAATATTGCTATACACGAGGACTGCCAAAATGACTTCTGTCCAAGCACTCCAATTGAACTTATCGAAGCCCCTCCCGATAACTCAAGATTCTAATGATTTTGACATGATGGCGCTGACGAAGGCCGCCTTGAGGTTTGTCAATCCGTGGTCTGTAGCGGTGAAATCTGAATGGACTCTTAAGGAAAAGATTGAACCCGGCGCACCAGAAGCGAAAGATCGTATAATATCTCTAGCGGAAGTTTCTTCCCACGATACTCCCGATGACTGCTGGGTTGTGATTTATGATAGAGTGTATGACATATCGAGCTTTCTTGATGAGGTAAGAATTTGTAAAATTCAATTGTTCTATACAAAAGGAAACATAATTTTATGCAAACAGTTCAGAATTTGATGGGCTCCTTAGTCTTGTAACAGCAATGTAGGGCTAATAACTAACGGGGCGTGGGTTCGATCCCCACCGCGGCCAACATGTTGCTAATTTTTCAATTTGTAATTTTTATGAATCATGTCGGACTTCTTCTGGAAATCGAGATATTGAATGGGTGGTAGGAATGTCGAAATTCCATCAATTACGAATCACCGTCCACAGATGAAAAAGTCGTGAAGTTTAATCGCGTTTTAGTCTGTGGATTTCCGAATATCCAAAGCCAAAATAGGTCGACGGTGCATCTTTCCTATATGTTATATGGTTGGGGTATTTTGCCTTCCATCCAGTGAATTCTATGCTTATCTGTCTTCCTCCATTAAAGATGTAATATTAACAAAGTTTCGTTTCCTCTATAGCACCCTGGTGGCGCCGATATAATGCTTGAGTACGCTGGACGTGACGCCAGCACCGCCTTCCGCAGTTCAGGACATACGAAATCCGCCACTAAAGCCCTAGAGAGGTTTCTCGTTGGAGAGCTACCGATGCAGGAACGAATGTACAGACGCCCCGGGGGCATGCGCCTCAGCGACATTCCAGAGTGAAAAATATTCGCACTGCATTAATTGTATTATAATTTACTAGTATCGCAGCGACTTCGTCCGCGTAGAATAGTTCTTTTGGACATCCAAATTTGTTTTTGCTAACCTTATCTTTATAAATTTAAGCTGTTACGACGTCGGTCGTGTCCCGTCGTTCTTGCAAGTTAAGCTTAAAATATAGACCGTAATATAGAACCGTTTTCGCCGGCTACGAATTGGAAATCCTCTAAGATGCATAATTTTCCGTTTCCACATTTTCACTCCTGAGTCACATTGCGACGTGTTATAGCCTATAGCATTCTTACCAACGCAAAAATGATTTTTCAATTCGAACCCGTAGTTTCTGAACGCGCTAACGTTCAAACATACAAACTCTTCAGCTTTATATATTAGTATAGATGTGTAAGCCCGACTTTGTTTTTAAGCGCTTTCAGATAAAACATTCGCTAGTTGCTAAGCAGTAAATACGATACCAGTGTAATAACCTTTCCTAAATTATTATTAGCGTTTAAGTTTACCTCGTTTATTGCAGTGACATAAAATTATTGATAAGCGTTTTAAGTATTACCTATAGCTGAAGAACAAAGCCTTAGAAAGGCGATTAAATGTAATTAGCATGTTTATTAATAATTAATTTGTATAGATGACACTAACGGAATATAAAAGGGTGTTATTTAAAAAAATGTGTAAGGCTTTCACGGCCATCGTTCAGCTTATCATTGTTTTTCCATCTGTTCAACATCTCCTGATGATGCCGTCCGCTTGTGACGGCGAAACGTCGAGAACCTATTCTCGTTTACGTCGGCCGAACAGCCCGAAAAACAACGATAAGAAAAATTCTTGTTGTGTTTAATTTTTATTTAAATGCTACCATATGTTTATGCATTTACCTACTTATCGTTTAGAACTAAGGGCTCGCAGTATTAATAAGTATCTGTTTATTTCTGTTTGATACATTTAAGTATATGGCAAAAGTTCCTATTATAATTGTTCGGCAATACATTTTAATAAAGTCTTTTTAAACCTTTTTTCTTTGTTTCTTATAACCCCAAACATTGTCTTATTGGAGCAAACTCATCAATGCAATTAGACGAAGGAAATAAAAATTAGGCAAGTGTCATCAGATATTTTATTGATATTTGCTTCTGTATTTATAAAAGACTTAAAAAAGAGAATTCGTGTTATTGAAACTTTGTTCATATATAAATGTCCTTAAAATGTCGATCCTTTGCTTGCTTTTGAAACTAATTATTCATACTTTCTTGTCAGATCTGAAAATAAGAAACAGTAACTAAATCGTAGAAAATGTTTTATTTCATTAGCCACAAAGGAAAGAGACAGATGGATTATAAATAATATAGCACAGTAGTACCGAAAAATTCAAGGAAAATTATCTATTTTAATTTAGATATAAAACATGAAAGAACCAAGGAAGATTTTTTATTAAAACTTCATATGTTATCCGTTTGATGCGCCCTAAGTCTCTAAGAAACAAAAATACGAATAATAAAACAATTTAGTGTATTGTTTTTGCTCTTTTGTAATATTAACGTTAAAAAATGATAAATAGTGTGAGTCAGTAAAAATTATTACTTGGAACGCTTAGATATATAATACTAATCTTGTAAATGACCTCACGTTGTAGACAATGATAACTGATAAACAGTCATAACATTTTAAATAAGATACCCAAACTTCACTTATTAGACTTGGAACAATTTATTATAACATACCTACATCTACGCAGATAAGCCTGAAAATTATTTAATTACGTTCAAGCGGATTGTTAACATCTTATACTCTACATTGAAATATATAAATCACCCAAGTTTAAGTACGTTAACGCTACGGTCTCCTATAAACACCGTATAAAGCGCTACTATAGAAATCGTTGTTGTCTCAAAGGTCCCCGTTGACGTTTAAAAAAAACCCGTAGACACACTTGTCACGCTGTGATCGGCCGGCCCCGAAACCACAATCGCAGGCAATTGTTCCGCGTACCACTCACCCGGGTGAGCATTCGACCAGTTCTTCAAGCTCCAACCCACATTGCGGTGGTCAAATTCGAGGCCCCCCCCGGGCATTCTTGGTCTACCCGTGTTTGCAGCCAAACAGCAATACATGAAATATTCCATAAAAAAAATTAAGCTCTGAAGTTTTGTGGACGCTTTTTTAGGTATTTTATTTGATAAGATCGTTAACGTTAAATTTGAAGCGAGTTTCACCATTTTTGTAAAGGAGTTACTAGACGTCGTCTTTTATACTTTCTGTGTTCATCTACTACTAATACGTACTAATCGGGATCGATCCGGAATTTGTGAGGCGGTATAATATGCTATACACGGCTCTAACATAAGACCGCAGCCTTAGTAGCATAAACGTTCAACAATATAGTTAATTGACCTTTTTATTATACGTCAGGTATAAACACTTCAATTACATGTGTTTTAGATAATTATATAGTGTTACTAGGTTCCAGGATGATATCAAATTCAGTCAAAACAATAATAATATCGCAATAAAACTGTTTACAAATTTTGCACAGCAGTATGTAAAATTTTGCCAAGCCAAGCTGCAGACACGGGCACTAAACATCAGACGGGTGTTTCCTACTTTGCCTTTGTCTTCGACAGAGGAGGCATGTATAATGCCCCATAACATGTTATTAATAATACGCTGTCAAGATTTTTGGGTTTCAAATTTGCACATTACATGTTGGACTATCAACATTTAATCTATTTAATTTAATAGTTACTATATATATATTTTTTTTTTTTTTTTTTTTTTTTTTTTTTTTTTTTTTTTTTTTTTAGTTAAGTGAAATCCCGTTTCTCCCCGTGGAGCATAATGCGGATACATTTCTATGTCCGTTTCACTAATTGCGATCAGGTATTTTTAAAGAATATATTTAAAAAAATGTTAATCGTTCAAGATTGTTTTAAAATCAATTATAATTAACTACTGCTCGCGTTCACTGCACTGATGTTGAAAATTTTGATTTTGTTACTAATTTAAATATACCTTGAAACGATACATAAAAATATATGTCGTCCGTGACATAGGCAAAATTCAGGTTATTAAATTCCACTAAACATTGGTTTAACTTGGTCAATTATTCCATTTATTCATACTTCACGACCTTTTAGATTTGTTAAATAATTACACAAGGAAAATGTGATAACTAATTGTAATACACTTCATAGATAACCAACATAAAATTATGTTAAAACAGACATAAATATATAACTTTTTTTATGACAGAGGAAGAAAGATTGCTTGTAAAGCTTGGGGGACTTATGGAAGGTGAAATAGATAAACGACAGCAGGCTGAAACCGACTAACACTTTACGGCTTTTCTTTATACGGACGGAAGGAATTTGAGGCTCCTATCATTAGAATATAATTTATTATAAATTATTCAGAAAACTAGAAAATGTATTTTAGAAACATGTTGGACGGGGTGACCCATGGCCGCAATCATATTAAGTGTATAGGATTGAGAATATCAAATATATAAAATGATTCAGATCCATAAAAGGTAAGTTCGTAGCGTCAAAGGACATAGGGTATATTTCTGCAATTGTCACCTACTTATAATTGCTAACTCATAACCAGATAATAACAGTATATCCGTTTATGGAACATGCAACTCACAGATGTCTGTAAGACCTCGACGTTATAAAGTAGCGTAAGTAGACGGCTAGAATAAGAACTAGCAGCACGGCCGTGACCTGAATCGTCGACTCGCGCGGCAACTCGCACTTGGCCACCTTTACCTCGTCTGGGGTTACTGCCAGCTGAAATATGAGCTCGTCTGTTTACAACCGCAATCTTGAGACCAGATGTAACCTCGGTATAGACTTTGAAATTAAAGATCACATAGCCTTGGTCATGTAATTACTGTATATAACGGTAACGTTGAAATTTGTGTGTAATAGAAAAATGTTTGAAAAGGAAGAGATGTTTTATGTTTTATGTTCCTCAACAAAACTTAATACGTTCGTGTTCATTGCGTTACTATTAGAAAATTTAACATCCGTAATAGACTACAAATCTTACCAAATAATACTTAGGGTCCAATCGATTTCTCCATGAAAATGATGGTACGGTGTACTCCACGAACTCTATCTTATGGTCAGGTCTGGGGACAAAACTATGCCGAACAATACAGCTGTTATGCGTATGAGCCCCGAAAGCCGCTCGGGGTAACAACATCTCTATCAAATATTCTGTCGATTCCTTCGACAAGCAATCCCATCGTTCTTCGAAAAGGACATTTCTTCGGGGCAAAGGGGCCGCGTCTGGTTCTGTACAAATAGTATCTGACTCCCTGTAGAGAGGGTAGTGCTAAAAGAGAATCAATTAATCATGAACGCAAAAAAGTAAGTTTTTTGTAATATGACAAAATTTGCCAAATGACATTTATCTACTTATTGCCTAAGTTTTAACTAAATTTCATAAAGCAATAAAAAAGGAAACTGCGGGTAAAATAACGATAAACCTTCCTTCAACTCAATTCAAGTATAATATTTAGCACATTTTTATTTCCGTATCAATTATTTTTGGGCGCTTAAATGTCATATTGCATTATTATTATTCGTTATGTATTCGTAAAATTTTGCAATAAAATTGCGCAATATTAACCAATCCTATTACTAAAATTCATCTTTACATAACATAGGTATGTATTGTCCAATCAATATGTACGTATTTGTCTAAGACCAATATCTCCCAACTATACAAATGTTATAAAGGTGTTAATCTAATAATTAAATAATGGTTCCAATTGAAAAAATATTTTTGTTTTGGACGGACTATTTATAGGAGAAGGGCTATATAACATCAC
This sequence comes from Leptosia nina, assembly GCA_963661955.1. Taxonomy (NCBI): domain Eukaryota; kingdom Metazoa; phylum Arthropoda; class Insecta; order Lepidoptera; family Pieridae; genus Leptosia; species Leptosia nina. The sequence continues at coordinate 6,726,656 of CAVLEF010000040.1, forward strand.
GCTGCAACCAAAATAAATTGGGAAATCTTTGAGGGCTTCGATTCAAGTACGAAGATGCGAAAACGGTTCAAGTACGTTTGAAAACGTTATTATCGTTTACATATTATTGCACATGAAGGCACTATATAATTTAAAAATCTAAAATAAATTGAAAAAAAAAAATTTTTTTTTGACTCGGGCAGGACTTGAACCGGCATTGTCAGCGTTCTGCTGTATTTTTTTTTAAATTTATTTTCGATTTTTAAATTATACGGTTCAAGTAACCAAAAAAAAAGTATGAAAGAATGATTCCTATGATCTTTATATTATCTAAAGATATATGAGTAATCAAATTTAGTTAACATAAGTAATTAATAATTTTTGCCATTATTTTGTATCAACATAACAATATTAGTCTTGCAAACAAGACAATGTTTATTGGATCAGTCTATGTACTTATATAAGACTCGTGTTCTACGAACGAAGGGTCCACCCGTACTGATATTGTGATAGAGTAATACTAACAATTAAATATATCAAGATTAATAAGTAACTAACTCTCTAATGAATTTTTTTATGTGGCCACCTATAAAATGGAAAGTTAATTAATGAAACGTTTTACTACTCACTTGCATGAATATTGGTCTACTATAATATGGCAACTTAGTCTTTCCTTTGCATAATGTCGAACCACTGCTGCATTTTAGGGTATCTAAAAAGAACATTATAATTCACAGCCAACTAAGTAAGATGAAGAAGGCGATAAAAAAACTGAAACTGAGTCAAGAGTGCTAGGTGAAAGCGATAACATTCATAAAATCCTTGTTGCCCTTATGACATGCTCAAAAATATAGTGTGGATCCTGGCACGTCCTAGAACCAAAAATTTCTTATGTTTTATGCGGGCTTCAAGCACCTAATATATTTTATTAGCCAAAAAATAACCCAACCATTGAATAAACTTGTGCCATAATAAAAAAGTGAACTTTGCAGGTTTAATTAACCTGCAAATTTATTAATTAACCTTATTTTGGCTGAACAGGTAAAAATTACTATACCTGCAATTCTTTCAAGTTCTGAAATTGCTCTAGAACACAGTGAACACCCATCACCTTCCATAGCCATAGAATTAATGAGCACAAAATGATTTCCTCTAACACTCACCAACTTAACGGGAGGTGCATCGAGTTTGACTTCAAATCTATTTGCTGTATGTGGGGTGATCCTAGAGACAACACAAACTTGATACAAATTTGCTTATTCTAGAAACAACATAATAAAGGTAAGTCAAGTTATCAAGAAGTAGAATCACTTCTTGTGAAACTTACTTATAATGAAAACCAATATCGTGATTACCAGCTACTATATACATGGTAGTGTCTTTTGGTGTTGTAAACAATTTGTAGAATCTTTCAATGTAGTCATTAAATTCCTTTTGTGAACACCATTTACCCTCATCAAATAAATCACCTAAAAAAGAAAGCTTACATGGATTCTACGGACATACAAGTATCTAGTTTGGAATGTATTAAGTCTCAATTTCACTGTTGGCACAAAGTAAGCCTTGAACTTTTTTTTTGCTATATTAAATATTTAAAACTACAAAAGACCAGCTAAATTAAACAGCTAGCTATGCATTGTTCAGAGTATCTTTATACTCAGTAATTTATTTGTTTTTAAACAGTTAAGTAATACTTAGAAGTCCTCAGCATTACCTATAGTTGTATACACAGTGTATACAACTAAAGGTAATGCTGAGGAATGTGATATATTGTTCATAGAAGGTAAAGTAAGGATAGAAAAGATAATTATCAGTATTATGGTTTAAATACGGCACTAACGCAGCTGTCAAAGTATATTCCAATTTAATATATTTACGTTTATTGTTTACCTAAAATAAATACTAATTCAGGCCTGTGCAATGTCATTGCTGTTTGAAATGCACGATGCATTTGCCACTCTCGTCGCTCTTTGTCCAGCCAGTGACCATTTTTGGAACCTAAAAGGTGAATATCAGCCAGAACCATAGCCTGGACTGGTTCAACGTTCCTAATTGGCTTTTTGTCTAATGTTGGCCAGCGACACTGAAATTGTTTAATAATTGATTTCAGATTGAACTATAAATTAAATATATACTTCTTGTGATAAGGTAATAAAACTCACTTGTAGTTGGGTAACATAGTAAATTAGATATTCACAGTAAACATATATAAGAACTATGCCCAGGAGCAATCGAACTAATGTTTTAAAAATAAGAACATAAATACGTCGTTTGAAAAACATAAGGTTCATGATTAGGCATTCAGAATCTCATCTCATTTTTTTTACAACACGTATGTAAATGATAGCTCTAGAGATTTTTCAGTGAGATTCAGTATTTTGTTATTAAACTCTACACCTTCATTAATAATTGTGTTCTTAAAGTGATTTTCGAAATCACCGCTTCTTTTCTTACTCATATGTGCTCATAAGTCATCTTAACTTTCAGTTTCAAAAATAATGACAGTAGACAGCCTTTGTGAGCTGACACAAATGTCAGCTCACAATGACACATTCTATAATCACTTTATACTGTCAAATTGGTAATGTCTGCTGTAGAAAAACGGAATATCGGAATAATTTTCCTTCATTTTATCTAGTTCTACCGAACGAGTAACAATTAACATAAATAAGTAACTTTTCATGGATTTTATAAGCTTTTTAAGGCCGTGACGTGATTAGGTCATAGTAACGAGTAACACAATGTTTCCATGGTCTTAAACCTCTTCAAAGGTTTAAAAAAATTTTTTTTTTTTTGGGGGTTTAAAAAAAAAAAACCCTTTCCGGAATTTTTATACCTTTTTAAAAAAAAAAAAAAAACCAATATTAAAAAAAAAAAAAAAAAAATTTTTTTTTTTTTTTTTTTTTTTTGGCTGGGGCCAAACCCCCCCCGGGGGGGGGGGGGTTTTTTTTTTTTTTTTTTTTTTTTTTTTGTTTTTTTTTTTTTTTTTTTTTTTTTTTTTTTTTTTTTTTTTTTTTTTTTTTTAATGGGGGGGGGGGGGGGTTTTTTATTACGTATCACCAATGGGGGAGGGGGGAGGGGGGTTCAAAAAATTCTAAAAAAAAGATCACGTGATTAACGGACAACCCCTTAGATTATTATCTACAACTATACATTCCCATAACATAAAAACACAATTAAACAACAAGATATCATTTTTATTTATCATTAACAAAGATCAGGAAAGAATCTAGATAGTTATAACTACAGGTACCTACAGTTATATAATGTTTAAAAAACGGAGAAGAGAAAATGAGACACTTCTTAAGTTTCCTACACACATATCGATACAATTATATAAAGCCCTAAACATATTGTATATCTTTAAAACAATACTTGGCTATTATTTACACTTGACCTATTATCACATTTATAGTACGAGGAATTAAACCTACTCCTATTTATTCTACCTACAATTAATTTTATAAATAAATTACCTAAATGTTATAAACAGTAACAGTATAGTTTGAGATTATAGTTATCTATACAATGGCTTTGATATCCATATAAATTAAGGCGACTGATCGTGCCAATTAGACTCCAACGAGTCCCATAATCACGTACTGTAGATTCAAACACAGCCCCTCCCGGACTCGTACGAAGAACAACCATATATTCTCTCCAACTAACTTCACTGTCCTCTTCAGTTCCGGCTTCCAATTCTGTCGCATCAACAATTTCTGTTATATTTAAAACAGAACATAGTTTATAATTGTGAACAAGGTTATTAATTTCCTTTAGAATATAATTTGCCGCAAGTAAAGCCTCAACGCTTTCAGTAGATATTTTCCGTTCACGGTGGCAGGTACACCAGTGGTCATCAATGTCGGCAATTGAACAAGTACGGTTACCTGGTAAAGGCAAAAATAAGCTAATAGCACGTTCTCTCCAGTATGATTTCTGACTTCTCGATTTAATATTTGAATTTTCTATATTGGATAGATCTATAAGATCATTTAGTGTAGTGTATAAATTAAACGGAGTAGTCAATCTTTGGCGGTTTAATTTAAGATTACTATACGCTTCATTATATTTCTTTTTAAACGAGTCTGGTACTAATATATGCACAAACGGGAGACGCTCTTCTAGTCGCCCTTGTTTGGTGGCTCTTATATTTCCCCACCTAATACCGTGGTCGCTTACCAGAAATATAATGGTGTCTTCTAAAACCTTTTGATGATCGAGGTTCTTAAAAAACTGTTCATAAAAAAAGTCCATTAGCATCGGGTAATTTAGATAGTCGTGGCTCATGGTAACTTCCCAAAAGAAACCAAAAAGTCTAGACGAACGCATTTTTATCAAAAGGTTTTCAATATAATCTAACAGCACTCTATAAAAATATTTATTGTTCATGCACAATAATGAGTTAAAATCCTTGTTATTCCCAACATTTTTTTCGGCTTCTCGTATGAACGTACGCAAATAATAATCGGTTGGGTTTCTGGCAAATCCACCTCTTAAATAATTAAATGTGCCCAAGCTAGCGCTGTCTTCGCCGAGAGCTGTATAATATCCAGCTTCCTTGTACCAATCCCAAATAAATGGGCAGTTATCAAAAAAAGTATATTTTGGATTGGGAACACAAGTTTTCTTTAGTTCAGATTCTCTTATACCTAGCAACATGGGTATCAGATTGGGAAAAGTATTGTCTCCAACTTTGTTGTAACCTTTTAATTCAATGGCGCCTTTTCTTGTTAAAAAATTTAAAGTTTTGGGCATTGTACGGTAAAAATTTAACCGCGATACTGCATCTATTCCTAAAATAATAACGTTGTATGAAGTCTTATTTTTTCGTGCGTTTACAGCACTATCCCACGACAATTCTTTATTTACAACAAACAGATAGTATTGCTGATACAAGATTCTCGCTCTAGTATAACACACTACGTGAACGAATTCATCGTTTGCTTCTATGATGGCTTTAAAATGTTTACATTTACGGTATTCTACGCGATCGTCTATTTTAGCAGAGTGGATATCCTTCACTGACGATGGGCGATAAAAAGATCGGTAGCAACACAGAAAACTATCATCGCTTACATTATAATGCATTACATTCTCCTTCTTGATCCAAATATGAGTTGTGTTATTTTCGAGAAAAGGAGACTTTGAATTCAAACATGATTTGACACTTTCCGGATATTTTACGAATTCTTTTATGCCGGCATCGAGGGGATGCAGAGCCGGGATGCTGCATCCCTCTGTTCGTATTGTATAACTGTCCTGAACGAATGTTTCATATAACGTATCCAAATGAGGGGCGGTAGCGTAGTTACTGAGGTACATAAGATTGGTATAGCCGTTGGAATATGTTAATAATATAGTACTCGCGAAAACCGTAGTTAGAAGAAACAGATAACGCAACCGCACAGGCGCCAGGCCCAACATTCTGTACCCGTGAGTGTCTTGAGTTGTACTGTAAAGAAACAAAATTATTACATTCGTTTGTCAAGATAGCGTTAGTGGAAAATCAAATTAGTAATGGATAAAGCTTGTCAATTGTGGGGATTATGTAGATATTGTTAAGTAAGGACGTGTTACTATTTGTTTGAGAAGGCTACATTTTTCGATTTTTAGTTAAAGAAAAAACTATATACTGTAGTTATATTTTACCTCTTCAAATTCTATCTGTCCCTACTGTCTAGGAATATTGCATCTATTATTACCGACCATAACTATTTCTGTTTGCTTTGACTTTTTAAGATCTTTATCTATATTTTCACAAATATCCCTATAAATTAATAAGAAATATTTTTTTTGTGCTTAGAGTAATAGGCTACTTTTATTAGTAAGTTTGCGATCTTTACGCTCGTTTGATTATGTAATTGATTTATGATTTCACAGTAAGTAAAACAATAAATTTCGCGACTTAATGCCAATTTCCACTACAAGACACTTAACACACAGAATCATTACCTTTTCTATATCTATACTAATGTATAAAGCTAAAGAGTTTGTTTGTTTGAACGCGCTAATCTCAAGAAGTACGTTTACAAATTGAAATTATTTTTGAGTCGGTTGAGGAATATTATAGGCACATAATACATATAACACATTGTGATGTGACTAATAGGAGCGAAGATACAGCGAGAAATGTGAACAAACCGAGGGTAATTTTTCGTCTCTGTAAGTTTCAGATGCGTACGCTGCGAAAACGGTTCAAGATACCTAAAAATTGTCTATGAAAGAATGATTCCCCTCTAAATAATCTAAAAAAAGTCCCTGAAGCGATATGTCTATGTTTTAAGATTTACTTGCAAGAACGACGGGAATGGACGCGATCGACTTTGTGGCTAACAGCTGAAGTTTATAAATATGACGGGGTTTGCAAAAACTTAACCCAAAATAACGATTCTCGCGGACGAAGTCGCTGGCACAGCTAGTCATAAATATATGCTACGTTATTTTTTATACATTATCTAAATAAATAATAAACATGTAAAAAAAGCACTGATACATTTCTGCGTCGGGTAATTTCGAAAACAAGAAACATATTGGAGTGACGGCGAGTTTCTTGCCGCTTCTTCTCGTGCGTTGGTTCTTCTTTGTTTGCTTAATAACTGACATTATAATCTATAATATATTTTTCGCTTTTAACTTAAATTTAATTTTTATAATAACAACAATTGACTAAACCTACAGCTAGAAGCAAAAACGAAATCAGTATATAAATGAGAAACAATATTATTATTTCAACTTTATTCATTTTTACAATGTCAACAAACCCGTATGCATTAAGTACATAACACCATAATATTCTTAAACTCATGTCATTATTATATTGTTTATGTTTCAACGAAAACTATTACAGCAACAAACAATTTTGTCTGGGACGTGAATCACATTTAATATACGTTTATAATAAACCACATATTAACCTATATATTTAACAAAGAAGTCAAGCGGTATATGGCCATTTTCGTTGTAAAATTAGATTTTAATAAATAAAGTACTAGGTAATTTTTATATCGTCTATTATTATACGCCCCTATATTTTGTATGTACCTTCTAATAGGTAAATTATCTACACGTAACGATCTACTAATTTTTTAAACACTGAACCTAGATTGTTTTCGTCTAGACTTAACCTATATTACTAAAAAGTATAAACAGCACCGAACTATTACGTAAGTTTTAAAAGTAATTATTTTTACCTAAGTGTTTCCAATCATTATACAGCCTTAATTCCGTAAGCATATTTATTATACACCTGTTAGCAAATACAAGGGGCCTGGCCCAGCGTAGAAAAAAATAACTAACGTAATACAAAAAGTAAGTAGTAAGTTTGGCACATAGTATTTAGTATTATTTTTAACGAATTGAAGACATTTTACAATATATTGACTAGACAATAAAATTATATAAATAACCACACAATTATAATAAGAAATAAATGTCGATCTTTTCTGATTTCGCAACAAATTGCTGATATAGCACTTGTGTAATATTTCTTAAAACATAAATAATATATTTTCGTAATAGGATCGTATCACAGACGAAGTTTTAGGCATCGGTGTTAGGCTTGACCTATGAAGAAAGGTTACAACTGACAGTAACAGTACAGTTTAAGCTGATAATTATGTTCACATTTACTCTGATCTCCATAGAGATTCAATCTACTGACAGTTCCGGTTAATGACCAGTTGTTGTTGTTACGTCGCAAAGTAGCCTCGAATACTCCACCACCGGGTGAGACCCGCATCACAATAAGAAACTCGCGCCAACCAACCTCCTTATTGTTTGGCTTTCCTACAATCATTTCCGTTACTTCTATAATCTCTAATAACTTAAGCCGTGCGCACTTAGCGTTTTTGCTCACTAATTCATTTATATGTGTTATCAAATACTGGGCGCCTTCGCGACCTTCACTACTTTTGGGGGACAGCTTAATTCCTCGGTTGCAAGTGCACCAGTGATCCTCAATTCCAGCCAAGGCGCAGGTACGATTTTTGGGAATCGGTAAAAAGAGACTTATACTTCTATTATCGTCGTAAGAGGCTGAAGTTCTCGTTTTAATATTTGTATCCTGTATTGAATCTAGGTTGACGAGATCCACTAGTGTCGCGTGTATATCAAACGGTGTAGTTAAACGATGACTATTAAGGTTTATGTTTTTATAAGCCATTGGATAATTTTCCTTGAATGAAGGCGGTAGCAGAATGTGGATGAACGGTAGACGCTCCTCCAATCTTCCCTGTTTGGTAAATCGAATGTCACCCCATCTGATGCCGTGATCACTTAATAATATAAGTATGGTATTCTCCAAATAGCCTGAATCGTCGAGGGAATTTAAAAATCTCTCATAACTGTCATCCATCAACATAGGATAATTTAAATAATCGTGACTCATTGTGACTTCCCAAAAGAATCCAAATAACTTTAGCTTCTTCAAAGCGTTAGTTAAGTTTTCAATATAATTCAGGAGGACGTTATAGAAGTAAACGTTTCCCATACAAATGTATGAATTAAAATCTCGATTATTGCCGGAATACTTTTCAGCTTCGTGCATAAACGTGTGTAAATAGTAGTCGGTAGGACTGTGAATAAACCCGACTTTTTCAAAATTGAATGTACCTAAACTTGAACTATCCTCGCCGAAGGCAGTATAATATCCCGCATCTTTGAATGAATTCCATATAAAAGGGCAATAATCAAAAGTAGACTTAGCATTTGGCCAACAAGTATTTTTCAAGTCTTGTTCTCGAATACCCAAGAGCATGGGGATTAAGTTTGGAAACGTATTGTCACCCACTTTATTGTAACCCAATAGCTCTACTGCGCCTCTCTGTTTTAAGTAAGACAACGTCCTCGGCATAGTCCTGTGAAAATTCAGTCTTGAAATGGCGTCAACGCCCATAATGATAACATTATAATATGAGAGGCCTTCTTTGACATCCTGAACATTTAGAAGAGGCTTTTTAGGTGTAAAAGCAAAAAACTTTTCATAGACAGTGGTGTACTCATACGTACAGGAGACTTTGACAAACTCGTTGGTGACTTCGATATAGCTCGAGAACTCCACGCATTCGTTATACGTAACTCTATCGTCAATATCGGCGGAAGAGACGTCATCGACGGCGAGTGGCCGATAAAAAGACTTGTAACAACAACTTACGTTCGAAGTTTCGCTCAAGTTGAAAAAACGAAAGCTTTTCGGATTAATCCAAATGTGTGTACGGTTATTTTTTAGAAACAAAGTGTTTACTTTCTCGCATTGTTTAACATGTTTGGGTTTATCTATGAATTTTCGAATGCTTTCATCGAATGGTTGTAACCCAGGTATAGTGCATCCTTCAGTTTTGATCGTATAACTCCCGCCAGAATATACGAAATTGGCTGGATACGAGTTCAGGGATGCTCTCACGATATTATTATCTTCGTTTAGAAATAAAATGATCGGACTGTTTGTCAACATGAACAGAATGAAACTGCTTCCAATTAAGAGAAGTATTACAATCACATAACGGAAGCGTATAGATGTTTTTTTGTTATGGACTGCGTGGATTTTCATGAACACCATTCTGAAAATAGTAAATATGAAATTATAAAAAAGCTACATTCAAATAAACCATGTTAGTGAAAATCTAAAACAATAAGTTGCAACTCGTGTATAGTTTCAGAAAGCACTTAAAGATAGAGGAAGTGTAAGCTATACAAGATAAATAGATGGAACTTACATTGTGCTTATATCATTTTAGTATCCAAAGATAAAAACTCACTATATCATCCCAGCGATATAATTAACGTGACGCAGTTATAGCAGATAACTGTGCATCGATGAAAAGCACAAGAAACACAGAATGTAAAGACATTATTTTAAATGTTACATATTGAGATAAACAGAGGCAGGGGTACCGATCGGTCGATGTACATATTTGTTATTTTTGAGGTGCAATGACAGTTCAGCGCGAGAACCTTGCAGTATCTGAGAATTGGACCAGAGGCTGAGGAGGGCATGCGCAGTAAAGACCAATAATCCTAGTGGATTTCTATTTTACGGACCCGTTTATACTTTCACTTGGTAAGAATGTATAGTAACGTCAAGAAAAAAATAATAATGGCACTTTTATTACATTCAGAACTTTAATAAATTTCTAAAACCATCTAATAAGTGCATTAAACTAATATAGTAGCTTTTGTTTAAATTAAGAACACACGATTTAGATTAAAAAAATAGTTGAACATTTTCGATGCTGACTTGTAAGATACGGTAACTCAATTGGTTAGAGCAATAAACACGAAACGCGGTGGATATCTTAAATACTTATAATTTTAATTATTTTGCACATGACCCATCATCAAATATTAAAGTTTCCAAGCTTTGTTGACTTCAATAAACCATATAAACGACATAAATAGGTACTTGTAATATAATTATGTGCTTAGTAAATAACAAGTGAATAAAAACATGTCATTAATTGTGACACCCATAAAAATAACTATGACATTTATAATGATTTTAAATCCGTTTATGTAATCCGGGATTTATCCTGCACTGAAATAAGCATTAATCTGTATTGATTTCTAATCTTATTATAGTATTATTGTATAGTGTACATCTATAAAGAACAGTTTAGTTAAATATTTATATCTTCACAAATAATTTGAGTATCTTTTTGTAGCTGGCAAGTAAATATAATAAAAACAATGCAACTTTTTAACCGCCCAAGTCACGACTCGCAAGACGTCACCTCGCTAAACACGAAATCTTCAAGCAAGGGCGTCACTAAACTGTGTATAAATTATGTTACTAGTGACATGCAATATATTAACATAATTATATAAAGAAAAATATTTCTCAAAACATCTAACTATTTAATTAAATATTAATTCTACTCTTTCGCTCGTTCACATCTTTTTGATTTAGTTTGGTATTATTTAATTATATAGACCTACAAAAAGAATAAATGAATAAATCAAAAAAAATATCTGTACCTAATATAAAACATCCCCCGCAATCGTTCCAAGTAATAAACGTCACGTAAGCCGGTCGTAGCCAACATGCAATGGTACACTTTGAAAGCCAAACATAGCAGAGATTTTTCTCGCTACTAATAGTCCCTTATCAGCTTGTTAAAAAAAATAATCAGGTGACCGTATCGATACTGTGCCATTTTGTATGAAAAGTCATTGTGCCATTGTTACTCAATAATACGTTGTTTGTTTCTTTGTTTTAACGTTTAACGTTGTTACCATAAGTGTCAGAATTTTATTTCTTTTATTATAAAAATGTGAAAAATCGTATCTTCAATCTTATCTCAAGCGTCTCAGCACGCTACAGTGCCTTTTGCGGCATTTCTCCTTTTCAAACATGCTTCGCTTTATTATAAACACATATTATTTTACACTATCTATTTATATCCTACTTATCTATTCATAACCACGTTTTCTTGCAAATCAAAGTTACATAAAACACTTTTATCTATCTCCCATCATATAAAATAAGTGAATGATATAGCCATGGAGCTTAGTTGGAAAATTACAATTTTATTTCATAACTAGTTGTTTCAGCGACTTCATTCGCGTAGAATAGTTATTTTGGGCATCCAAATTCGTTTTGACACATCCCTTCATCTTTATAAACTTAAGCTGTTACCCACGACGTCGTTCTTGCAAGTTAATTTTAAAAGATAGACATATAGCGTAAAAGGAATCATTCTTTCATACATGTTTTTGGGTTTCTTGAACCGGTTTTGCAACGTACGCCTCGGAAACCCATAATTTTCCCAATTTTTCTCACATTTCTCTTTGTAGCTTCGCTTGTATTAGTCACAGGGCAATGTTTTTTATATTTATAGCTTTCTTCGATAAATTCTCTAACCAACGCTAAAATATTTTTTTCAATTCCAACCGGTAATTCCTGAGATTAGCGTGTTCAAACAAACAAACTACTCAGCTTTAAATATTAGTATAGATTTCCACAGCAAAAGTTTCTAGCATTTCATAAAACTGGTGTGAAGTCACGAGCTTTACCATGCAACTTATCCGTACAGTAATTACAGTCTATTTAACGATTTTATGAAGTCGCTAAAGTCTTAGAATACAAAGTGCATGTACCTATACATATAAAAGCATATTTTACCAGAAAAATTAGCATAAATAATAATATGTGTGGACACCGAGCGTGAACATGTCACAAAGGAATTGCATGCCGCTTGAAGAACGAAGGTCGGGTGGGCACATACCGGTCACGGCTTTTATTTTTATTAAGTAGATGAAATAAACAAAACTTTACCTACTTAAAACGTTGTAAATCATTCGAAGCATCAGGTCTTATTTGAAAGTAAATTCACTAATATATAGCGTTTCAAACCGCTAATAGTGTTTCATTTCAACACTTTTTATATAAACACCGGCGTTTACTACAGAAAATAATAGAATATAATAATAATCATAAACCATTTAATTTAAGTATTATTAAAGACAATTAAAGAGTCATTGTTCTGTTCCTTGCGAAGCATAACTGTGTAGATTAATTACGTAAAATTAACGTAATACGAAAAAAAATGCATTTAAGCTCCAACAAAATTAATTTACTAGAAGTAATTTTTTAGCAGTTTTAAATTTATTAGAAGTAATTTTTTCGAATCAACGATTCAATTAACTTTACAATTTCAGCTGAAATGTATTTTAGAAAACAGTAATGTTAAAAATTTTCTAATAACCGAGTAAATGTATTGCTCGCATGGTGCCCTCCCCAATACGCTTGGATGTTTAAATTTATTACACTCGTAGGAATTATAGGGGGAAATAGGGGAAGATACGCATGCGCCAACTTCCCATAATGTATCCGCTTGATGAAGTGAATTTCTATTACTTTTTGCGCTAACTGACTGTTTTTCGAAGCTTTTAAAGCCTTTTATAAACAATTTGCCTGTTACAAGATATGAATGAGGACCACGTCGTTCTATCTCGAGGTTAGTTCACTTGTTAGGTTAGTGGATGTGTTGAAAATCGATAATTTAATAACATAACCTATGCTAATATTGATGAGTCGAGTTTGGGTCTCTAGGCAATTGCAAACTTAAGAGCTATTTTCATTTTAGGTCCTGGCCCTACTATTCCTGATCCTGATTCCATGGCCGGGACCCTCCGTGTTCAAAATAACTTGCTCTCGTGACAAGTCCAAAATCGTGAGAAAAATTATCCAAAGCAAATGGCTACCAGTTTTAGAGAGGTTTCAGGTAATTAAGACAATAATAACATGTTATTAGAATGTAAGCTTTCCAATATATTATTGGATATTGGACCTCGTAACGATCTACATTGTAAATTTTGTTTGGTGCTTATTTATTTTCAGGTGAAATTACCACTGGAATGCCCATTCCATCCGGCGCGAGATATCTTCGCACCACAACATGCCGCGAAGTTACAGCACCGCTCCTCCCAGTGGACGTGTGCTTTTTGCGGGAAATCATTTTACGAGGAGAGACACCTTGACACTCATTTCGACCAGCGACATAAGAATCATATTAACAAAGTATGGCCACTCAAATTAGACAAAAATATAAATCTAGTGACATTTGTTTGTCTCTACGGTATATTAGGACACAAACAATAATCTCTGAAATAATTTAAGGAACCAACCGTAAGCACTACTTGCACTTGGACGATAAATATTAACATTTGTTTATGTTACACAGGCTGAAGATGCTGTTTGTCTTGAGGACTATTGTGATATAATGCGATGTCAAGTTCTAATCGCGCACGGCTTGTTAAGCGACGGCGCAGTGCCCACTACGGACGTAGAAGTGTGGCAGGATCTAGAATCAGCTCGTAAAGCTCTCGCTCCGGCTGCTACTAGAAGTATTGCTAAAGTCCCGATGAGGCGACGGCAAAGGGCTCGCGCGCCAATACCTGTACCTGATTGCCCTCGGGCAGAACCCGATGCTGAAGAACATGGTTTGTATCTTTTACTGTATTTCGAATATGGAAAAGTACCTACTGCACGTTATATTTGTTGTTATTACTGCTGCAATGTCTAGATTTCCTTTTTTTGACTTGCCAAAATCTCTTGAGATACAGATAAAAAGTCATATAAACATTCTCGTATTGAAAACTTTAATATTTTTTATATTTAATGGCACAATATTGATTAAAAATCGAGTTTAGATTGAATTGAGCTACCGTCTTTTACACGTCATCATCGATTTTTTAAATATAACATGTGAAAATTATTAAATTTTTTAAACGTTAAACTCTATAGCTTTAACACTTGCCTAATATTATATGTTTCTATATGTTGAAATTACAATTCGCGAGAGGTGAAAGTATCAATAGATTAAAAAAAAACAATAATTCATTCTCGAATTGGTAAGTTGACTGACTGCCAAAGTTTCCTTAAGAAACTTAGAAGAATTTGAGCAGATGAAGTTACAAACACAGCTAGATTAACAATAAGGCATTTGATTTTCTTATGTTATCCATATCTTAATTAGTTATGTTATGTTGAAAAGACCACATAGAAAACGGCGAAAAGAAAAAAGAAGAGAACGATGGCGATACGAATCAAACGGCAGAACTGTGCGACGCTGATACTGTTGAGTCATCGCTACCTCCAGACAGCCGTCAAAGGCGGCTCGCCGATCTACAAGCAGAACGAGCAGCCTGTGACCCTGGCAAGCTTCAAGGCCTGAAGGTTAGCTGATTACGTTGAATACGTTTATTGGCCTCTACACACATACTTAACTACAAAAGTAAATATTAAAATATTAAAAACAAAAATAGATAAGGATGGCAATCAGTACAAGTATCAGCTGTGCTGCTGAATGCTTGTCACACTGACGCGAGTATAGTAGAAGAAGGGTGATGTTTAAAAGATGAAATGATATAATTACGTCTAAGATTATACGGCGCATACACACACATAATCATACTCTTTCAACTAGACCGAGTTAGACATTTGCTTTCCAAGGAGGTCCAGTTTAAAATTTCTAAGAGTTCCAAGAGGCGGAGGCAGGTCGTTCCTCAAAATTTAACTAATCCTATGTTATTAACAGGTTCGCTGCGAGAGAATTGTACATTCATGTATTGCTACTCTTTTGCTGCACGTCACACAACCACAGTTTACAGAACTAGAAGGTAATACATACATTATATTCAAGATGAGTTATAGATTACTATATTTATTATATTCTTCTGTGGCCTAGATCTACAATAGTCTATACCAATATATACAGCTGAAGAGTTTGTTTGTTTGAACGCGCGAATGTCAGAAACTTCTGGTTCGACTTGTATCTTTGTTTGGATAGAGCATTTATCGAGGAAGGCTTTATGCAATAAAACATCACGATGCGACTAATTGGAGCAAAGATACAGGGGGAAATGTGTAAAAACCGGGGAAAATTATTTATATGTAATTATTTGCGTAATATTATTATGAATATGACTTTCAGACGAGATGCAACGAGCTGTATGTTGGTACTTGAGTTGTGATCGCTATTGGGAAGACACGACGCCGGCTGCGCGGGCGTTCCCTTGGCCTCTACTTATTGCTCTGGCTACCGGTTTAGCACTTGCGTTATGTATGTGCTACTACATAATTTGGATAGTTTTCGAGTGAGTATTTACAATCTAACATGCCTGCAAAAAGTATAGTAGGTACACATTTAAAAGGTAACTATAACAACAGTGTTTTCAATGAGGAAAAGGTAATTTTTGAATTGGCTTACAAAAACTTTGAATATTTGAAAATATTTTTCACATGTTTTGCTCTTGATGGCATTAAATAAATAAATATATAAATTAATAATCGATTTTAGATTGACAAAATTTTACGACACTGGCAGGACTTAAACTGGTATCTATAGCGTTCCATGTGACGAAGAAGAGGAAAATGTTTGAATTGCAAGAATTTATGTAATATAGTTAAATGCACGGGAGTGTTTAAGCTTAAAAAAGTCCAGGAGATGTCGACAAGCGACATCCCCAATTGTGGTAGTTCTTTCCGACGAAAAAGGATAATTGGAACTCAAAAAAATTAGTTACCGAAAATTTAGGATTGCAAGGTGAGGGTAAATTAAAACTTTGAACCACCCAACTCTTTTCTCTATGGAGGCAAAATCCACTCCTAGACTGGATTGTGTAAATATGTTTGGTGTAAGAAAGGAGTGATAAGAGTTAAAAGAGAGGAAGGAGACAGAACCTTTATCGTGCGATCAGAAAAACATAGAAAAAATAATTTGTGAATATAGTGAACTGAACTGTATAGAGAAGGAAGACGAGGAGTAAGTTATTATTTATATTATAATTTTACGCATTTATTACGTTAATTAAGATGGATTCAACTAATAATGTAAGTTACGAAACAACGGCAAACTCATGGAATGAATTTATACACACGCTACCCACAAGAAAGCAAGCCCTAATAACACTTCACGTTAATATAAGATCTATTATAAAAAACTTTGCTCAACTGGAATACATAGTAAATAGTAGCAAAGTCGTTATCAGCATAATCGCTTTAACCGAGGTGAATATATCGAGCGAATGTGTCAACATGTTCCAGCTAAAAAACTATGAGATGTACCACGAACTGCGCGATGGGAGAAGAGGTGGTGGTGTCATCCTATACGCCCATAAAAGTCTAAACTTTATCAGAATCCCTACGACAACCTTTAGTTTCGAATGTATCTCCGGCATTGTGACCCAGTCAAACAAATATAAAGTAAACGTGTGTGCAGTGTACAGACCACCGAACCTAAGCAAACAGTTATTCATATCCGAATTAAGCAGCGTTATACCTGTATGTGCACAAAAAAATAATTATATTTTACTAGGTGATATGAACTTAAACTTATTGTGTAAAACGAATAGCTACGTAAGTAATTACTTAAATAAACTAAGCGAATTAGGCTTCCATCAGGGAATTAGTCAACCTACGCGTGTTGAGTTAACAAATAACCGAGCTACGAGCACTGATCGATCACATCTTTATACGCGAATATAATAACTCAAAACCAATTCACACCGTGGTCGTAAAGAATACGCTGGCCGATCACTACATAACCGGTTTAGCGATAACAGAGATCGAGCGAGACAGTGCGCAATGCAAAAAGATACGTAGACTCGATAGTAATAAGGTTAAAGCTCTATTGCGGGAGGTTGACTGGTCTCCTGCCTTAAATTATAATTGTGCAAATGATGTACTGAACTTTATTATTTGTAAATTTAACAAAATTTATGATAAATGTTATACCACCGAAACAAATAACTGTAGAAAACGGAACATGACTTGTAATTGGGCGAATGAAAGAATGTTATCTATGTGCTCTAAAAGGGATGAGCTACGTGCCATATGGCAGAGTGACATAAATAATAGTGCTAATCATCTACTTTACAATAAATATAGAAACAAAACTAATAAATATATAAATAAATTAAAAAATAAAAGCATTAAAAAAGAGATAAGTGTAAATTTTAAAAATTCTAAAAAAGTGTGGAATATAATAAATTCACTATGTGGTAAAATAACCCGCACAATTGATGACATTTTAACAAAACATTTCCAGAATAATAGTGTTAGTGAGATAGCTAATAACTTTGCCTACGGATTTGCACAAAAACGTAAATAACATTAAGTACGCTCAACACGATATCTTAACGAAGAGACATATGTCACTCAGCCGTGTCTCACCATGAGACTAAAAAAAGCAAATAGCGAAATTGTCGAAACGATTATCAAGACACTAAACCGAAGAAAAAGTCCTGGGTTCGACGGTGTGCGGGTCTCTGATGTGAAAAGATATTGCGTCCACATAAGCCCTGTATTAGCACACTTAATAAACTTGTGTATTACGCAAAGAACTTACCCGGACAAATTAAAGATAGGTGTTATCAGGCCGATACATAAAAAAGGAACATATAAAGACGTCAATAATTATAGACCGATTACTATATTGTCAACCATAGATAAAATTTTAGAAAAATATCTAGGTAAAGAAATAGAAAACTTTTTGGAGAATAATAAAATAATTAATGAATATCAGTTTGGCTTTCAGAAAAATAAAAATACAAGCCAGTTGCTGTCTAAATTTAGTAATGAAATTAACTCACACATTAATAGTAAAAAACATGTAATTGCAATTTTTATAGACTTCTCGAAGGCTTTTGAAACTTTAAATTTTTCCACACTATATAAAAAAGTCGCTCAAAGTGGTATTCAGGGTCCTCTGCTTGACCTCCTGAAAAATTACCACACTGACAGGAAAACTACAGTCAAAGTAGAAAACGCCTACAGTAAGTTTATAGCAACCACAATGGGCTCAGCCCAGGGTTCCGTGGTAGGGCCAACCGAATACCTGCTCTACTGTAACGATATGTGCAATGTCATAGAGGGGGGTTCCGTATACCAATTTGCCGACGACACATGTATTCTGGTAGCCGACACAAGTGTCGGTAGGGCGCAAAAACATATGCAATGGAACTTCGACAGGGTATGTGCGTGGGCGCACGACATGGGACTAGTCATTAATTATGATAAAACAAAACTAATGCATATACATTCCTCACGGCTGTCGTATGACCTGGTCCCATGCGTGCGATCTCACTCACATCAATGTCTCCATACGCAGAACGACAGCAGCGGCCAATGTAAGTGCCCTATTCTGGAATCTGTTGCCCAGCATACCTACCTAGGCCTTAAAATAGACAACAGATTTACTTGGAAACCGCATGTCACGTTTGTTTGTGAAAAGTTAAGAGCTATATTGTGTAAATTAAGTCTGCTTAAGTCCAAACTAAAATATTCGACTTTAAGGCTTATATATAATGCGCTAGCCGATTCAGTAATCGGGTATGGACTCAGCAGCTACGGGAGGACCTACAAGACCTACCTGAATAGCATTTACAGGATACAGATCAAAATATTAAAGACGATAGCACCGAGGGTCTATAAAAATTGCAATAGTAAACATGAGCTATTTGAAAAATGCAAAGTAATGCATATCTTCAATAAATTTAAATTTTTTTATTTATGCGAAGAAATAGGGTATATCCAGGAATTAGAAGTTAAGAAAAGACCTGATAATTTAAGACCCCTCGATTATTTGCCTAGATATGTTCTGCCCCCTTTTAACAATGCTTACGGAAAGCGCACACGCACTTATTTATTGCCCTTGCTTCTGAACGAGTTAGATGAACACACGCACAATAAACTAGTAAAAGATCCGGGAAGAAGCAAGGCAATTCTTAAGCCGTTTTATATCTAGTTTTATATTTAGTTTTATATTTAGTTTTATATTTAGTTAATAATGTTATATTGTTTGCCTTTTTTTGTATTGTTAATTTTTTAAGTTAATTTTAGTTAAAATAAGTTAATATTGGAGTATATATGACCCGAGCAGAAGATAAGAAACCGTTATAACGGTTTAAAAAAAAAAATGTTTTTTAAATTGTATTATATATTAGTGTTGGTGTACAAAAAAAAAAAAAAAAAAAAATGTTTTTTTCAATGTAAAATCGATTTTTATTTAACATATGAATAACTTATAATTATAACTTATAAAATAGATGGCGGTAGCGTAGCAGTTTCGATTCTATTATTAGGTATGGTATAAAATGCACCAATGATCTAAATTCTTCTTATGCACGTACCTCATTTACCTATTAAGCAAAAAAATATATTTAGGTAGTAGAAAATGCGCAATGTTATATTTTTTAAAGCTCTGAGGAAGGCAGCATAGCCGGCAGTGCGTCGGTTTCCATGACAACACACTCGTCACCAACTCGCGGTGATCGACTCGGAGGTGAAGATGCGATGCTAGATGATGAACACGATGATCATTACATATTCGTGAGCTACCCGCCGGAACTCAAGCGAAGGCTTCTTGAAAGGTACGCACAGAACATCACTCTCATCATACTTTGCCCTTTTATAAGACAAAGCCGCGTCGATTAAAAGGTTATTATTTATTTATTCTACTTTGTAATACAGATTGGTATAATATATACAAGTTCAATGCAAGCTAGAAGTAATATGTTGAAAATAGTTTATTTCTTCATTATAAGTTTAAGACTAACAAAACTAAACTACACTAAATATAAGTAAATAGTTAATAAAATATTTTAAAAAATATATTTAATTGTAACCTAATAAAAACCTGCTTGGATCTTGTAATGTGTGGTGTATATTTTTTGTTTGAGTAGATTATAGCTGTATTATAGTTAATGTTACCAATGAAATGACTAATCAATTGGTGTTATTGTTGTTTTAGCTGCTACAATAGAACGACTCGTCTTTGAGAAAACAGCTCATCCTTTCACGTCGTGCATGGTTTTAGCTAATGTCGAGGTTTACATAGTAATTAGTAAAACAAAGACAGTCTGATGTAGCCAAATGTATATTTTAATCATATTCTGTGCCTTCTATCGTTTCTTCATAGTTTTTCGTTCTTTACTGATGATTAATGGAACAATTTCGTAAAAAACTATTTTGACTTTGACTTTGAGTGATCTGAAAACAGTATTTCCGGCTTAATTCATCGATATATTCAGTGTTGCAATGTGATATCGGGGATCAAAGAAGGAACAGATTATGATTAAAGAAAATTCGCCTCCACTACTATTCTATAGTATAGCGTCACTGAGTTTATCGTTTGTGAATTCTAACTAGACGTAGTTTGCTTAAAAATGGTGCCTATTTTGTATTAACATTAAGGAAAGCGTGGTAGAGTAGGAGAGCAGTTTAGTAGAATTATTATTTTGATACTTTTACTAGTCGTGACTTCTAATAATAGTTAAAAAGCGTTTTTATCTCTGTACATAAGCGATAATTTATCATAATTAATGTCTCTTGTTTTATTGGCTTATCGACAATGTTTTCGTCTTTGCGGCACGATAAAATTAACACTAAAATAATCAATATATTAAATCTGTTCTTATTTACGAATGTTATCTTGTTCCTGATTATTTTAAGCCATGTTTGATTAAATTTATTGCAATTGTAGTATTACAACCGAATCTATTTTTTTATTAATTTATCAGTAAACTTTAATTGTTTTATTATGTTTAGGTAAAATTTAAACTTATCACGCACATCATTTGAAGGAGTTGTGTTTTGTTTAGTTAGTTGTTAAAAGACAGTGAATTTTTTTTAGGACGGAACTATATGTAATGTTATTCTTAAACTTCAGAAGAGGTTTAAAGTATAGGTAACGAGCAATATCTATGGTCATACGTTGTACTTATGCACAAAATCATTAATCACTCATAATTATTTAATGAATTTTTGTCATTAAGAAATTTCATTGTGAAAGCTTCAATGAGACTGAAGAACTCATTTAGGTTAGTGTTTAATATTAAGAACTTTAAATGTAACATACTCAGTGCACAATTGATTTATTGAAAATGTAAATTATCAAGTTTGTTAAATAAAGATTTAATGAGGTAATGTTTATTCTCATTTACAGTCTTAGAATTTACAATAATAAAATCAACATGATACAAACAATATTGTTAAAAAATCTATACATACATAATCTTTGTCAAAAGCTCTTATGGTTTGGATATGTTTTGCGATTTAAGTAAAACACTATAACGGTTTAAAACGCGATGTATATTAGTTAAAATAATTTGAAAATTATAAATACCAAGTTCGACGAAATAGGTGGCGGTAGCGTACAGATTTTACTTTGATGTCAGAGACACCCTCCACCTTTAGTTTTTAGGCCACAGCGGCTGCAAAGCATCCGAAACGACTAATAATTTCGAAATAAGTTTAACTAATACATATATATCGCGTTTTAAACAGTTAAAGTGTTTTATTTAAATGTGTACTACTCGCGTAAACTATATGTTAACTGCATGATTAATTAAGATTTCATAAAACATTTGTTTTTAAACACAGCCAGTTTAAAAACTAATGTTCCCTTCAAGATTTTTTCCATGGTTATTACCATGATACAATATATTACCATTATATAATATAGCCAAAACTTAATCGTTTTTGAAATTTATTACTCTGTACATATGTCTTAATTTAGGAACGACGTAAGGGCAGTGTACATTTATACATACTTAACACCTTTCCATACTGAGTTGGCTTCCATCACGCACTTGCAACCGCATCCTGTCGGACAAGTGTCATGTTGCGTAAACCTACAAAAGCGGTGTGGTTATTTTTTTTTATAATTACATACACTAATTTTAAGACTATTTTATAATGAAAGAAGCCTGGGTCGAACGCAAATCTGTGTCGGTTTAATGGATCAATTTTTATTTACAGGCAAGTAGTACAGAAACAATTTATTGTTTCTCTGGAGTCCGAACCTAGGACCTCTGATCCTTAACACAATGCTAAGCAACACCTTTAACTATTTAGCTACAGAGGCGATCATTAATTAAGCGGTTTTATAATGATTTATATAAAAATTATATATTAATGAAAATTTAAAGTTCAATCATTAATAAATCCATATAGAGTTTTTTTCTAATCTCCATCTGCCATAATATAAAGCATAGTTAACATACCATTTGAGCATATGTTGCGCATGGCCAGCATGCGTGCACAACGCGCATGCGACGGCCAGACCGCGAACGCCGCGTGCGCAAACCGCGCAGGTCAGCGCAGGCCGTCGACACGCCCCACACGACGCGTTGCGAGTGCCCCGCCCACAACGAGAGCACTCCCATCGCGCATCCCCTTCGTACTCGGTATCGCATTTCCCACGTACAAGCTTCATAACCTGTCATCAAAGTATATTAATTATTTATATATAAGATAGAAAATAAACAACAAAAAACCAAACATAAACTATCGCAAAACTATCAAAAGATCGACATGACAGTGTTGGCCTTTGCATTAAGTCGATGGACTCGTTGGTGTAATGGTAGCAATGTATACCTAATAATAATCAACTGGCCGTGGGTTTGACCCCACATATGACTCTTCTGGAACATGTTTTACTTCGTCTGGAAATTTGGGTATCCAATAGGTGGAATATTGAAATTCCATCCGTGTCATGAACCATCTTCCACAAGAAAAGCCGTGTAATTTGATCGCGTTTCAGTTTAAGTCTGTGGATATCCTAATATCCAAAGCAAATTAGGCCGACAGCACATCTTGTTTAGTTGTTATGTGACTGGGATATTTCACCTACTATCAAGTGGAACCCCTGATTGTCAGAAAATATTAAGAATACATAATATATGACGATATAAGTTCGAACGCGTCCATTAGTTGAGCCTGGTAGTTTTTTTACTTACTAGTTTTATTGCTGTGCGCTTAAGGCGTTTATAGTACAAGATCTTTTTACAAACCTCCGTTCTCTTATATAGAAGCTGCCATCGATGTAAAACATCCGCGTACGCCCTCTTAAAACAATGATATAGGTGCACTGTTGCTTCGTCTAGTACACAAGCAGATCGATCAGATTTTAAAAGCGAATAGTCGGTATTCAGGTTCTCCGCTTCGGAACACGAGTTACTGCGTATGATTATTGGTAACGTCCATCCATCCGCACTTATTTCACTGTATTGGTTAACTGTATTGTACGGAGATGTGTTGTTACCCTGGAATTATTTTTTAATCTAGTTATCTACCGGTAAACGAATTAAGACTTTTTTCCAGACTAAATAAAGGTCTGGAAATTTTTATTTGACACATTTGTGTTACCTATTTAAGTGGTTCTATACTTTACATCTTATTATGTTATCGTTATCAATTGAGACAATATAATTTTACTTAAACACGATGTTTAGATTAGCGGTTTAAAACGAAAAATGTATTAGTCAACTTATTTACAATTTATTTTCATGCCCCGACTTTTCGGATGCTTCGCAGTAGTTCATGTAGGTCATGGTGGTAGTAAATAGTAAATAATTAAACTAATACATTTCGCGTTGTAAAACGTAAAAAAAATATTTAAATGTTTACAACTTGCGTAAACTACAGACAGTATTCAAATACGATGTACACATGTGGCACTAATAATAATAATAGTAATAATTTGTAACTAACGGGTAACATACACAACTGGACGTGCTAATGGTGGACTGTGAACTTGAGTTTTCCGAATCATTAAAAACGGAGAAGGCGCACGTCAACATGGCAGCCGTCTGCAGATCCGACGATTTGGCGTAGTGGGATACTCTGTAACATTTATTATTTATTTTATTGTTAATTGTTTTGACATATTTTTGTGTGGAAAAAGGCCAATTATTTATGATTAAAAATTAATAGTTTTTCTACAATTATCTATACTAATATTATAAGTTTAAAAGTTTGTTTGCTTGAACGCGCTATTCTGGGGAACCACTGGTTCGAATTCATTTTGTGTTGGTTCGTCCATATATCGTGGAAGGCTTAGGCTATGAAACAGTAGAAAAAGTGGAAAAAAACGGGGAAATTTATTCATTCCGAGTTTCACGTTGAATGCGCTTGGTTTGAGGTAACGAAAAAATATATGTTAAAGAATTATTCCTCTTCATGTAATCTTAAAAAGTTTACGATATATGCTATGTCTTAAATTTAAGATTAACTCTGTAGAACCTTTTTATGGTAAACAAATTTAGTCGAAATACTTCATATGGTAAAAAATGTGTGCCAAATCAAATATTTATGACATATACTGTAAACTCAATAGTTCTATAAATAAGGGATCCTTAAAGAAAATTATCTTTTTTATTACAAACGTTTCTTGGTCTGTTTCTATGATTAAAAGGACTATTCATACTCACAAAGCTTGAATGAGATTACAGCACAGCGGATGTCCAGCCCAACCCATGCTCTCTTCACTGGACATGAGATGGTCAACGGACTGAGCCCCCAAAGAGCGAGCCGCCAGCGCAGCCAAACCCCAAGCGTGCGAGACTTCACTATCTCCCTCTTCCGCCAACAACCTGGCGTTTCGTTCGCACATGTCTAAAATAAGTTTTTACCGTCTGTTATACTAGTTTACTTCCATTAGAATTACAAGTTAATTATTTATCTTCCCATTTTTTCTCACTTTGTAAATCTGATTATTGCATATTTCTTTTTACTTTTGGATTAAAATACAAGACATATAGAACCACAAAAAATGGCTTTATATTCTTATATTACCTTTAATACCTAAAATAATAACTTATTTGCCTGGGATTCCAACTACATACATACACACAATCTCTTAAGAAACTTAATCTAGAAATATTTGATAAGCAATTAAAACCTTTTGTTTATTTGGAGTAAGTAAAAGGAGAAAAACAAGACATGAAGACAATGGATTTAATCTGAAATGTTTTTTTTGTACTTTCAAATTGTAAATTAAAAACCGATTTTAGATATGAAAAAAAATACGACACTGGCGGGACTTGAACCGGCATCCACAACGTTCCGCGCTGATGCTCTAACCAATTAAGCTACCGTGTCCTACACGTCATCGTAGAATTTCAACCTGCACCTCCCGCGCAATGTAATGTCAACCTTAGCATTTGCGTATTAAGTTATTACTTACCAACCGGATTGGAAGCATCAATGATATACTTTTCAGCCAAGGTCCTGCTAATCGGAAACAGCGCATCAGCGGCATACAATACGACTCGTGGCGATGCGAGACCAGATATGCTGTGCCGGCTACGCATGCTCCCTGTCCGCCGACTTTGAGCTTTCTGAAGAAAGAGGAATTTTACTTTATACCTTTATACACATTAAATCGAAACCTTTAAAATTAAAGACTTTAAACGTTTAAAACTTGATATATATTAAAATTTCGCCAAATATCAACTACGACGGAACAGATGACGCTAGCGTAGAAGTTTTTACTTTGACATTAGAGACACCGTCGGTTTTAAGCCTCCCCGTGACCACGGCTGCTGCGTCCAAAACCACAGGCCGTAGTTAAAATTATTTTTAAATAAATTTAACTATCACGTTTTAAACCGTTAAAGTGTTTTATTTAAATATGTACTACTCGCGTAAACTACACAATGTAGTGGTTTTATGACCGAAAATCCAAATAGATAAGACTCACCCAACGATCTTGGAAATAGAATGTTGTGATGGAATTTGAAGCATGTCTGTGATGTAACTGTGGGAATCCAGAAGCATTAGTCGGAGAAGGCGTAGTGGTTGCATGTGGAGAAACTGAAGTATACCCCGACCCGAATAGCCCTGGCATCAAGGATAATGATGACATAGATCTTGGAGTGCCGGTCTCGTGCTTTAGTGAAAATCTTCTCGCATTCGCTGGTCTATTAAAAACAACTAAAGTGCTAACGCCACACCACTTTGCACTGCATGTACGAGGAAATGGAATGCAGGAGTCACCAGCATTTTCGCTTTCAGACTGACTACGCTGACTGGATTTCATTGAATCAGAATCATCGCTCGACTTAACTGGAATCTGAAAAATACAACTTATTACACATATTACATTAAATCGAAAATTATACATTCAAGATTTTTAGCGAAAGTATGGTTTTGTTTATAAACGTTGGTTTGCTAAAATTAAAAATAGTAAATTTCAGGTGATATTGTATAATGCATTGGATAAAAATCTATTCAGAAAAAATTATATGAAATGTCATTCAGCTTTGAAATTTTAAATGTGAAATCATTTTGTACCTCATCAATAGATGTCGCTAGTGTTTTCAAACAGTGTAACAGACATCTATGGCCCTCTTTTTTCTTACGGTATGCAGTTCTGTTGATTGATTGTAATATTTTTATTGTAGTCGGACTATCCACATTCGTTCCAGACAGCCAAGAGAACTTTGGAATAGTTTGTTCTGTTACGTTTCTTGGAAAAGTAACTTGTAAATTGGCTGTATAACCATTGCGTTCAGAGTGTATTTGACATGTCCTTGTTTCAATATTCATATCAGTCACTTCAATATTCGCCATTTCTCTTATTGATTCAAATTCTTCATCTATTGAGGTAGTTGTTTTGTGTACAATTTTATTCTGCAATATAAAATATGTATAATTACAAATTTCATTAACGATGTATCAACTTATCAAAACTTTTTAAAATATACCATTAGAATTTCCTGACCCTTACTATCATTTCCTGTCAAGTCATTCATTGAATTAATAACAGATGTATAACTCCCTGTAAGGCAAACACATTTAATAAATGTATTTTTCTATAATTATTATATAAATTATATATGTAAAATTTTATTACTTACCATCACTAATGTTATCATAATCACTATCTGAATCAACCGGTAGGAAATGAGAGCACATTTTTAAAAGTGTTGGATGCATGGTCCATATTCTAAGAGTCTGATCTCTGCCCCAAGTAATTAATTGATAATTGGAAGGAAGAGTGTTGGGTCTCCAAACCATGGTTTGCACAGTATCTGTGTGGCCAGCTAATCGATGAGTTAAAGTACCTTCTATCCAAATACCAATAACTCCCGCCTGTTCAACTCTAGGTAATCCACCCCAACCCACACCTATAGTTAAAAGACCACTACCAAATGGTGTGTATATTGCTCTCCAAACAGGAAAATTAGTCATAATAACATTTTCCGGTCTTCTGGCATTATTTATATCAAAATATTTTATACTTCCATCATGGCTAGATGTGACCAATTGATATTCATGGTGAGGACTCCAGTCTACACCGTGGATTTTACAAAGATGTGCAGAGATGTAATGTAAAGGTGCAGAATTCTTACGATAGTCCCAAATTTTAATATCACCATCATGAGCAGTTGCAACAATATGTGAGGCTACTTTATTCCACTGCACTTGTGAAGCTCCAGCTAAAAATATATTGTCTTTAGATCCTGATTTCTTACATTTCATTATACAGCATACATAAAAATAATTTTTAGATTCTGCAATTTTAGGATGACTACAATACAGAAGTTTATGAAATAAGATGCAATGTTATAAAGGTGTGGATTAAATAATTAACTAACCAACAGCACTTAAAGAAACAACAGGTTTTCTTGAATCTCTTAAATCCCATAAGTGTGTGAATGTATCTATTGAACAGGTGGCTATTAAATTGTGGTCTTGTCTGTGAAAATGTGTATCACTCACAACCCGAGTGTGGCCTTTCAGTGAACATATACATGTTAGGTCATTGCCTGCCCTCCATTCATATACATCCACTCGCTGATTACTCTAAAAAAGAATACATAAAACTAATCAACACTTTAGTAATAAAAAAAAGTTTGGCTTTATAAATTATACTAACAGCTATTGCACACAATTTTTGACCAGGATATGTTTGGCACCATTCAGCACCCGCAGCGTCATACTTGCTTTGGCGAGGATATTTTTTTATAATATCGCCAGTGTCATCATCAATACTCAGCTGTTTAATAGCTAGCCATCTCCGACCCGCTAAGAGAACATTATTTCCCGAATAGTCCACGGACATAGCCGTGGCCTGCAATTCTCGATATTCCCATTTCATTGTCTCGGAGCTCCAGTGCACAGACATTTTCAGATATATTACATAAACTACATAGCCAATTGTTATAATGAGAACATATTTCCAAACATTTAATGTTTCGTTAATAATCACTCACTTTATCAACAAGCACTAGTGTTTAGCTTAACCTATTATCAACACCAAATCAACACATACATCCCTCAGCCCCCAACAATGGGAGTTTTATGTATACAAACATTGACAAAGCGTTCATTTGACACTTGACATTCTGTCAAATTAATTATCTTGTTTTTGTTATAATCAATCTGTGGAACAACTTGAAGGATTTTTTTTATGACGGCAGAAAATTTGATCGAAATATTTTTTTACTTGTTTATCGCTAGTTCAACTTTCAATAATGTGTATTAATATTCTCAAGTAATTATTTAAAAAAATGGCTATATCCATAAGACTCTTGTGTAGAAATCATCGTTTTTTCCAAAACACTATTAGAACGGTAGAATGGAGTAGAAAAAAAGAATTTCCTTTAAGGATATTACCTAGGGAGATTTGTTATCATAAGGGTCTCCTACAGAAGCCTTTATCAGTAGGAAACGACTTCGGACTATGCTCGATTCGCTTACGACTATGTTCTACACAGAGCGGTAATGACAATACAAAATCATCGCAACCGGATGATCAGAAAAAACCGGGTCTCATACAACGGTTTAAGCAGATGTATAGAGATTATTGGTATGTACTTGTACCTGTACATATGGCTACATCAGCTGTTTGGCTTGGTGGATTCTACTATGCAGTAAGGAGGTATTAAGTTGTCAAAAAAGATTTATTTACAACATGTCAACATGCTTTTACTGTTTTTTTGTGTTTGCAGTGGTGTGGATGCAGTGAGCCTTCTAGAATCAATTGGTGTTAGTGAAAAACTAATGGAACCATTGAAACAATCTGGTGCTGGTTACTTTGCCTTTACATTTGCTTTGTATAAGGCGGCAACACCTTTGAGATAT
Source organism: Leptosia nina (assembly GCA_963661955.1). Lineage (NCBI taxonomy): Eukaryota > Metazoa > Arthropoda > Insecta > Lepidoptera > Pieridae > Leptosia > Leptosia nina. The sequence goes on from CAVLEF010000040.1 coordinate 6,756,009, forward strand.
GCTGTAACTTTAGGTTGAAATCAATTTTATAAAAATTAATTCATCATTAACAACCTATTTATAGATTTTTATATTTAACATTTATTTATAGGTGGTACAACTTATGCCATTAATAAATTAACCGCAATAGGATGGATAAAACCTGTGCCCTCACGAGAGCGTATCAAAGAGATGTTGCAGGAGAAAAAAGATAACATACAAGACAAGTTCAATGAAAGTAAGCAACATTACCAGGTACAAATGAAAGAAAAACAAACTCAGGTAATAGATGAAATGAGACGGTATAAATCAGAGATGCGTAACATGAAGAGCAAGATTAAGAAAATGTAATGTGGACAAAGTTATTATTTATTTTGTGGCCTGGCCAAAATGTATATATCTAGCATATTTATATCTGAATAAAATATCACTTGGAGTATGTATATTTATTGCCTTCAAATATACTTAATAATTAAAATGGCTCTTCATACTTCATAGCTGGGTGAAATTAGCATCATTAAATTGTCATTATCAAAATGTACAGATATATTTTATAATAACATATTTAAGTACTATGAATAAGACAGCACATAACTGGAATGTTTTATTATGGCAATATTATTTCTTCTTACATTAAAATAAATAATATAGAAGTATTACATTATGAACCAGGTGTGCTGCCAAATGAACATAAAAATAATAAATGCATTAACTTTGCAAGTAATTAAAAGTTGTGACTTTTGTATTTGTTTTACACAAAAAAAAAACCCTGTATTTATTCCCTATTGAATGTAGTTGCGCAAACGATAAAATTTGTCATCAGTAAACAGATGCCATAAACCTACCAAAATTAACAATATTATAAGAGTTGGAAAGTATCTGATTGTGTGTGTATTTTTTAATTATAAAATTTGTGAAACATTTGCGCAGCTTCATTCATTTATTATTAAAAGTCTTATTGATAATTCCAGTATATGGAATATAACCATTTTTATGGATGTACCATAAGTTATCACAAAGCATTATAGGCAAACACCATTGCTGACCTAACAAAATCACAATTAAATATTGCAATATTCGTAAGTTATAACAAAACTTGTAAATTGCAATTCTTAATAATAATATTTACTTATCAATAACATTCAATTCCTACTTCAACATATGATTACTCTAACACAGTGTTTCTTAAACTTAATGCCGTCACGGACCACTAACTGAATTCAAAAACCTCTACGGACCCCTGTCAAAGAATATTTTAATTTAATTAGTGCAATGTCACTAGCACACAGAGAGGGAAAATTCTGTAATTTATACCAAAACCCTCACTAACCCGTCTGCCAAGCGTGGTGAGTATGGCAATTACCCCTCACGTATTGGGGGAGGCCCGTGCCCCAGTAGTGGGGACGTCAATGGGCTGATGATGATGAGCTGCTGTGGACCCCACTTTAAGAAACCCTGCTCTAACAGTAATATTAAGCATTTATATGTCATTAATAATTATTCCTAAAAGTTAAAACTAAACAAATTTGAGGCCAACTATAATTTAAAGGCCTTAGTTAAGGTTTGAATACAGTCTAACTACAAGAACAAGAGTAATAAAATAAGTTTAACTCAGTATAAAAATGCGCCTACAGGTATTTACATTATTCCATATAAACTTTGTTCAGACTTGTTAACCTACTGTGACAATGGATATGTTATATAAACATCAAAAGAAGCTCATAGCTCATTGTTTTTTTAACTTAACACTTGTCACAATTCATTTATCTAAGAAATGTCATGGTCATGCATTAAATAATTTTACTTTTTGTGCTACATAATTCAATGTAGTTTTGTTGTCGCTTTTTCGCATAAGATTTTCACCTAGAAATAATTTGAAATTTTAACAGTCATCATAACAAATCTCGATTTTCAATACTACATATATTTCAAACGCCTATCTTTTAGCTCTACCTATTTAACTCGTTTAGCGTTTCGTATTACATAAAATAAATAAATTGGAAAACTTATAAAATTGCCAAAGTAAGTTCTAAATCAACCCATATACTGGTAGGAAGCTGGTGAGAGATGGGGAGCAGTCGTAACGCCCGGCCCAGAGGCGGCGCCTATAGTTGCCAAGTGACAGGCACGGCACATTAGTTTACCTGAAAGATAAACAAATTAAAAGTGGTTTGTAAATTACAAAAATTATGAATGAATTGGTATCATGTTTGGATCATAAGCCCTTACCAGCTAGAGGATAACATCTTTTATCTGGCTCGTCGGTAAGCTGCATGCCACAAACACAGCACATATAGCAATCCACATGGAAATCTCGATCCATCGACACCACACGCACAGTTTCATCTGTTCCTTCTACTGGGGTTATGCCTGTGAAATATTTAAATTTATTTAAAATTCTGTAGTAGATATTAGTAGCATTTAAATAAATAGAAATATGCAACAAGTCTAAATCCTTACCTTTTCCACAACTGGCACATTTAGGAGCAAACATTCGGTGATAATCATTGACACAATATATTTTATTGTCAACATCAACTGTAAAGGGCACTCCATCAAGGCATTCATTGCAAATACAGCACCGAAAGCAACCTGGATGATATGACTTGCCCATAGCTTGCAGTATCTGAAATTTATGGAACAGTTACTAATACAGAATTAAAACATAGGGACAATCAATCCTTCTCAAATCTAAAACCTTATAAATAAAAACACATAGAACAAAATACATACCATTTCCATTATAAGATGACCACATATTGCACATTTCTCAGCGGTTTGTTGAAAGCCAGAATACTAAAACAAAAGTTTTTATATAAAAAAAAACTCATCTGCCGTCTTCATACTTGTTATAAATACAATAAAAATTCAAGTACCAGATAGTCTTCTTCACAGTACACTTTTCCATGTACATTGTAGAAAGCTTTTCCCCTTAGAGCTCGTCCACAAGAGCAGCAAATGAAGCAGTTGGTGTGATAAAGATTTCCCATTGCCTGACATGCCTGACCAGCCCCAGTTACTCCTGCACCACATGTGTGACATATACCTGTAAGATTTATTTAGAAGTTATTAAATGTTTTCTATTTATTTATAGGTGAAATGTTATATTTTTGTCTTCTATTTGAATTTTCTCTTGGAAAAAATCGTTTTAAACTTTTTATGCTCTCATTTTATTATTATGATTTTGTATAAACTATTACCAAAATACTCCCCCTCCTCATCTTGCCGCTCCATTTCTTCTTCTAGTTGCCTTGTCATCTCTTCTATTTTCCTTTGAGCTTCACTAGGGCCTGGCGGACGAGGTGGAGTGATACTATAGGGTAACAGGGTTTTGCCTCGACCGCCTGAACCTCTCGATCCACCAGATACCTGAGACACTGAACTAGGAGTTGGACTTGGAGCAGGTGACTGGGATGGGGAACACATTGATGTACGGGTGCATGTTAAATTTCTTGAGCCCACTGATTCTGTTAATGACACATTGTCCCTACTTGCAGCTGCTACAGCAGATGGTGCTGTTCCCCCTGTCATACAGACATAATCTGATCCATTTGTGTCATCAACAATTTGCATTCTAGCTGTCTGGATTTTAACTGCAGGGTTATAACCATTAGCCACAGCTGGCTTTATTTTACCAAGCCCATTACCCAGTAATGGCTTAGGGTGGAAAAATTTTGGTGCTGCTACAGCAGTTTGAACTTCTGTAGCAATGTTAGCTTTTGGCCTTTGAGCACTTGGTGCTATAGATGCATAAATAGCAGCAGATGGAACATTGGTAACTTTATCATCAAAAGTTACAGTATTATTATTCTTTAATAGAGTACTAACATCAGTGTACTTAGGTGGTGCGGATTTCATTATGGTATAATCTCCACTAGAAGTGTCCTGAGTTGAATTGTATGGAGGTGGTGGAGGAACTTTGTCTATTTTTCCTTTATCATTTGATATGTTTTTATTTGTGTTTGGGACTTGTGGTCCTGGAGTAGAACTATGCTGTATGAAATGTTGATTAAGTTTTGGTTGTGATTTGAAGTCAATTTTTTTGTCATTTTCAGAGCAAAGCATGTTCTCATAAACTACTGGTTTAGGTTTTGTATTGACAGGCACTTGAGGCTGAGCTTTGCTATATCTAGTATCGTAGTATCCTTCTGGTGCAACTGGAGGTGATTGCTGGTAGAGCTGATGATAGAACGGTGGCTGTGGCAATTGTTGCTCACCGTAATAGTCGATGTTTTCGTACACAGGTGGAGGGTACGACGTAGTAGTATTACCGGGAATTTCATACAGATCTTCAGTTTGGTAACTGAGAGACCTTTGAGATATCGATTCAATGGAGTGAGTAGGGCTAGGCGGCAGAGCTGTGGTGTTGATATCACGTTTGTTTATAGATGCTATAGTTTCGACCCGTTTGGGTGTAGCGTATTTGGATGCAGCTATGACATTAGATCGTTCATAGAAACTGTAGTCCTGGCGATTAATAGGATGTTTATTATCTAAAGTAAAACTTTCGATCGCGCCTACAGGCCTGTTTTTTGTCTGCGCTGTTAAGTTAGATGTCATTGCACTGTGCGCCTGCTCCGTTTCATTTTCGTCTTTGTTTGTTATGTTTAAATCTTGCAGTCCCATAACACACCTTTGTTCCTCAGTATTATTTCTTCTTGAAAAATCCATTGTTATTACTTAATAAATTCGTATGTGATCAGTGAAGATCACAATCAAACACAAAAACTTAAGATGAATGATTCATAGTTCTTGAAAGAATCTTCATACAATCGAAACTTAATCACAAATTGTTAACTATGTTTCAGAAAGCAATAACAAATAGTTTTTAAACACATGCAAAACATACAACAATGATTTTAGAATAATATTATACGAAAGATTCTGTGGATCCTAGTTTAACTTTATTTTATTGAATTATATTTATAATCTGTCGTGACTCTACTCCAGAGTACATACAACTTATATTATCTGTTAAATATACAGATCAATAAAAATATAAGAAACTTTAATGACCACAGACTTAACCGCTGCATGGTGGACCGGCAACCATCGCCATTTTGGTTTTTGTAAGGTGATGGTTTTGGCTGCGAGTGATTTTTCAGTTTATGTTATTAAATATCATAACAATTTATACAATTGAATAGTAAAACACAATCTCAAAGTGTTTTACAATGTATGATACTGAAGATGATCAATACGAGGAGGAGGATGTGGAAGAAATATCCTCGGAGTTATGGCAGGAGGCTTGCTGGATTGTTATTAATGCGTATTTCGATGAAAAAGGTCTTGTAAGACAACAATTAGACAGCTTTGATGAGTTTATTCAAATGTCTGTACAAAGGATTGTTGAAGATTCTCCACCCATAGAGCTTCAAGCGGAAGCGCAACATTCCTCTGGTGAAATAGAAGTGCCACCTAAGTATCATCTGAAGTTTGACCAGATATATTTGTCAAAACCAACCCACTGGGAAAAAGATGGAGCACCTTCACCTATGATGCCTAATGAAGCGCGTCTACGTAATTTAACATATTCAGCTCCCTTATATGTTGATATAACCAAAACAATTGTAAAAGAAAACGAAGATCCCATTGAAACTCAACATCAGAAAACCTTTATTGGTAAAATACCCATTATGTTAAGGTCTACATATTGTTTACTGAGCAATCTTACTGACAGAGACTTAACTGAACTTAATGAATGCCCATTAGATCCAGGAGGTTATTTTATAATTAACGGCTCAGAAAAAGTATTAATTGCTCAAGAGAAAATGGCAACAAATACTGTTTATGTATTCAGCATGAAAGATGGTAAATATGCATATAAAACTGAGATACGCTCCTGTCTAGAACATAGCTCTAGACCAACATCAACATTATGGGTCAATATGATGGCTCGAGGTGGACAAAGCATCAAGAAGTCCGCTATTGGGCAAAGAATAGTTGCTATTGTTCCTTACATCAAGCAAGAAATTCCTATCATGATAGTATTTAGAGCTCTTGGGTTTGTAGCTGATAGAGATATTTTAGAACATATTATATATGATTTTGATGATCCTGAAATGATGGAAATGGTAAAACCGTCCTTGGATGAAGCTTTTGTAATTCAAGAACAGAATGTAGCTCTTAACTTTATTGGAGCTAGAGGAGCCAGGCCTGGTGTAACTAAAGAGAGGCGTATAAAGTATGCAAGAGAAATCTTACAAAAAGAAATGCTACCCCATGTTGGAGTGTCAGACTTCTGTGAGACAAAGAAGGCTTACTTCTTGGGATATATGGTACACAGATTACTTCTTGCTGCTCTGGGTCGTCGTGAGTTAGATGACAGAGATCATTATGGGAACAAAAGATTAGATCTAGCTGGACCTTTACTAGCTTTTCTTTTCCGAGGTCTATTTAAAAATTTGCTTAAAGAAGTAAGGATGTATGCACAAAAGTTTATTGATAAAGGTAAAGATTTCAATCTTGAGTTGGCTATTAAAACAAAAATTATAACTGATGGGTTGAGATATTCTCTTGCGACTGGTAATTGGGGTGATCAGAAAAAGGCCCATCAAGCGAGGGCAGGTGTTTCTCAGGTATTGAATCGTTTGACTTTTGCATCAACCCTTTCACACTTGAGACGTGTTAACTCACCTATTGGACGTGATGGAAAGTTAGCTAAACCTCGCCAACTTCATAATACTTTGTGGGGAATGATCTGTCCAGCCGAAACACCTGAAGGTGCAGCTGTAGGTCTGGTGAAAAATTTAGCACTTATGGCTTATATTTCTGTTGGAAGCCAGCCATCACCTATTTTAGAGTTCTTGGAAGAATGGTCTATGGAAAATTTGGAAGAAATAGCACCTTCAGCAATTGCTGATGCAACAAAGATATTTGTAAACGGTTGTTGGGTAGGTATACATAGAGATCCTGAACAATTAATGGCAACATTGAGAAAGCTTAGACGTCAAATGGATATAATTGTGTCTGAAGTAAGTATGATACGCGATATTCGTGACCGAGAAATTAGAATCTACACAGATGCTGGAAGAATATGTCGCCCATTGTTAATTGTTGAAAATGGCGCACTGTTGCTAAAGAAAAAGCATATTGATCAACTAAAGGAGAGGGATTATAACAATTATGGGTGGCAAAACTTAGTAGCAAGTGGTGTTGTTGAATATATTGATACATTGGAAGAAGAGACAGTTATGATTGCCATGAGTCCTGATGACCTGGCGCAAGTAAAAGAATATGCTTATTGTACCACCTATACACATTGTGAAATTCATCCAGCAATGATTTTAGGAGTTTGTGCATCAATTATTCCATTCCCAGATCATAACCAGAGTCCGAGAAACACTTACCAGAGTGCTATGGGTAAGCAGGCTATGGGAGTTTATATTACTAACTTCCATGTTAGAATGGACACTCTGGCACATGTTCTTTATTACCCTCATAAACCATTAGTAACAACACGTTCCATGGAATATTTGCGCTTCCGTGAATTACCAGCTGGTATCAATTCCATTGTAGCTATTTTGTGTTACACGGGTTACAATCAAGAAGACAGTGTTATTCTTAATGCATCAGCTGTTGAAAGAGGATTCTTTAGATCCGTTTTCTATCGGTCTTATAAGGACTCGGAATCTAAAAGAATTGGAGATCAAGAAGAACAATTTGAAAAACCTACAAGGCAAACTTGTCAAGGTATGAGAAATGCCTTATATGACAAGCTGGATGACGATGGTATTATCGCCCCTGGTATAAGAGTTTCAGGAGACGATGTAGTTATTGGAAAAACTATAACGTTACCAGAGAACGATGACGAGCTTGAAGGCACGACAAAGCGCTTCTCAAAAAGAGACGCCTCAACATTTTTGCGTAACAGTGAAACTGGTATTGTCGACCAGGTAATGCTTACTTTGAACAGTGAAGGATATAAGTTCTGCAAAATCAGAGTGAGGTCAGTGCGCATACCACAAATCGGCGACAAATTTGCGTCACGCCACGGTCAAAAGGGCACTTGCGGGATTCAGTACAGGCAAGAAGATATGCCTTTTACCTGCGAAGGATTAACTCCTGATATCATTATCAATCCTCACGCTATCCCATCCCGTATGACAATTGGTCACTTGATTGAATGTATTCAAGGTAAAGTTTCATCAAACAAAGGGGAGATAGGTGATGCAACACCATTTAATGATGCTGTAAATGTGCAAAAAATATCTTCCTTGCTGCAAGAATATGGCTATCATCTGCGTGGTAATGAAGTCATGTATAATGGTCATACTGGTAGAAAGATTAATGCCCAAGTTTTCTTAGGCCCAACATATTACCAGCGTCTGAAACACATGGTGGATGATAAAATTCACTCAAGAGCCAGGGGACCAGTACAAATTTTGGTGAGACAACCTATGGAAGGTAGAGCAAGAGATGGTGGCCTCCGATTCGGAGAAATGGAGCGGGATTGTCAAATCGCTCACGGTGCGGCACAATTTTTAAGAGAGCGACTTTTTGAAGTCTCCGATCCTTACCGAATTCATGTTTGCAATTTTTGTGGTTTAATAGCCATTGCAAATCTAAGAAATAATACATTTGAATGTAAAGGATGCAAAAATAAAACCCAGATTTCGCAAATTAGGCTTCCTTATGCTGCAAAACTGTTATTCCAAGAATTGATGTCTATGAATATAGCTCCAAGACTTATGGTAGTAAATTAACAGTAGCCTTTAAGGATAACATCAACATTTTGAAACATTTGTATTAATTTCAATAAATATAATTCAACATTTATAAAGACTTTTATTTTATAAAACCACAACATTAAATGCAGCTTAATTACAAAGAATATTACAATAAAAAGGTACAATATTGAACTTGCTCTTTAAAATAACTAATGACATCACACATTTGCAATATGATTAAATAGATTTTATCACATTTAACAAAGAATTGAGGTAAGTAAAACATCAATATGTAAGCAGGTACTTAACTATAAATATACAAAAAAAAAACAAATTATTGTTGTAAATAGAAATATTTTAAAGGAATATATAAGTAAACCGAAAATTTTTAATCATTAGGTTGTTATACAATTATAACTTACTCGAGTGCCAAAATCAATTTAGTTTTCCAACCTTTCCTTTATCCTAAACGTAACTTGGTCTGTTAAAATTCAAGCACCAATAAATAATTAGCTATACAACGCTTTCGTATCATCTTATCGTGAATAATTGTGAACCAATTATTCGTACCAATGTAAATTGCAGACTAGTACATAATATGTAAATCTGTTGTACTACAATTAATATTAACTAAAAGTATTGTACCTAATACACAAAATTAATGAGAGACATTGAAAAAATTTTTTGCACTATCATTAACTTAGTAAAGTTGATTTGCCTATAAATAGAGTTTCGTTATAAAGTTAAGCGAAATCGATATAAAAGTGTCCTGCATAGTAGGTATATTATCAAATGTTAAAAAGAGTACTTATTAAATTGTCCGCTTTTCCCAAAATGGCTTAAAAGTGGACGCCATGACTTAATGGCATACATGTAAATGCATCTTATTGCCTGGGTTCAGTCAACTCCACGCCTTTTGAATGACTTCAAAAGGCAGTATTCGTCCCATAAAGTATAAAAGTGGAAACTTTAGTTCGGTGCTGGGAGCGCCCTCTGTTCCTGACTGTCTTCTTCGCGTGGTCGGCTCCATTTGATCATAGTTTCCGGCGATCGATACAAGAACACAAGTTTAGCGAATAGATCTTCTTCCAATGTCAACTCGAGGGCCTCGCGTACCTTTGAAATAGAGTTAAGTCAGTATCAATCTACATACACAGTAAGTAGATATTGACTTAGATACTAACTAAATATACATATTAAAATAGAATAACAAACATTTCTATTTTTTTTATGATATGAGGAAAAGTTTTGGGGATCAAATCCATTTCCCGTTGATTATTATCCATACAATGTTACTGTTACACCCGTCCCCGTCAAAAATCAACTTATCACCTTGTGTGAATTAAAATTTTTGTTAGTAAATAAAAGTAAATGTTCATTGTATTAAAAAAAAACAGATGTGCCTAAGCACGTTTATGTCTAAGTAATAAAGTAAAATTACCAGATATATGTCCAAACAGAGTTGAAGGACCCGGTCGACATTAGGTAGATCGTCAAACATTATCTTGGTGTAGATTCCAGAGAAGAATCCGCGCAGCACTCGCGAAGCGAGAAACACGAACGTGGTATAAAGCCCAATGATACTAAAACAATTAATTCAATTTAAAAGAAGTTTTGTAAAGATTTTGACAATTTTTAAACCAAATGCCTTCTTTTTAAGCCCAATAATATTGCCAAATCTTCGCAGCTTAATTGTAAATCGCCCTTAGCGCAACAGAACCTTCTGTCCTTTAGGTTCCAGACAAACATTTCTTCGTTTTCATTTATCACTACACCAAGGACATTACTATTACATTAGTCAAAATGACACAGAAAATTTAAATAACTTGCTAAGCTCACTAAACGCTTGCGACTGAATAAGTGCCGATTAGATTTATTAAAAGGTTATAAACTTGTAGGTTGTTTTATAACTTACCCGCCACCCGATATAAAGTTAAGTGTCTCTGGGAATAGCTTGTCGTTAAATGTGTACATCACAAGCATATCGCAGTTGTTCATAGGGATCGACGCCAGCGGGTCCTGAAACACACACCGTTTTTCGTTTAAGTAAAACGCCAAAACCTTTCTATTCCTCTATGCTTATACATCATACATTGCGTAGTAATGTGTTACGGGTATAAAGCCTTGTTTTGAATCCCAGGGAAGCAATAGCATAGCAGTTTCATCTACTATTGGTTTGTAACTACAATCAGACAGGCAAACGGTACTTAATTAAGCCTGTAAAAGCAATTGGAAATTACCCTTTCTTCGCAAGCTTCATGCACCCGCCAGTAACTGGCGTTTCTATCTCTCTCTAATCGTAGTTTGACGTTTCTGTAATATCTTGCGTCATCGCTATCTGTAATTTTTAAGATCAAATCAGTCAAATTAAATTAAGGGAATTAATTTGAAATTGATTATTGTAGGGCAAAATATTGGAATAAAATATTTGTAGAGAAATAACGATTTTAGCGAAATTAATATAACACAATTTTACACTTAACTAAAATGAAACGGGGTCTATATAAAATGCCTATCTACATACTTTTATTTTTATATTATTAGCACTATTCCTTGTCCAATATAACATGATACATTTTACACGTTACGCTCTTGAAGTATTGAAATTTTGTGGGTCCAGTCATTCTATATTTTCTAAGTACTTTAACGACAGGTATAGCCCATAAAAAAAAGTTGTCCCATAATTAAATACCCGAATAGTATTCTTTTCATAAATGTAATATTGAAATTGGAAATAATCGATAATTGCTGCCTTGAATACATGAATAATAATCAAATATAAACGAAGATTAGGAGAACTAATAACCCTACCGTCTAAACCAATCGGAGGCATTAATTGGAAAGATGGCTTCGATGTCCCTTTGTTGAAAACCTTCACGAACTTCGGGAACAAATGTTTCACGTTCAACCTTTTAAAAGGGTAATAAGAACAATTAATTTCATACTCTTTATTAAAATAAGAAAGAAATTGTCTGTGGTGGAATCACTGTTTAAATTTATATTTACAAGAGAAACTTCTCGTATTATAAACCCGAAGCCTGAGAATCCTGGGACAACGGGACAACGTCAGGCTCGTTGACCTAATGGTAGCAATGTATGGCAAATTAAGGCCGAGGTGCATCCCTTACATGTTTGATCTTAGTTTGGAAATTTGAAAATTAAATGTGTGGTAGGAATGTTTGAAATTCCGTCCGAGTCACGAACTACCGTTCACAGAAGAAAAAGCCTTGAAGTTTAGTCTCAATTCGGTTCTGATTTTTCGAATATACACACAAAAAATAAGTCAAGATATCATAAGGCTGGGTTATTTCACCCCCGATCAAGTAAACCCCTTGCTTGTCAGCAAAATCAATGAATGCAAAGAAGTTGATCATTTAGTTATATATAAATCTGTTTGACTCACAGAGGACCCAGAAACATAACAGCTTCAAGTTTCATTAGAGGGAAAAGGGTTTAATTTCTTAAAGCATTAAAAAAACATGAAACAAAACATTATATACCAAACGTTTGGTGAAGCTGTGCCTGCTAACAGGTTGAGTAGAGTATCTCTCTCCGGGTTCCTCTTTCCGTCGATGAACGCGTCCAGGGGTACTTCTCGGTTGTTCTCGATTGTCGGCGGGTTTTGAGGGTTATTACTCGGGTGAGTGATAACGTACGTGAATTTCACTGATAGAGATGAATCTGTAAAAAAGCATTACCCAACCATAACTGTTATGTATTCTTTATATTTTCCGGTGTTCGCTGTTTTTTGTATGATAATATCAAAATCTTCATTGCCGTTAATTTTTAACTCGTAAATATTGTTGAACTTGTTTCATGTTACAAAGATTATAATGTTTAAGTACAATTTATATTAATATTATCTCAAAAGTTTGTTTGTTTGAATACACTACTCTCAGAAACTACTGGTTCAAAATGATTTTTTTTATTGTACATATTGTATAGATTAATGAGAAAGGTTTTAGGCTATATAACATCACGCTGCGACTAATAGGAACCAAGACACAGGGGGAAATGTCGTCAAACGTGGAACTATATCCATTTTTAAGGGCTTACGGTGCGAAAACGGTTTAAGAAGTCAAACAATTTAGTATGAAAAAATGATTGCTCCTTAAATGATCTAAAAAATATCTTTTAACTGACACGACGGGTTAACGACTTTGTGGGTAACAGCTATAATAAATAAAGCTTAGGAGGTTGTATGCAAAACTAGATTTTAATGTCCAAAAGAACTATAGCTGGCGGAGTCGCGGGAACATCTAGCCATAAACGCAAGAGGTAAAAAAACTTACTAGAAAGCGCTTCGCGTTCCAATCGGTCGAGTTCTGGTGGAGAAATGTTCCAGACTGCGGTCGAATTGGGATTAATTGTGATGACAGCAACATCGTTGTACATGTAGTTTGACAGGAACGTTTGAGCTGTGCGGTCGCGCGCGTACATATTGCTCAGTTGAGTGTAGTCCTGCTCTGTGTAACTAAATAGTGATCTGATTAACATCTATGAAGAGGTAAACAAGTAAAATACAATTATAGTAATACCATACATTAATTATAAAAGAGCAGAAGTCAACAAGAATAAGAAAAAACATGCAATCAATTTAAACAATGTTTATCCTCACAGCTCCCCGAGACAAAGCAAACGGCATTTCTTCCGAAGTAATCCGAAGCTTAGAAATACCAACCAACGCATTCAACTTACACATCAATGTTGTGGGATTGTGCCGACATTTGATAGACAGGAAGAAAGGGTCCAATTCGAATTTTCACAGTTACATCGGTCGGAGGATTTGGTTCACCCACCTAAAAGATAAAAAAATCACATAAAGTAAAGTTGTATTAATAACTTAAATCGTAGCTAAATCCTATTTCCCTAAATTGAAATATATAGGACAGGCACAATAATATATACTATATTTGAATACTCACAGAATTACCAAAAGCGAAGAAAACCAAAGGGAACCAAATGATGGCGATGACGAAGGCCAAGACTCCACCCCCCAGCAAATATTTGGATGTGGTTGACTTCTTGACACCGCGAGGTTGGGGGAATTCATCTTCGACGTAACGCGAACACTAAATAAATAAATAAATAGAAAATGCCTATAAGTACTAAAATAGCATAATAATTGATGAAATTTTTGTGTTTCCCGATTAAGATTCTAATGTAGAGAATCTAGGACTTTTTCTTGATGGGACATCTTTAATTCATTTGCACAAAATCTTATGAAAAAAAAAATGTTGAACACTTTTAATTACAATAACTAATGAGAATTAAACACCTTGAAAGGCATCAAGAATATGGTTTTTTTTTGTGTAATTTAATTATAGTTTAGCAAAAAAGAAAGAAAAACTCGTCCTTTGTTCATTGACCGAGCTTTAATTCTCTTAAATATCAATTTTAGATAAAAGCTTAAATTCTACGAAACAAAAACTGAGTTTACTTTAAGTAGAAAGACGCTGGCAAAAATATCCTCCATCTTAAGCCAATCCATGAGAGTCATTGAAGTGTCCGTCCAGATCCAGTCCATGAGCGTGCGCAGTTCGAAGAGGAAAGGCACTGCCATGAACCTATAAAATCGTTACGTAATAATTCAGCTATGACGACTATAACGCAAGGGGGTCGTGTTTATTTTTAATCAGGTTTCACTGTAATTAATAAGTTTCCATCATACCCTCTGAAGCAAATCATGTTGAGGAATCTATATGATTTGCACAAAAAGTTTCCAATTATCCGACGAGGATAGCCGCACCGGATCTGATATGCCGATAGCAAGAGGTAGATGCTCTTCATCATGTACCAAAGTGGAGGCGGTAGAAGTGTATTGAATGTTCTGAAAGGAAATTGTGCACAATATAATTTGACTAAAAGTTTTTATTCAGATTATTTTTAAAGCTTTTTAAATTAAGGCTGCTAGATTGATAAAAAATAATAAAGTTAAAATAAACGTTTGACGAACTTTTCCTAACGACATCTAACCTTTGTAAAAGTTAGCAACCTATATTTAAGTTATATGTAGCTCATGTAACTGGTTGAACAAAACAATTTCGAACAGTTTAAGATAACCAGCGTATACTAGTAATTTAAGTTGCACTTTTAGAAGAAACACTTTTAACAGTTTAAAACGCGATATGTCTAATTTAAACTTATTTACAAATTATTAACATGTTTTTGTCTCATACATTTCGCGTTTTAAATCGTTAAAAGTGTTTTAATTAAATGTGTACTATTCGAGTAAACTACACAAAAGACTGAATGAACAAAACGTCAAACCCTAGTTTACATTCAACCTGTTTCAAATTATTTTGGTTAATTCCTACATTTATATATGATTAACTATATTGTCAACATACCTTTCAGTTATAAACGGCAGGACGAAGAACATCCATATATGAACGCCGATGATAAGCGCGTATTGGAATAGTATTTTGCCCAGCATGAACTTGCGCAGATAGAGGGCGCGGTCGATGATAATCAGCGCGAATTGCAGGATCAACATCACCAGAAACGGAATCGGGACTTTGTTCTCTTCGAAGTAGGTTTGAACTCCGCCGTCACCTTGATGCGTCTGAGTAAATGTACTAATGTATTGCACTTTTAAAGGAACACACATCCAAATATTAATAATATTAACTATATTATTTTACTAAAACAAAGTTTGATTGATTTTTATGAGAAACCGTGGTCTTGTTATTTCCACCACTTTCACATGGCTTAAAGGTATTTTTATACATAAAGGATATATTTATTAAAAGTACAGTTTTCGCAATTTTTTCAATAACATAAAGTGCCGTCAAAATCAGCTAGGCTAACAATTTTTTCTGGGAGCTTTGGAGTGGTACAAACGTGTTTCCAGGGCTCACTCAAAAGCTCGTAGCGGGCTGGTGGTATGATTAGTGGTTCTGGTCGGCTATTGTCTCCGAGGAGGTTGTAATGCCAAACTTCCCACGCGGGAAGTCATTTAAAAAAAGGCTGCTATTACTACAATTTTTAACAAAAACAAAATTACAATAATTATTTTAAAAAATACAGTGTATGTACTCACTCCAAAAGCGGCGAAACCAAATATGACTACAAGGAAGTTGAAGAAGTCACAGAGGAACATGTAGGCGTAGACATCAGCCGTCACGCGCGCACCCGGTGCCAACATACGCTCGAAGAAGCACTGTGTCGGACGCAGGTATCGCTTAAACCTAAAAACATCCATCCGGATTACGAACCACCGTTTAATCGCGTTTCAGTCTGTGGATATCCGAATATCCAAAGCCAAAATAGGTCAACATCTAGCTTAGATGTTAAATGGCTGGAGTGTATCACCTACCATGAATTGAAACCCATGTCATGCCCTTCTCAATCATAAAAAAAAACATTGTACAAGAGCAGTTGTATAGGCTTATTATCTAAGTATTATATTAAAAAAGGAGAAATTTGAAACTTACGACAGCATCATGACAGTAGGAAAGTGTTGATACGATTCCTCGATTGTTGTATTTACGGCGATGATCGGTTCCTTATCGTCATTTACTCTAAAAAATAGACATTCCAATATAGGTGAAATTTATTTTAAATACAACTAATACACTTTATTATTCATGGAATAACAAACTTACGTGTATTCATCTGAATATCTTTCTTTAGATGGGCCTGCCTCATCTTCAACAGGTGCTAGGTCAGTGCTTCTTTGTAAGATGCCGTTTGAACCGGTATCTTGTTCTCTGTAACATAGATTTTGTTTTGGTCCAAACCTTGAAAATTAAGAACGTATAGTAGTGAAGTAAGTTTACACATTACGGTTACAATGTCTTTATATCTGAGTGGCTTTAGTCGTGTAGAGTCTATTAATCTATTTGTACATAAAGTATGACAACCATATTAAGCCCTATAGGGGGATATAAAATAATTTAAGTATTACATCTATTCATATAAACCACCTAATCGACTTTTAACTAACTACGAGTATATGTATATTATATTACTATTGCGTTATAAAATGTAATAAAAAAAACGTTGAATGATAGTATTGTAACTAATTTAGGTACTTTAGATATTAGTACTTAAAATCAGGAAATACAATACAATTACAAGACAGCATCGATAATTACTAAAAGAGTGTACCCCCCGTGATCAGGGCTACTGTACAGAATCGAAACTTCAGGCAGTATTTGAAATTAATAAAAAATAAGTTACAAATATATTTCACGTTTTAAACAGTTAAAGGTGTTTTATTTAAATATGTAAACTACAGACAATACTTAACAGAAACTAGCTTAACTCTTTACGATTAACGATGTCTCAATCATCGACTACATAAGTACGAATAAAACGAATGCAATTACGTAATCATTGGCGTGTCGACCGAAGACCTCAACATGGCTAGTGTTAGCCTTTTCCCCGAGCCTCTGTCTGTCCGTACACACACATAGTTTATTCTCAGTCTAATTTTACATCGCCTTATATATTAGTCAAAATCCGTACAGTATAAAATTTTACTGTACCAAAAAAACTAATTGTTATTTATAATAAACTCGTTTTTATACACGGGTTATTATTACATTTAATGAACATAGTTTTACATAACAACACCTTATCGCCTTCTACCAGTTCGGTTCCATGTTTCGTAGGTAACACATGTTCGCAAAATGTTAACGTAACGGTTTTATTTTTAATAAAAATGATATGCCATGGTTCTTTTTTTGAATCTTAAAACCGCCCAAAAACCTGGGGTGGATTTTTGGTTCCTTAATGGTTGTTCCGAATCTTATTCGAGATATTATAAGAGTAATTTGATCATCAACATAAGGATTCATATCGGATAACAAAACTCACGGAACAATCTTCTCATGCAACTTTATATACTTCTTTCCCACTTCGGCGCCACGCCCCTCGACCAGCATTTGCGTGTCTTCCGCAGTGAGTGGATACTCGGTGTCTTCCTGTAATTCCGTATCAGGGGACGACTCTTTCCAAAGACCTAGTGACTTTAACATAAACCTGGAAGAAGTATAATATAATATTATATAATATAATAAATTTTGATGTTCTCTAAGAGATGTGGGCTTTTTGGTCAAAGAGTTGAAGGGGAATACCTAAATATTTGTTTACAATTTTGATGAAATAACACGTTCTATCCTAAAGATATATAGAATTTTGACTGGCATAAGTAAGACGGTGTCATAACGGTACGGTCTATCGTCTCGCTTGTCGTTACAGTAGTTTTCGTCCTTTCTCACTCAAGAGTTTCCCCCAATTATTAATAAATCGATAATTTTCTATACACCCTGCTAATTTTTTCTAGTTTTTCTTACTTTACACCCGGAGTAGCTATAGCTATTGTGTTGTATTCGCCATCTTATGGTCCTGTAAGGGTTAAATCTCTTGTTTGTGTTATTAATAGAAACATATTGGACATACCTATGCAGGAATATAATGAGCAGTAGTAGCAAGTCGTAGAGTGCGTAATTGTACTTTCGTTCGATACCGATAATTCGTGGAGCAGTGAAAGGCATGTTTGCCGGTATCGCCTTCTGATTCCACGGCAGTATTTCGAATTGAAACATACTCTTTATTAAAACGATCACCTGAAATAATAAATATGTATTTTAGTTTTTTTATAGTAATAAATAAAAGACTGTTATGGTACCATAGACAATACTTATACTAGTGAACGCTAATAATGGCGACATTCGTTGATTCTTAGTTTGCAATAAAACTGTAAATTTATCAATCATACAATAACTAAAGTTTAATAAAATTTAACTGACCTCGGTATAAGCGATAAGGGTGACCCAAAATGTTTTGGTTGGTCGAGGTATTGTCAAAGTTCCCCAAAGGAAAACCATTAACGGAAGTGGAATCGAGAGTATTGTAGCAGATTGTATCTGTAACAAATTCAATTTTGTTAGTCAAAATGCCGTTCAGACTACTGGATACATATTTTTACGACACCATTATCCACATATAATAATGAAAAACATCCCTTTTTGGCAGGGATTGACAACATTTTTAAATGGATTGTTTAACCAAAAGAAAAAACCAACGAAATTGTATGTTTTACCTGGTTAATAAACACCATAATGTAACACACAATATCCGTGTGTGCCAATATGGCGAACCAGAGGGCGTAGCAGAGATGGACAAACGCCGACTTATCTTGTTTGAACATCGAATCATCTTGTTCTTCCAAAGTTGTGAGGTCCTTACTGTAAGAAGGTATTTATGTATACAAACTCAAATTGTCGAACGCCAGGGATAAGAAATTAAAATAAATGACAGAGTAAGTAACTTAAAAAAGTACACTTTATACTGATATAGTGGATAAAAGCGCATCTTTCGTCATTTGATAAAGGAGATTAAAGCAATATAGTAAGTTTGATTTTTATATACATTAAAAATAATGATAACAAAATTGACACCAGTTGATTGACAACAACGATATAAATATTATGTACACAGATTTAAAACATAATTATGCAATATTTACCTGAACACCAACAAATATATTATACAATATACTATTTTAATACAAAATTGATAAAAAAAACCAGGCAGCAAGCGACGACAAAGAACTTCGAATAGGAAATGTACTATATACGACCAATTAGTGTTAAATAAGAATATATGTATTTATTTAACTGAAAATTTTAAGCGTGTTTGAACTCTTATTAACACAACAGGTGGCGTTGTACGTAAAGTACATTTTCCATGAAGTATAACATCTGTGAACCTTTCAGTGGTCTGTAAGCTAAATGCGCTCTCATGTTCTGATGTATCGTCGTCAATGGTGGATTCGGAGCTCGAAGAGAGTGGGGTGTCGCGGCGCGAGGGGACCGGGCTAGGATGGATATCCAAGCCCCTCTCCATACTTGGCGCGAGGATGCGTATCTCCGGAACGCTTATTTGGCTTAATTTACGACTGGAATATACAGCGCTACTTTGAGTTGCTACTTTTTGTTACATATTTCACAAAAAATCAGCTAATATTAAAAATAAATGTTAATTATAACATGATATGAATTATAAACCATACAAACCATAAATCCTCCGCAGGCGCTTGCAAATGATTACTAGAATTTTCCAAATCACTATAATGCAGCGTGCAAAAATAAACTACTGCTTCAACTAAATCTAGTACTAACTTTACTACATCTAACACAAGCATAACTAACGCTAGCGTCTAAGATCTAAGCAGATACGACTAGAACGGGGCCAATACAACTAGAACATTAAGTTTATTAACTGTTTGTAGTTTAGGCGAGTAGAAAACATTTTAACTGTTTTAAACGCGATATATTTTAGTTAAATTTGTTTGAAAATTATTTTTAACTACGGCCCGCGTTTCGAATTTTCAAACAAGTTTTAAACCGTAAAAGTGTGTTATTTAACTAGACCATTTTTAAAATATTTTTTTTGTAACATCTTTATTGAAAACTTTTAAGCGATTGGCCCTGTTAGGAATTATGCTAGACACATTTTAACTGGTACTAACTTATGTAAGACGGCGTCCGGCATTGGTTCCCAAATCATCTGTGAACCTTCTCTCAATCCAATACCGAAGCCTTCTTTTTCCTGGAAACAATGTCACATAGTTTATTTCATTTTAACGCAAAAATAAGCAACGTAAGTCTTCCACTGTTATGTAAGTAGGTAACATAGCTGAATATTTGTTCTTTTACACTCATAAGTATTGTGTGTAAGTTACGCGAGTGGTACATATTAAATAAGACATTAAAAGGCGAACTATGGATTCCCCGTGTTATAAATCAATTAACTAATTTGTTTCGCGTTTTAAAGCTTCAAACGTGTCTTTTTATTCCTAAGATAAAAGCTGTTTCATTAACTAGATTTCTTTACTTTGAGTATCTTCTTCTCGACGGATAGGGTTCTTGAAACATAACGGTAGTCGCGTGAGTACTTCATGAGGTGCCTTGTCACTGACACTAGTAAACTGGCTATGAATGCTCCGGCTGTGTCGATGTACCCTTTCAATTTATCCATCCAGGTCTCGCTTTCTGGAAACGCAAATTATTTTTTACAATCGTACCAGGTCGACTACTGACGAGAGCTATTTGTGAGACGAAAAATTGTCCTTTCTTGAGAGCACCTCTTCTGTACGAGTCTAATGTTATCTGTCATTTTAAATACAGTACAAACGAAGTCATATGGATTTACATGTATCTTCGCTGACTAGTGTATTGTGTATGTGAAGTAAAAAATAGTTTAATAGTCAAGTTAACAAATTATCTGTAATTTTAAGTCTATCTTACCAGGTGGAGGAGCAAATTCATCTAAATCTGAGGATGGCCCGGGTCGGGCCATTGTTGCGTCGTCATCTCTTCTTACATCTCCCCGGGACGATAATGGCCGAATCTATAGTTCATAGTTATTATTAACAAAAAAACAGATTGTGTTAGTAGTACATAATCGAATGATATCAATATTGATTGATTTGTTTATCTAAAAGGTAAAGGCTTCCAAACATGTTTTATGTAAAAAAAGAAAAATGAAATATTATGTGTTTATAAATTTTGGAAAAAAAGACTTTAAATTAAATAAATAATATATTTCTTAAAGCGTGCTAAAACAAAAATCCACCAAAAGCTTTAAGCATATGAAAGGGCGAAAATATTAACCAACATATAATATATGTATATACCACGTAAATATTATGTACCGTATCTAATATATATCGTAATACGACGAATTTCTTTCAGATTATATATTTTAAATATTTACGTACTTTATAAAAGACAAATGTAAAACACGGAACAAGCCAAAAATAAACAAGGAATAGACATTTTATTTTATTGAAATTTGTTCAACATAAGAACTTAATTGCTTGATTACGGTAAGTCAAAAACATTACAGAATGTATTTAAGTAATTTAGAAAAAGGTTTACCTCATCTGGATAGGATACGGGGTGCGCAGGATAAGAGGTTCTTCTAAGGTCCCTGAGTACGGGGGCGGACGAGCGTCTGAGAGACACCGCCCGCCGCAAATCCGTCTTTATCACCGTCGACAGCAACTATCATACCAACACCCACAATGCTCTTGCGCACATGCATACACAAACTCTTGGCACTCCGTATTCTTACAAGATCTTAGATATGGCAATAATGCAGTATGCAATGATACAAGTACCACGAAGTTGTGTATGCATTTGTTTTTAACAGACGCACGTTTTGTTAGTCACTGTAAGCTCTATTTTAGCTAAAATCAATATCTTATGTATTCATGCACATATTATGGGAATGACGAAATCTAATCATTCAATTGTACATAAAATATCTAATGGGAAATAATAGATTTACCATGCGATGACTAAGAATTCCCACTTTATTGACTAAAGTATTTAAAACCATCACCACAATGAAATACCATTTTACCATCACCAAATGTCGCATATAAGTTGTACTTATACTGGTCCTTACCTTGCCGAAACCCATCTCTTTTGGAGCGTCTTCGTCGGAACTTGATTCGTCATCTTTCAGGTGAATATCGGTGTCGTCAAACTCATCGAACATGTAGTAATCTCCGGACCTCACAGCTGTATACAAATGACATCGTTCAGTACAAGGCTAGAGAAAAAATTCTCTAATAAAGCTTGAAGCCAAAGCGATTTACAATTTCAGTTATTTAGCGATTTTAAAACCAATTATAATACATAATTTTTTATATAGTCTTGGTACTTATTTTTATATAATATAAAACAAATTACTTGTCACATGCCTCAAGATTCATTTAATACGATCATACAACTCGATTTACAAATTTTTATTTATGCAAAAACTACATTATTTTGATAATATTTACAGTGAAATTGGGCTTTACTATAATGTAATAATACACATATATGTTATTAAAAATATAAATATTATGAAATAAATTTCATAGGACACACGATGGCATAAGAAGGAACACTGAACACCATGCAAACAATAATTCGTGCAAGAAAACAACCCCATCCAAAAAGTAGTCTTCCCCAAATAAAAGCGTACTATTTACAAATTCCCATAAGTAAGTAGTAGTAAGTAACCCCACGAGCAACTTGCCTAAATATCACCTCTAACTTGTAAGCTGCAAACACAACATGTTAGTAACGCAAAGACAATGTTAGGCGATGTAAATTCGGAGACACAACATTACCCTTCTGGTGGCTGGACGGCGGCTTGTACTGTGGCCTGTCGCGAGCTACGAACAAAGATATAACTGAACGACATTCTCACACCGGGAAAAGCTAAGCGGTATTAGCCTTGGGTCTTCAAGACAACATGTTAACATTGACCCAACCTAGAACGTGTTATTTACATAAGCGCTGTCATGAAAATTATTTAAGGGCTGTCCATTATTGGACGGTTTCGTATAATCGTTAAAATGATTTGTTAAGGACGGCGATACCCCTTCCAAATAGGTTTGTAGACACGACTGTATACACATGTGTCCAACTGTACCTTCGTGTCGCTTTGTGAATAACCGTTGCCTAGAAGACCCGCCATGGCTACCTAGAGTACATAAGAACATTTAGGAAGTAATAACGACAACAATAATTGCTTTACATTATTTACGTGATTGCTAGTGTATTTCCAGTCGCAGTGATGAGTACGAGTAATTCATAGTTACACGTATGATGAGAATTCGGTTCGGCGCGGCTGGACTGAGAAATTATGGAAGTACGCTGAAGAACGCTCGGACTCGCGACGGTGTGACGGCGACGGATCGGTGGGGGGGAAAAGACCGGATATGATTCCTCGGGACTCTGTGCCCTTGGTAGGAGCTCGGAAGACGGCGGTGATTCAAATGATATCCGTCTCGGCTCTAGATAAGAATCGAGAGATACAGTCATCAATGCGGATGAAGGCGAAGGAGGCCCTGGCGGTACGGGGGGCATGGGGATTGCAGGTAATGGCAAGGGTGGGGGGGAAGGAGTCGGTGGGAGGTTGTGTCGCGGAGACGGTGTTCGTGGTGTATGGAAACCGCGTGGGGATCGTGGGCTATCGGGGGTATGGAAGCCGCGCACCGTCGCGTCAGATTCTCCGCGTTCGAGCGGAACCCGATCTGTCTCTTCTCCTTCCGTCTCTTCGTCTTCTTCTGAGTGTAGCATGATAATATAACAACACTAGTCAAATATCGCTAGTTACATTATAACTTAGTTATCCAAAATCAAATATTTATATATCACATTTATTAAAATTACCACGGCTACATATGCACTATTTTGTTTTTGATATTTTTTTAAAGTTATTATCTTAAGTGATAGACATAAAAAGTGCATAGATACCAGTAAACCATGTTTTTGAATATAATTTACCTGCGTCGTGGTGTTCCGGTTCTTTAGACATGACACCTTGTATTTTTTTCTGATTGGCTTTAATTCTCTCCATTTTCACTTTGATTTTCTCCAATATTTTCACCTCTTGCTCTTCCTGCACGTGCATTTGCTTTTGTCGCAATTCTTCGATTAGCTCTGCACCTCTAATACAGAAACAAACGATCGACAATGTATGTTTGTGTAAACAATGTATGTGTACTTAGTACATAATTATAGTTAGGTAATACTAGTCTTACCTGGAAGCTAGGACAGTAGTCGCTTTGCTTTCATCAATAACACGGTAGAAATAATAGCTATGGAAAAGTCTTCTTTGAAGGATAAGGAATGCAAAACACACTCCATCCCACGCTAATCCAATGTCTTCTTGTGGTACAGAACAGGCAGAATCCTGAAATATATCATATTATATTTCTCCGACATTCGACACACGAGAGGGCGCTTAACACAATGCAAGTTATAACCTTATCGTAGTGCATCTTCAGAAAGCGCGCTATGTTTCCACCAGCAAACTTGTCAACGCATCCAATACCCAGTAACTGCACGAGCCAGCACGCGTTATCCTGCATCACCCGACTAAACATGCAACCGGGAATTTGGAGTACCGCCTTTACCACAACGACACATACATTGTAACGTACTAGCCAAGACCACCTGGAAACATTTTAAACAAATTGAGGTCATGCTTACAGATAAGATATTTTGTTAATACGAAAACTGAGCTAGAGAACTTTTGTTATCAAATAAAAAATAGACCAGAATTAAAATTGATTTACCATTGCAGTATAGCCTCTTTCGGTCGCAAGTAGAAGTCGGTTCCTTGCCACAAGAATATAAAGGAACCGATGAGGTATCCCATAGAGAATAGATTCACACGATTGGTGCCAGTCATGAACATAATAGCAAGCGTTACCCATAACATTCCCAGGAACACCATCCGTTT
This sequence comes from Leptosia nina, assembly GCA_963661955.1. Taxonomy (NCBI): domain Eukaryota; kingdom Metazoa; phylum Arthropoda; class Insecta; order Lepidoptera; family Pieridae; genus Leptosia; species Leptosia nina. The sequence continues at coordinate 6,780,920 of CAVLEF010000040.1, forward strand.
GATTACGTCGAGCCATGTTCTGGAATAATGTGTTTTTTTTTTTTCAAATTAGTTTGGAGCAAAAGATTAAAAAGAACAAAATCTCTCTGAACAATATATGCGCGAGACTCAAACCAGATAAAGAGGGCGTATTATGCATATGCTTTGTGACTGAGCTATCATGCCTACGTTTCAACCTCAACTAAAAACTTGTTATAAAGACAACCTTACCCCACGTAGTCCAGAAAATCAGGAATAGGGTTGACAAAGTCCGGCGTCTCCCAGTCCTTTCCTATATCTTCACTGTTAGATCCACCTGGATAATTGTCGCCATGAGTCCTCTCTAAGCGGAAGACTTTAAGCTGCCGTGAGGCAAACATTAGCAGGAAGAAGTCAAAGATAAGTTTAACGGCGTGCGGTGGTTCAGCTGTGTAAGGGAGAAACAGCCAATTTCGAACATGTTTCATTTGCTGAAAGAAGAATCGAGGTTACATTACATAGTAGCTAGAAAAAGGGTTTGAATTTTGGGCCGGGCTTTTTTCTTAATTCTTGGACTTGGATTTAAAAAAAAAAGCCATTACCAGCACAGAGTTAGAAAGTAAGAAGTGCTATTAGTACTTAGCAGACAACGTTAAACAAAGATTTTTGGCATAAATGGGCTTGCAGTATAGTGAGTAAAATCTTAAAGACCGAGAGGAGAACGAAACGCGACAAGTCATGTCACTAGTTGACATTCATTAGGACGTCCTTTTATAAACTTACCTGGTCGTCACCTGCCCAAGGATACTGAATACAGAATTGTGGCATGAACCCCACTGCCAGCATATATTGTAGTGGTACTAGTAGCGTGATAAGTGCGGTGAAGGCGGGCCATAGATTCGCTAGTTGTTTCCGGCGTAACGAAACAAGAGCCAACAACCATCCCGAATAAATCACTGCGTATAAATCCATACGTGACCCGATAACGCCCATTAAACATATCAATGTTATCTGAAAACATGAACACCGTATTCGTAAGGAAATTATATTCGAGTCCTCTTGATTTATATTTGTTGCGTTTTAGAATCTTACCTCGACGCCAAATTTGTAGAAGCCATAGTTGAATAAGTACTTTATGTAATGTATTAAATCTTTGTCCGCGTCATTTCGAGTTATGTCGGGGAACATTAGTTTTTCTCTTATGTTTGGCAGCAAGCCAGATTCTCTGAAAAAAAACCACACTAGCTTTAAGAATAAAAATAAAATGTGTAAGACCGTCAACGCTTTGGCTCGTCAATAAAAGTCGGTTAACAATGATAAATATTGCAAAAACGAAAGATTTGTAGGCAACTAAATATTCAAGAAGATGTATATTGTTCCTTATACCATTTTTTATATTGTTGATAACCCACAAAGAACTAAATAGATATTTATTGACTTTTACGGGCAGACATTAAATACAACAGGATACATTCGTCTGTTAACGGATATTTAAATGTATAATTAGTACCTGCGCGATTGCTGTCTGTACGTAACCAAAGAATAGACAGTAAAACAGGCTATGAGGGCGATATATCCCCTTAGAAGATATGCTAGTCTCTTGTTCGCCGTTGCCTTAAGGAAACCAATCCATTCGGCATTGTTGTATGTTGTTGTATTCATCGTGCTGTTATCTCCTTCCTGTAAATTATATACAAATTGTAATTACGCGATTAACACGTTGTAGTACACACTGTAAATAAAAACAGATTTAACAGTTTAAAGAAGAAAACGTATTAGTTAACTTAGTTAAAATTTATTTTAACGACGACACAACGTTTCCGCCCATGACCACGACGGCAAAGCACCCGGAACGTCGGATTATAGTAATAATAATTGTAAAAATGTTAACTTATCCGTTTCGGGTTCTGAATAGTTAAAAGTGTGAAAAACTTATATTCATTGTTAATATTGGGAAAAATAACTTACCATTGTACAGTTAACGTCAAAGAATGAATGTTGTATGTACTCAATTTGGTAGACCATCTTGGCCATAAGATATACGCTTATCAGCGTCGATATGACGAGCATACAGAAACGTTGCTTCCTTGAACTCAGCAAAAGTGCCGGAGCTATAATTAACATTATGGGCACATGCATTGCGCAGACCTGAAAAAAGTATAAAATATATATTTTTTTTATGTACTTATACTTACTTATAACTGGTTCATGGCTCAGTAGGAAAACACAAATGATGCAAAAAGTAACTAAAATATGTCTCAATGTTGCGCCATCTTATAAGTCAGAGTTTATTATAAATTATAAATACATAATTAAAGTAAAGCTCGAACTAATTTTGTATTTTTGTATTGTTAGAAATGTTTGTATTTATAATAGAGTTGACGAGTATTTCGTGCGTAAATAAATGTGTTAAACCTTGACATCTTAAATTAAAAGCTTAGAGAATTTAATTAAATATAGTTTTAAAAATACATTCGTAGAATAAGCTTTATAGTTGAGAGTTTAATATGAAAAGACTAGAGAAAGATTAAAATATCTTAGTAGAAAATGGATTATAATATTTAGAACTCACATTGAAGACGCAGAGCAGCATTAGTGCAATAAAGAGAATCTTGATAAGGTGAATATCGAGAAATATGAAAGCCTTGTCGATCCACCAAGAGAGGATGTGCCGTAATTTTCCAAGGGTGGCAATCACCCACGGGCGAAACTTGATGGAGCCGCGTTCCGTTACGGTCGGTGCGTACGAGCGCGATGTTTTTCTAACATAAGAAAAAAAAGGTATAGGTATTATGCCGTTTACATTTTTTTTTTAATAAAAACGTATAAGTAAAGCTTAAATATATGGTTAATCTAAACACATCAACTTATTTTTTAAGTAAATATTGAACAAAAGTTATAGATTACTATTCTACACTATTTGCAATAATTCTTCAAACCGAACGAATCGTTAATAAACTATAAAAAAAACAATTTCGTTTTTTGTCTCGGACCGTTTACTAACGTTATAAGAAGGGTATGGTGCAATAAATGTTAAACCTATAAGTAAGGACCTTATAAGTAACACGGGTTCACACATGAAGCCTAGTTACCATTAGTATTTATCCCTTATTTACTTCAAATGATACTCTACTTATGACACAAAATAGGATATTTGAATTAGACATTGTTGAAAAAGGTTCTAGTTTGCATTACCTATGCAAAGAACGTCTGGCAGCAGTGCGTAACGAAGAGGTGCCTATTGACTGTTCAGCTTCCGTGTCGCTTGGAGAATTCGTTTCACGTAATTCCCGTTCATCTTCTAATGGCAAAGCCGGCACCTATAACAAATGACAAATAGCACATGAGTCAAATGTCTGTTTAAAAATCTCAATACAGTTTAACTAGCCTATTTGATTGAAAACTTCAATATTTTTCACATTTCATTGCAATATGATGGCATTTCAATTAAAAATCGATTTTAGATTGAAAATTATCATAACAGACAGGCCTTAAACCATCCACAGCGTTCACACACACAGAGTAACAGCCCGGACAGCTGTAGATACCGGTTCAAGTCTGTGTCGTAAATTTTCTCTTGACTTTTAGTCTTTCTTCGCTAAAATTATGGCAAATGGCACTGTTTTAGATTTCCGAAGATTGCAAGTCATTATAAGCCGACAGCGCACCTTATTGAGATGATATATGTTGTAGGTATATTACCTTTCATCAAGTGAATTGCACGCTTGCCTGTGCTCAAAAAATCGCTGAGTATTATGAAGTTTTGAAACTTCTGCTAAATAAGGAAACATATACTTACATCATCTTTCGTAGTCGATGGACCAGCATTGCTCGGGCGACTAGAATCAACTTGAACCAAACTATTGTTCCTGTAATTTTAATCGTATTTAAGTTTTGTTGCTATTAAAATCGTAAAACTATTACTTGTACTGAAATTTCTTATGGTTCTTTATTAACCATAAATTAAAAATGCAGTTTTCAATCTGCTACAGATAGCGTAAAGAAATACGAAGGGTTATTGCGGGTTCGAGTCTCGTCTATGTTTCTGTATATGTACAAAAACAAGAAAAAAGTATTTACCTTGTATTCGGATCCGAAAGAGCCATGAAATCTTTATGAAAGTAATGTACTTGCATTATTGTAATAATTAAGAATAAAGTAGGCGTCAACAGTTTTACGAATAAATCCGCTGGGTGATATGTGTCTAGGCCAAGATCGTGTTGCCTGAAAAAAAATAATAGTATCGGTCATGTACACTAATGAAAGTAAGATATGAAAACTTAGACTAAAACTTACAGTCGTTCGTTAATTAGAAGATATGTCTCTATCATTTTCGAAAAGTTATCGAACTGGTATATGTATATTAATATCAAATTTATCATCGAGTATATAATCAACGTTATCCAAAATATGTACATTAGTTTTCGCCACCAGTACCAACTTATCTGAAAATAATTTACAATTTAAAATGTATGCATTAACCGAAGTTTACATAAGTAACGTAATTTTAAACAGCACTATAAATTTTAAAAAATCTATATAAATACGAACAAAAGTTACAAAAACGTGCGGACCTTGAACCAGCATTCACAGTGATCCGAACTGGTCCGGCTTTAATCAATTGAGGTATTGTGTCAATTGATTTTTTTAATTGTGAAAATAAAGATTTCGAATGTAAACGTCACTACTACTTTTTTATAAACCTATTAGTTCGTGAAATGCAAAAAATAAATAGTTTTCCTTCCTTAGCCAGGCTAAACTTATAGTATGATGTCATATAGTATAGATAGTACTAAAAATAATTCAAATGATTAAAATTTTTTAATCACTGGCGACACCGATTTAAAAGTTACAATTTTAATAAATACCATTTCTTAGAACAAATTCAGTCTTACGCCGGTACTGCAATACTTACTTGGAACATAAGTATAAAACCAAGGAATAGGAACATGTAAATGATGCGGAATATGGTCATCCGCTCGCCAGTGATGCCGATTACGAAAAGCATGATCACGACCACGTAGATCCAATAGCGTGCGCATATTGCCCGGAGCCATTCACCAAACGCTCGCAAAAGGCGTGAACGACTTTCTTCTTCTCGTTCCCCCTCAAGCGCTGAAAAACACAATGCTTCATTATGTTAGATTCACGTAGAGTTTTAGTAGGTGGAAAAATATAATAATGTGATATTAAGTATAATGCCTTGCTTAAACCGTGTCTATAAGTAAAACTATTAAAAAACCATAAATAGTGCGAAGTAAAATTAATAAGTAAATTGTGTGAGGCTTTCACGGCTATCGTTCAGCATATCCTTCTTGCTCACGTAGGCCGAACAGCCCGAAAAATAATAAAATGATGAATATTAATAAGTGGGTCTTATTTATATCGTTATAAAATCAAATTACTTAGATGTTGATATTAAAAAAATAATAATTAAAAATTTTGAATTTATATCCAATTATCAATTTACCACCAGCAAGACCTGTGTCGTCAGAATTCAGAAAAAAATATTATATATTAATAAGATGTATGGAAATTCTTAAGTTCTAAACTAAAATTCGTACCGCTAGCAGCTGTTGAGACAGTGAGCTGTAAAGGCGCAGCTATATCCGAAATGACGGAGGACTGGCGTCTCTGACGAATCTCCTGTATGCGCTGGCGCAACGTCACCCAGAACATACACGTGAATATGGATTTTATCAGAAGTGGGACACACGGCTCACCGTCAGTTCGTCCCAAGCCTATTTGACGGAGATTGACTTCCTAGAAAAGATAATTATATTTCAATACAAATCGAATTTACCTTTATGCCAGTGCCAACACGTCAAAAATATTAATATTTTCAAATTCTAACTTGGTGTTTCCTTTTTTGATCACCTTTGTAGGATATGCTTAAATGTTTCTCAATTAATCAACTCACCGTTATATTTGATGGTAATTCATATTCGTACAAATCCATGCCATATATGTATTGAGCCAAGAGTAATAACATGGCATAAACTACTAATATCGGACTGGTTTTCAACATGAAAGACCTTTGATCCTGGCATAGCCACACTATGTTTGCCCACATCAAAAACACGAAAGTTAGCCACGAATGAAACATAATACTCCACGCCATCATTGTAATAGTTGTCGCAATATACGACGACCTAAAAAATAGAATAAGGAATTATTAAGTATAATTTATAAATTCTATAAATTGATAAAAGAAATTTATAATAATCTAGCAATTTGGTAGCTAAAAAGACATCTTATGCAACTAAACGTTAAACAAGACAACGTTATTCTCCAGTAGAAATAGACTGAGTTAAAAATATATACTATTACCTTACAAGAACTTGGAAGAAGTCAATAATAGCTGCCACTATATCATCCATCAAGGTTGGTTGTTCGATTTCTAAAACTGATTCTGTAATCGTAGTAAATACACAATAACGTTACTATAATTACAAAAAAAGGAAATGACCTAAACAAAACGTTCATAAGAATATTAGAGAGGTACCTATTGATTTTTTCCTGTACTAAAAGATAGACTTGTATCTAAAGTAGATCTTACGATTATCAACCTGATTGTGAATGAAATTTAATTCCTGAGTGATTTGAAATACCAATCCAGATTTGAAATATCAATACCAGGTCACCCTCTACCACCTCCTCCTTAAAGTTTTCTTGAAGCGTCTCTTATTTTTAATAATGATGGCAGGCATAAATTACAAATAAAATCTCACCTTCATCTGGGACCACAACCGATCCAGTTGAGTCTTGATGCAGCTGTCGAGATACTGACCCAGATCGGACACTAGACCACCTCTTGCTCGGACTTACAGTTTTGATTAACTAGCAATACAACTTATATTATAACCACAAATTAAGTCAGTTGAAAAAAAATCTTCTTTTATACATTTTTAGTATAAGAAAATCTGGCCAAGCAATTTGTATTTTTCACTTATGATAAAGTGATATTTACATGTAGCTAATATAAAAGTAGCTACGATTAGTTAATGGTCTTTCATTCAAATAATATTTGTGTACTGAAAAGACGTTTTTTCTTCTTTGGATATCTTTATACATATTTAAACTTTATCGCTTAAACTCCTATTGATTGTAGTTTGTCATTACTATGTGTTTCAAGAAGTGAAAATATAGCTAACATGCATCTAGAAACATTTAATCATACAAGGTTAATACATAAACAACAATTATATATTATTTACAAATGATGCTAGAATGATCGTAGTAATAAAGCAATGCAAGCCAAGAGCCATTTTACTTAAATGACGTTTCGAGCCCCAGTAAAAATAGTGACACAAAAATAATCTATTCAAATACTTTTATCATCTGCCATATTTATCTAAAACATATTTTACTTAAGAATGTATACATTCTTTATTTAATTAATTATCCGCGATATATTCAATATGCGAACTTTTTGGTACTTAAAGCTCTTTAGAACTGAGATATTCAGCATAACAGCACTCAGCATATCAACATAATAACTATAGATGCTAAAAGTATTTTGCAAGCAATCAGCCTTAATTAAATAAAAATTAATACCCACAGGAGTAGTTTCACTGGTGTCACCGCGCAGTGCTTTGGAATTTATGTACGAAAATACAACCTACAAAAGAATGAAAAATAGACAGCAAAACAAAATACATACTCAAAAGAACAATGCCAGAAAATAAAGTTATTGTACAAGGTTAGTAAAAGCGGTCATGCCTTGCTTTAGTGCTTTTACAACGACCTATTAAGTGCGCTATACTGTGATTCATAATCTACTCTATATCTACAACATACGACATGTGAGACTACAATGTAATAAATCTACTAATAGTGAATCTAGAATTTGCAATCAAGAACAATTACAAAATCCACTATCTGTACTTTTAAATATAACATACACCTGTGCATATAGATTGGAAAAAGTAATGTGGGCATTCTACGGCAATCTTACTCGAACTTTATTAGTAGCGCTCCTCCATTTATCCTTAGGAGCGTATCGACTGGCGCGGTGGAAGGAAACACCACGCAACAGTGACCCGTTCACCTTCCCCGCTTCTACACCAGTTAAAGCACTCTTTTTCTTCGCCTATACGCCCCATTAGTATTCATTAGTTTTATTGTGAAGAGCCCTACGTTTGTGATACTATTTCAAATGCACCGCCATAGCACCTAAGCTCGAAATTAATAATGTAATCGAACTACAGAGGCAATCTATGCAAGTGTTAACTGCCACATCCGTTCCAAGTACTCTATCGAAGCGCATAACTATTAGTCGGATAACTAGATCGAAAAATTAATAAACTCGAGTCATAACAGAAGATAAAACAACATACCTTAGGTTTAAAGAGCTCTCTAGATTCCAAAGCGAGAAAGAAATATGAAAAGAGTATGACTAGAGGACTCGCTAGCGTTGCCCACCTGTGGTCTACTGTGACTTCGTAAATGAAGCTCGTAGAAGAATTCGTACTATTGATTACAACTAGCTTTGTGAGGCCGAAATATCTGAAATAGACAATTTATAATTCAATGTCTAATACTATAAAGCGATATTTTTATTTGGTAACTATGTAACCGCTGCGACAAAGATCTGTAACAATAGTATTCCAAGAACCGTCTGGAATTATTCAGTTTGAGATTTAAATGCGTCTGCTGCAACATTAATTAAAGTTAAATGAAAACCATATGTTGAAGTTGAAGCTCCCAAGGAATAAATAACTAGCAAATAATAATGTTGTTAGTACTACCAACGTAATAAACGATCTTTCAGTTTTCCAAAACTTTAAAATACAATTCTCACCTGGCCATATCCATATCAGGTGGATATATTTCAGTCAGCCACGAACATTGATAGACAAGGAGCACACCAATGTGTATAGCCATTATGGCCATAACACAGCGGCTGATGACTGCGAACCCTCGCTCTAAAGGTCGACCCAGCGCCCAGGAGGTGGCGGCACCCATAAATACCAAGAAGTAAATCCCCGACGTTATACTCGGCCGCATTATACCGGAGAACATTATGAGGAACAGCGCTGCGTACTTTCCTATAAAAGGAAACAATTGAGAAAAAAGAGTGTGTGATGTAGTGTTAAAATAGAAATACATATAAAATTGAACGAGAAATCTTCAGTGCAGTGCATATATACGAATAACTATAATATCCTGCCAAGTGCGAGTCTACCAGGTTCATAGCAGTAGGCCTGTACACAATTTTCATTAAAAAAAATAAACTATAAGAAAGATTATCAAAACTATGACATTAAAATAAAACACTAACGGTTTAAAACGATATATATATTGATTAAACTTATTTTACCTTTAAAACAAATTTACTCAACTTATATCGAGTTTTAAACCGTTAACGTGTTTTATTTAAATGTGCACTACATGCATAATCTACAGATAGTATAAAATTATAATATATATTAAATATTGTGATTTTGATAAACATTCCTATACCTGCACTGGTGAGAAGGGGATATTGCTGATGTTTCGAACTTTTCCTCTCCACTTCCTCCGTAGGAGATCCAACGAGGAGTTTGCGTACCATTAGATAAACTGATAACGACACTCCTGTCATCAACAACTGAAATTTGAACAGATTAAGAGCGATTAAATTAAGGCAAAAACAAATATTGTAAGTTTTATATATGAATGTAAAAGTTATGTACCTAAGTATGTATAACTCGTATTATTTAGTCCGTATAAATTGTAGAAGGTTGCAGAACGTAAGAAAGGAGAGCTCTAATTTATTGCATATTTTTTTATGATAGAGGTGGCCAGAGAAGCATTGGCTTCATTTGATGGAACGTGAAATACTCCAGCCATATGACATCCGTTTGGTTTTTTGGAAAAAAATATCTTAAATTTCAATAGTGGTACCTCAGGAGCCAAATAGTGCACAGCCATGAGAGGTTCTATGCCAGCGTACGATACTAGGCCGAGGTTCAATCCAATTTCTTCCAGAAGAGGGTATTCGTTCAAGATAGAGCCGTAACTGCCATAAGCCGCTAAAGCGCTGTGCCACGCTGCGTGAGTTAACAGGAGGAGAACGGACACAACGATGTTCAGAAAGAGATATTTCCCACGCCATCCTGAAATGTTTAATATTAACTAATTAATAATTCACAAACTGTTTTTTCCTTATACCGCAAAAACTCTTTACAGAAGAAATCAAAAAACAAAAGAAGGGCATAATACAGGTCAACCATTTTTTTTTCAGTGTAAGATAGACATGGCAATAGCTAGATAGACGTCTTATATACGAAAGCTTACAAAATCTAATTATAAATATTATCAGCAAAGCATTTGGTACTTCAGGCATCACAGCTTCAAATATTAAACATTGTCTCATGCAGTAGTTTATGCTTACAATGTACACGGATGACAGACATGATTCAAAGAATAAGTGTGGAGTCCCATTTTCCCCGGTGAGGGAAAAACCGGGGCAAACACATTACTGTGTCCGGTTTATTTATCAATTTTATATAGGTACAGTAAGTGACTTCTGCGCTCCGCTTGACCAAAACAATTGAAGTTTCTCGAAATTCAAATGACGAACTGCATCGCCTTTAACCATTGACCTATAGAGGTTCCACTAAAGTACTTGCCTTTAAATGTCTTCGAATCAGGTACTCGAGGGAAAGGTGCTATTAAGTAGAGTAGGAGATATATAAATGAGAGGCCGAACGGTCGTAGTGCTATACCTGGAAAAACAATACTTGAGTAATCTTATCAGGGCAATCAAAACGGTCAAAAATCAAAATGCAGAAAGTGCATGCACATATATTTATAACATAAACAATATAATGATTAACACATTTGTTTATAATATTCTACATGTTGCATATTCAACAGAAATATAATTATAAACTATATTGCCAGTAGGTAAGAATTTACTTCAAGATAAGAATGAGTTTTAATGATTATTATGAACGAAAACAAATCTTCAGGTCATAGACAAATCTAACATATTGAAATGAAATTCCGTTTCCTCTACGTACCGTATAGAGTAAAAGATAATAATCAAGGCCATGGGTTCGATCCCGACCGGTTCCAACATGTATTTAATTTTTCTGTTACATTTTTCTAAATATGTTGGACTTCCAGACGAAGTCCGGAAATCTGGGTATCAAATGTGTGGTAGGAATATAGAAATTCAAATGAAAAGCCGTGAAGCTTAATTGCGTTTCGCTTTCAGTCAGTGGATTTCCGATTGAACAAAGCAAAAATAGGCCGATAGCGCTTGTTTAGATGCTATAGGCTGGGTATATCACCTACCATCCAGTGAACTCCGTGCTTGTCTGTCATTCTCTATCATTCGATAAAAAAAAGCAAAATTAGTTAATTACTTCGGAGCCCTGTCCGACTGGAACTATTTTATTAGCGCTTACTTCTCAATAAAGGTATTTTAAAGTAACGTATATCGCCGCGTACGATATCGTTTAGATGCAAACGTTGTCCCTATTTCAAAATAACTTTGTTACTTCAATCGTTTCTAGTTATAAATCCGTAACCCGAAAATCTTCGTTAGGTTAATTACGATAGTAATCAGATAAGTCGCTGAATTAATGTAGTACCGATCGGATCGTATCGTAAATCGAGCTCTGTACCAACTCACTATATCGTAGTGTTTTCTTCTATCATTTCATTTCAATGATATAACAAACGGTTGGCTTCTGCCCGCGGTCAAAAAAATGTCACGCTAACATTTCACAACACGGAAAGCGTATAAGCATCGCTATATGCCTCGACCTATTTTCCGCAATCTGGAACCCACCGACCTACCTTTTATTGGCATTATTTTCTTTCAGCACCAAACTGATGTGATACTACCCGTAATAGTCCTACATCATATTGTACAGTTGAGGTTCATGCCTTTTGCGAATATGAAGGTTACTGAGATAAACTTAGGGCATATTTTTTTATATGCATGGTGGTTTTTATTGCCTTAGTAGGAACAATATCTATAGTTCAGTTTAATTTACGAGAGTAGTAAACATTTAAATAAAACACTTTTAAAGGTTCTAAACGCGAAATGTATTGATACATTTCGGATGCTTAGCAGCACCCGTAGTCACGGAGAGATCAAATGTAAATATTTTTAAATGAGTTCAACTAATACATTTCGCGTTTTAAGCCATTAAAAGTGTTTCCTTTTTTAATCTAGTCGTATTTTTATAAGCTATCAAATGCGTCTTCAGTTAAAAAGTTTTATTTAAATTAAATTAAATTTTTAAATGGTTTCTTAATCAATCCAAAGTTTTTAAATTTTTTTTTTGTGATTTTATATGTTATTTTGAAATCGAAATTTGTTGTTATTATTAGTACACAACATTAAGAAATTGTAATTTGCTGTGTAATTATGTGAACATCGTATGGTGTTTAGACAATTTTAAACAATGGAAATCAGTTCCAATGACTGAACGCAGACAGACACGACGATTTTTAAGTAGGCGTCTTGAATTGAATTTAGTGTTGTAGAGATAATATTATTCGAGAGTAACACGGGAACTTGCTTTAAACTGGACGGGAAAATGTATTTTTTTATAGTTTGTTTTGGTCTACTTATGCGTGCGAATTACAGCTTCTATCCCATACATTTAACTGCTCAATGTTTTTTTTTCTTTCAATCAAAATTCAATACCGCTAGGGAAAGTGAAGTAAATAACAAATTTTATGAATAGGCTTTGCAAAAAACAAAATTGCACATCTTTGTGAAAAAATTTGTTAAATACCAATGCTGTAAAAAAACTCTAAAGGCCATGGAATCACGGGTTTCTGCTTCTGATTATAAAAGAGATACAGGATTTTAATGAAGATTGTCGGTTATAACAGGTCGTTTAAACCCGTTAAATGTCCGATAACAATTTAAATTATTATATAAATGGATACATTTAAATCATGGAACTGCATAAATCGTCTTCATGAACAACAAAAAATAAACCTAAAGACTGAGTGAGATTAACAAACAAACTTGGCCAAGTTTACGTTACATTTACCGAAATAGAAAATAAATAGGATTTATAATACGAACTTCCAGCCACTATTATAAACACCGTCTTGCACTTGTATATTTAAACTCTCAGGATTCTATTGAAATAGTGCTGTACCGGCCTTTTGGATATATTCCACTGTCATTCAGTGTAATAATTTTTATTACGTTATACAATGTTAATCTATCTTGTATTGAATAACATAGAAATAAAAACCCGTAAGACATCGTTATAGTTAGTTACAATTTAAGTAACTTTTTGGTAAATACTGTCTATAGTTTACGCGAGTAGTACACATTTAAATAAAACACTTTAACGATTTAAAACGCGATATATCGCGTATTAGTAACTAATATATCGCGTTTAAACCGTTAGTGTTTTAAATAAACTTTTTGGTATATATCAAGTCAAACATCGTTCGAATCATTATAAATTATCAGAGGATACAAATTTAAAATTACACAAAATGACACAGGCGGCACTCGAACCGACTACCAAAAGTTTACTATGCTCTTGAATTTCTCGATAGAGTACTGAGGTTTAGAGCGTAATGAGCTTAAAAATAAAAAGTACAGTAACACAAAAACATGACTAATCTCATTACGAATTATAGGTAATGTGTTATGTTGGCGCTAACTACAATGATTGTACAATAAGAACAAGTTCGACAGAACGATGAGATCATAATGTCAGTTCAACCAGTTGAACTACGCTATGACCTTGTGAATCAGACGTGATAAGGCAAACTGGCCAAATACGATACCAAAACCGGCGCGGCCATATAAGAAAACGCATTGCAAATTAAATCTCTATTAACTAAGTATAAAACAGTAATGTGTCAGTCTATCCAACGCCGACTAAAGTAAATGAAAGTCCTTACTTAAATATGTTTGTACTATCCAATTAATGTAACTGGTTATTCCCATTTTAATTGTTTTATAATAAATAAATATTAAATATCCTTACTTATAAATATTAAATAAAAAATAATAGTAAAGATAAACGAATAAAGACAAACTTAAAATAATAGTGTAGATTATATTCTAGAAGTTTCCTGTAGATTTATGGATGATTAAGATAGTATCTTCTAGAAGAAATAAAATGGAATAGTTTACAGGTGAGAGAACGCCATGGATCTAATTAGAACAATACAGCTTCGCGTGACAGTAGTCACTGAGGTGTTCATTACTTAGAAAGCTCTAGTATTTAATTAATTTCAACTAATTCCCGTCGCTGTTAAAATGCTTACATCATGCATTTGATTATTAAGATTGCGTGACTTTTTTGTACACACATGTACGGAAATTTGTTTTTGCAACTCTATAAATTTAAGCTGGTAGCCTACTCTGCTCCCGACGATCCTTTAGGAATCATTCTATCATATATTTTATTTTTTATTAGTACCTTGGACCGTTTACGCAGCGTACGCAAAGGAAACCCACAAAGATGAATAATTATATATATATCCTTCCTCGGTATATGCTCTAACACAAAAATAATTCTTTAATTCGGTCCAGTAGTTCCTGCGATTAGCTCTTCCGAATGATATATTAGTATAATGAAGCCTGTTTCCCCCACGTGGGGCATGGGGCGAACACATTTCTGTGTCCGTTTCACTGATCCGTTCTTTTAACGGGCAAGTAGTTGATCAGACTTCTGTGCCCTGCTCGAGCGTATGCTTCCCTAGGATTCAAACCCAGGTCCTCTCGCGCTTATTACAATGCTAAGCAATACGTTTAACCATTTGGCTACAGAGGCGGTCATATTTGTTTAGAGTATACATTATTAAATACGTTAAAAATATCTACAATCACAGATATTCTTACATGAAACTTGGTGCACGTTCTTATTACTATCCTCAATGATGTACCTACTATAAGCTAGCCCAATTCCTCATTTTCTTTTAGCAATCAGTCTAAAATAAGCGTACAGTTGTAAATTCTATTTTAACGTTATTATTACGAAGCATTTTTACCCAAGTGTGTACTTCTCTCATTGTTTATGTAATAAAGATGAAAGCTCCCATTACACAATGGAAACGCCCATAGAATATCAGGTGGGTAACTATAATACGTAATATAACCACGACAGGTTTTATTGCAATAGTCTTCCATTAGTTAAGTAAACTAACTTGGTTCCCTCTAGCATCTCTAGTCTCTACCATGAACAAAGTGCAATGCATTATACATATATAGAAATACATCGTTGTTTTGTTAGCATCTTTAACATGTATAGTGAGAAATCATATTGGCACAGATTCATCAAACTAGGTACTTTTTTCTATTACATTCTTTAAACATCTCGTAAATTGTGTGGAATCAATCTATAAGCTACTACTGAATCGATTGTAAATTTTATAGCGATAGCTATTTTTATTCAAGTTTAATGACGTGTTCTTCTGTTTCGCGAAGGTAAAACAAAAACAGTAATTTGTAATATCTCAATTAAGATTTCCGTAGTTTCTAGAAGTCAAATTCACTGTTAGTAAATAGGAATCGAGGTTGATGTAGCCACAATTCCAGTAATTGTTTTAGGTCAAACTACCCCTCTCGCCACATGGCATGGTAGGACGCACCCAAAAAGACGCACCTTGGATATACGTGTATAATATTATATTGTTCCCGCAATGCGACATTATCTACCGTTAATAGAAAAAATAAGATTAAATGTGTTTTGGAATCTGGCTTAATTTAAATAAAACACTACAACGGTTTAAAGCGCGATATATTATTTGATATATAACTAACTAATATATCGCGTTTTAAACCGTTAAAGTGTTTTATTTAAATGTGTACTACTCGCGTAAACTATAGATAGTATTTAATCTCGCTTAATACTTTCAAATTGTTTATTAATGTAATTTTCTTGAGAGGAGCTATCAGGCGATAACGAAACAAGATTCTTACAAGACACATACACACTTAATTCTACCAAATATACAAAAATATTTTTAGTGGATTAGCCAATTATTAATTTGCCGGGATGTGACGTAATATTTTTGGGCGTTAAAATTTAACAACCAAAAAATTTGAGTGAGACAATGGTGAAATAGCTATGTAAGGATCCATATCTACTACTTATTTGCACAAAAACTACAGAGCTTTAAATTTTATTTGTCTCACGTGAAAGCGTAGAAAAAATTAACCTGTTATAGATTCTAAATTAGGCAAACAAAATTTGTGACGAAGTTAGCATAGACGTCGTGAAAACTTGCCGGGAGTTACAAACTGTGTTTGGAGACTCATATGAATGCGTGGAATGAAATCTATTTTTAAATTTATAGCAGAAACAGTAACCTACATATGCATTTGAAATGAAACAATATTTATAATTATGGATTCAATGATATGGTTAGACATACAATATCTTTCTTTCATATATTTAATAATAATAATTAGTTATATATATTTTAAAAAATTGGTAAAAGAGTATTTTACAAAAAACATTACTCACTTAATAAAAGAGCAGCTGGCAGTAGTAGGCGTACTAGGAGTAAGGATAAGATATATTTATGCATGTTGATATATGAATCTGAAAAGATTTAAAATTCTATTGTAATTATTTAGATATTTAGTGCTACTTCAGCTTTTCACAAGACTAGGACTTAACAGATACATCATTAGTTAATATTCTAGAAGATTTAATGTGTAATATTATATTGTTTTATAAAAATGTAATAATATTAAGCAGTGAACAGTTAAAAGTTACCACTATGGTGAACATAAATATTTTCATTAAAATACTATCCAGTCCTAGGTATTTAAGTATCTATAAAAAACCAATGGATAAACCCTTAGAATATGAATAAAGGTAATCTTAACTTAATGCTGTTAGTTATGTTCCTTGAGTTGAATAAGTTAAGCATAAAAAATAAAAAAGTTTATTTTTGTTTCAGTATATTAAAAATATAATAAACTGATAAGTTAAATATTTTATTATACTACATATATCGACGTTAATTTTACTTCAAGATTTTACGTATTTAACAATGCAATCATAATTAAAAATAGGTCTTACTTCCATACGTACCTCTTATTTTTGTTTAGAAAATATAGCCGAAGTATATTTTGAATACACTTTACACTTGGAACTTATACTCATTATTAAACAGTTTTTTTTCGCGTGAAAATACTATGTTTTAATAACATTTTATAGAATGCATTTAATTATAATTTGTTTTTTATATCATATATATAATTCAAGTAGAGTTTTAAAAACACGACTTTTCAAATCACAATAATATGTATTCACAAATCACAATCAACACATGACACACTTGACAGAAATCTCTACGTTTTTTGACTGCTATATTGCGTTGACATTTATAAAGTAGTGATGTACTGTTAAAAATAATAATATCATTCTTTTGTCATAGTCAAGTCATGCCAAATCAAATTGTTCTATTTCATACTACATTCCTAATTTCATAGAAATTGTTTTGTTTTTATATTTATTTTTCTATAATTTCTTCGTTATACGATCTACTTATTAAAAACAAAACCAAACATCACAAAAAACATGTTACTGTATTGTGTTTTTATTCATTATATCGAATAAACTATCAATGATTAAACTAAAGCAATTTTTTATCTATCACTCTGACCATAGACATCATAGAGATATGCATATAACTATATAAGACACATCACTAAATTTATTTTTATTGCGAATTAATGGCGTAGCCAGGTGAGTTTTCTTGTTTATTTCTTATTTGACCGTGTTCTATAGTTTTCAATTGTTTTATCTTTATGTACAACTTTGAGTAAAACATAACATCTTTCAAAAAGTCAAAATTTTTTCACTAATCCTTTTAAACAAAAAGAAAATACAATTTTACGAGTAATGAACACGTATTGGATTTGTACCGAATTTATTTGCTAGGATCATAGTCATCACTTTCACTTTTCACGCTTTTTGCACGATAATAGTGGTTTCAGTTTGTAGATTGCAACAAACTGAAGTCGTTATGGATGAGTGAGTTTCCCATTTTTACAATAGCTATGTTCCTGTTCATTGTTTCATTAGCTATGAATAAATTATGGCAAGGTTACCTGCAAACTATTTCATTATGCATTTTTGTATCAATCATTACATCGATAATATAGTTACGTTCTTATAACATTCTAATTAGATTTTACTATGCAGCACCATGTCGACTCTAACGAAAATGACCCGCACAGTCAAAAAACTGGAAGTACCTAGACCCTTGAAATCAACAACTAGTTCTGCCCACAACCGTAACTCAGTAGTAGATGTCAAAATAAATTCTGGTAAGTACCACAAAGAACAAAATAGTCCAGTTGAATACAACAAATATATCTCTTCCTTTGTTTCCAGTTGATGATTTAATAGTACTAACTGAGGGAGTGGCATACCAGATGATGCAGGGCCAATTTGATAGGTCTCTACAAAGTAGTATTTCTACGATGTACTCTAACTTAAAGCTTTATGGAGCTCAGCTTGAGGGCGTATATAAAGAGTTCTTAGATAGGTATGTTACAAAAAACAATTGTTGACAACAGCCTTAATCTCAAATATTAACCTCTTCTTATTAATAGGTACTTTGTTCTCTTCCGTAATGGATCACAAGATGAAAGGCTTGATAAGAAAAGCCGGCTCCATTTGCTTGAGTTAATTGAGTTAAGAGCAAAACACTGGCAGGGGTCTGATTATATGAGCCAATACTACAGACACCGTGGTACACATGCTGAGGTAAGATTCAGAATCACAAATCTTAGAAATATACATGTAATATATTGCTTAATACACAATAATGACATCTTGTTATAATATGCTTTGATCTGTTTTATTATTTTTATATTGATATCGTCTCAAAAGCCTCTTAATTTTCTGATCACTTCACAACCAGCCACTATTAGTGCCAACAATGGAAGGAGCAGGTTCAGGTGGTTCGGTCTCCCCAACGCTGGCTACGCCCACCGAGCCACCTGCAATGCTAGCGCCTGGAGAAGTGATTAAGCCCTCTGGAAAGTTTCCCAAGCCAACTAAGATTCCTGGAAAAAACTACTCTAAAGATGAGGTTGTCATAAGGAATGCGGATTCTGGAAAAGGTAATGACAGATGTATGGTTAATCCCAACCAATTTAAAAACCATGTGATTATAAATATAGATTTATATGACTAGAAAAGATTTTTTTTATATTAAATGTATGTGGAAAAGTGTTATGTAAAGGTATGCATGTCTCTGAGTGCCGCATGCATTTCTAGTATTATCCTTTTTTAAGTTTTAGTTTTGCATGGTATTGATGTATTAGGTTTTAAAGAGTCATCCATGTCAATCGAAATATTTACATATTTGCATGTAGCAGTATGTTGTGGGATTTTTTATTATTATTAATATGTAAGTGTTTATACTAAGTCATGTTATCTTATAGGAATCTATTTTACAACCATTGGGTTATATTTATTGATATATCGTTCTATACAACAGTTATAATATAATTTGTTACTATTAGCTTATTATCGGGTTTTATTATCAAGATGTAAACAGATTGGAGTTCTATGAATGTGTCTGAAGTGACGTTTTGGGTTTCCAGTGATGGGTATCAAGGGCAGACGGGTGCACATGATCGAGGAGCTAAGTGATACGATTATATCATTTCAGAGAGGTATGAATGCACGGTGGACGGCCTGATGAAAGCTTAGCATGGTGTGCTGGAAATGTCTATTTATACTTCTAACATGGGAACTCTTGCTTTCAGGATTGGCTTATTTCAATCAACTAAAAAAAAATATATGTCCTACAATGTTGTAACCCTTAGACTTGTATTATTTTTTTAACATTTTGTTTATATTGACAATAACCCATATGATTAAAGCATAATTAACAAAAGAATCATATAAATGTACATAATTTAAGTGCCCCATAATATCATAATATCGACACATTAAGCTTTGAGCAATTCAAAATGTTAATCATACTAACAATTGCAATTGAATTCTTGAATTAAGTTTGAAATCTTACATATTATTTTATATTTCCAGTAAGCCCAGGAGCAAAGGAACGTTTGGTACAAATCACTGGACCGAATGAGGAGAATGTTAAGTATGTATATTTTGGAATAATACTGTTCCTACTTCTTTTAACAAAAATTTTAAATAATTTTAAATAGAAAATAACATTTCTAGACCATATGATTTGATCAAAAATTAAAATCATTGAATGACTATTAATTGCACATTCTTACAAACAACTAATAATATTTATAATATACATATAATTTTCTTAATTTCAACAATGAATATGAATACATAAAATATACGATTTATATTAAATTGAAATGTATATTTAGTAAATTTAAATCAGTTTACGGTATCGTTTTAAGCGAACACGCCGACGCTTCAGTGGTTATTAAACTGGAATGCGTCCATGAGTCATGAATACACATGAACCTTTATAAGGATGCGGCGATTTCACGATTATTAGAATCGCATTATAGTTATCGTACAATTTAACTAAGCACTTCTGTAACATTTATACGATGTCAAAAGAATTGCTTCATACTGTTTGGTATTATGGGGGACATTCTTTTAATATAAATATTATCCTGTATAAATCTTGTATGTGGGTGCAGACAAGCAAGGGTTATCACTTGATAGATGTAGACCAATAGGTTTATAAGATGAAATGTAATATAATATTTAATTTACAAGCTTTGTACGTTAAAAATGTATATATTAAAATCTAAATGTGGATTTAATCATGCATTATGTAATATGTGATGATTGGTGTAAACATAACCATCTAGCCTGTCAGATCCTAATATGATCTTTTACATCCGCGTAATGCTTAAAATCTTTTCTCGACAGCCATGCGAAGCACTTGATTGGTGACACAATAAGACGTAACGCGTCTCCGGTTCGCCTGGAAGGGGCATTAGAGGGCACCCTCGGAGCCTCGCGCGCTTCACTCGACTCGAACGGTTCCGACGAACCAGTCCGCCTGAGAGAGGTACTCAACTGTAAAATGCTCATTCTTATCGAAATAGGTCAAATGTCTACTACTGACATTTGATAACTTATTCGCAAAAAATTACAATTTTTTTTTTGATTTTGCATTATAAAGTAAGAATATATTAAATTGAAAGTCTATTTTATATTGAATATATTGGATGACACTAATGGGACGTACATTAAATCTTCTCCGTTAAATCTAGAAAACTACAAATCTTCTTTTGTTATGCTGTAATACTTTCGTTCTAAAATAAAATTTAGCCTCAATAAAACACCCTTCACATCTCTAAGCTTCAGGTTTTCAAAATATCTTAACAAAAAGCACTTTACTATTAAATATTATTCATAGATCTGATTAAATGTGGGAAAGTTATTGCAATTGCAGAAATCTCCACACAACAACAGGGCCCTGCTTCACAGTTTCTCTACGAACGATGCGGCTCTGGGCGAGTACAAGTACACTGTGACATTTGGCGAACATTCCATTAAGATCACTGGAGATAATTTGGATATTGTTAAGGTACCTTTGAAATTCAATATTCCCCTACTTTTAATGGCAATTTGGAGAGTAAGAGACAAGTCGCATTTGTGCAGATGTTTGGACTGAAAGTAATATGAGCAGTTCTGATGATAAATGGTAGTAGTAGCTGTAGTTTACGCAAGTAGTACACATTGGAATGAAACACTTTAACGGTTTAAAACGCGATATATATTAGTTAAACTTTTTTGAAAATTATTTTACTTATGGCCCAACGTTTTGTATGCTTTGCAGAAGTCGTGGTCAAAAGAAAAAAAAATCCATATAAATATATCGCATTACTGCGTTGGTGGTTATTCTTTTTATAATTTGAGAAGTCAAATTATTATTTTCAGACAGCAAAGCTGGTGTTAGATGAGTACTTCGAGAGTGCCGGGGCCCTGGAGGCTATGGGAGCTGGATCTGGTGACTTCTTCACCCTGTCGCAGCGGCCCAATGCAGCTCTATTGCTTCAAGACGATACCGCTCTGAACGGAAATGACGACGACGATGTATTCGCAACTTCCGCCCAAGACAACCAGCCAGGTAAGGGATATAAGCCAACTAAAAGAAGAGAGCTGGAGAAATCGTGACAAAAAGCACCCTAAAGGTTGCTTCTAAGTATATAATTTCATAAATTATGGCGTGTATACGACGTCATCCGTTGCAGTTGTTTTTTTTTTGGTTTCAAATTCGATGTCAGTTTCCATTTTATATTTACTGATTACTGAAGTTTTCTTACTAACAAAATTTTCGTCCTATATAAATAATCACACTGTAAATTTCAGTGAATTTATAATGTAGTATGAATTATGTCGATTTGCCAAGTCAATGAGCCAGAAAATAGATTGGTTTTATGCATGTAAGTTTTAAGAGTGAAGCTTTTTAAAGGTTTTTATTTAAGCTATACTAACCTGCCGAAAGCATGTAAGTTCTTAAAAAGTCCCACTTTTTAATTAATACCAGAAAGGTAGAGATCTCTTATTATCGACTGACTAAGCGTGTATGGAGTGTAAATGTAATTCTCGGAGTTGGTTTTTCATATCACGTATCCACCGTATGTCTCCATCTGTATATTTAAAGAACATGTAATGTATATTTAATTTAAATAGTATATATTCTCATACATCGATCCACGGGCAGAGAGTGTTCATATATTATTTCCATAGAAATAAACTAAATTAGCTTATTTGTATCATTGTACCCCGTGGCATCGAGTGTGCCTATTAACCTTAATATCATTGGGGTATACCGAGTGGGTTGTGCGTTCTGCAGGCGAGAGTGAAGCGGTGCCTCGTCGCCCGCGCTTTTCCCGGGCCACATCTACCGACAAAAATAAAGGTAAGTTCTACAGACACGACCGATAACACCTTAGGCTTTTGTACCAAGTCCGCAAGCCTAAAATGTGAACAAAACACTCAACTGAATGTCTTATTTGTTCGTGATAATTTTAACGTTTGTAATAATACCACCGTACTCTGTCTACACAAATTTCAAAACACCCTGCAGAATATTGCGGTAATGAAACCAGTAAGTAAAAATATAGGTGTCGCTCATCTCCTGTTCGTTTGGCCTTGCCTGACAAGCTGTTGCGTGTTTCCATACTGATTTTGTCTCACGTCTGTTGCTCAAATTGTTGAATAATACTTTAGCATGTATGCAACGTATGTACGCATTATCAATATTGTATTTTAAGTAGTATACATTTTTCTTTCCATAATAACCTTAGCATGTTAAATTATTTATGTATAATGCAGAAGTCAGTCAACACTGAGAACCAACTTATTTATCTACCCCGCTTTACAATTGTAACAGGAAATGTAGACCAACTATTTTCCACGGAACACTGAAGTGTCAAAAAGGTTAAGTGTTTTGACATTTCACTGTCGATTCAATGTTACAAATTGCTTAGATAATCTGTGACTTGACCTTTTCGGCAACGGTGCGTCCGCGGCCGTTTCGGTAGCGGTTTTAACACAAGCTGATAGTGTATGCGGTATTCAGGTACGGCGGGAACGAGACAAATATACACTTACGAGACGCTGGTGCAATACGCGGACTCGCCGCTGAGCAAGTTGCCGCCGGCCGGCCTGGCGTCCTTCCCGCCAGATCTCGCGCGCAAGGTAACTCTTGCCACGCCCCGCCACTATCGCCCCCCCGTTCCACCTGCCCCGGCCCCCGCGCGCATTGTGCCCTTTCGCGTGTGGCCTCCCATGCACCACCCCAATTACCTCGCAGCACTGCTTTGCCGTAACTTCTATTAAGCGTGACGATCGGCTTTGAAATTGCGGGACGCGATCGTGCTTCGGTTCTGTCTCAATTTTGTCCATATTTCGTTCAAAATGCAGACCTGTGTTGCGATGTCCTCGTTGCACCGAACGTATCACGATCGCGCGCCGCCGCTTCGGCTGCGTGTCGAACCCTTTCCTTTCTCAGCCGCAGTATGGTGCCGCCTAGCGACTCCGCCCTTAACCCCTCTCCTCGCTACGCCTTCGGTGCTGCAGCCGCTGAATCACCACCGGCTCGTGTTCTATGCAACAAATAAATGTACACACCATAAATATTTGAATACAGCAGTGGCAATTATTTAAGAATTTGTTGAGCAAATGTTTGAATAATTATTCGATTTCAATTTATATTGAGTCTGTAATGTTTGGATCGAGTTTACTAGCTTCTCTTTATGCAGCTTAGATTAACTGGTCACTAGGCAATGTAATTTTTGAATATTATGGTGAGTGCATTATGTGAATGCTTCTCTGCACGTAATAACAACTGCTTGACTTCTACGAGAACGTAGGTCTTAACACGTTTAGGTTAGAAATCTCAGTTATGTACTAATAAAAAATATATTAAGATAGACAACTTTGAAGGCTGTGGTAAAGGCTAGTCCTACTGCTAAGAATATCTTAAATTATAAGCATCTTTAAGAACTAAGGTACTATTATCCTAAGAATGAACCTGTTAGGAGTGTGACGTAAGTTAAATACTGACCAAAAAATTATCTTTAAGTGTTGATTAGTAAATGTATACCTGTATATTAATGTTAATAACATTATGATCTCACTAGTATTTCCTTATGACCTAGTTTAAATTCCCTAGAAGGACTGATTTAGTGACAAATCTTTTATTGAGAAGTATTAGATTCTATATTCTGTGTTGATTATTACTGTTGATATTGTATGCCCAGTGTTTTGAATGTACTAATGCACTGAATGTTTCAATATTCACGCTGCGTGGACAGAATGGATATTCGAGAGGGGTTCAATACAGGTAGAGGGCTCACTTGAATATATCCCGACGTGTTTACTATTGAATGTAATGCTTATATTTTGTTTACGTTGTGTTAACATTTCGCTTGTGTTTTATAAATTACCAGTGTTTATAATTCTATTTTCTTCTCATTGTCTGTTATTTCGAATATAAAAGTTTAAAAATGCACCCGTTTTTGCTTATTTCGCTTCCTCATTGTTAACCATAACATCAAGCACACGACATATGTTCACTCTTCGCCTAACAAGACGATCGCTAAAAGCTTGCATTGCTTGCAAAGTAATATAACATCTCGTTATTACTTGGCGCTTTTCTGAATGGAACCACATCTTTTCATTAACATTATCCAGTTGCAAGGTAAAAGTCATGCTATTTTGATTTTATTAACGTACTAAGGATGTTTTAAATGTATTTGGAAAATCATCAACAGAGTTGCCTGGAGTTTGACAGTGCCAGTTATTTGAAGAAGGTTCGCGCCGCGGTCGCTATCACCCTCGCAGCAGTAGACGCGCCAGACTCACCTGAACCAGAATAATGACTTATTGTGCCGCTCCCACGTACTAGCACCAGCACCCGCATTGTTATACGCACCTGAAACAGCTCACGAACGTGCGCGAGCGTCGTACACCAAACGAAAGCGATTTGCTATTCCAAACAATTTCTATTGTATCATTAGATACGTGTTTGCTTTCTAGTTGGGTTGTCTTAGTTCTGTTGCTTTTGACTCTCACTCGCTTATAATATACCTTCTAATTTAGCGGATGTATATTTACTCACTAAAAGTATTAGCTCACCAAAATATTTATCGTTGACTGTGTAGTCATTACGTATTTAGTTTATAGAATATTTTTTACAAATTGTGTGTGGTTCTACTAAGTTGTGATACTGACGCAAAGCATTATTGCGTTGTTAAAAATTCTTCGTCCGCATCGTATGATCTCTACATAATATTCTCAGTACTAAATATGTTGTACTAATGTGACGTGCCTTTAAAGAGATCTTAACTTCACTTTATTCTATAGCAGAAATGCGACTGTTCTTTTAGCATGGTATTGTTGTATATACTCTGGAGGAACATGAGTTTCTATGATGATTCCATTTATATTAAGAAGGATGCGTGCATTTCTTTGTGTGTTTGTATAACTATTCATAATCAAATTTGTATCTAATGTCTAGTCCTAACGCGTGGTAGTCTATTCTCACTGTCCTAAACGTTTGTTTGAAGGTCCTGGTCTAAGAGACATACTTTTTGTCTTAATGAATTGGCAGCTATTTTTGTCAATAGTTTTTGCTGATGACCGTAATACCGTAGGTATTTAAAGAGTTATTTAACAAAAAAATATATTTACAAAGAGTTATATTTATCCAATTATTCATTTAAAATCCGATTTATATTTTAAAAGGCAAAATATTTTAAGACTGTTACTACATTATATTGATTTGTTTATAACGTTACATGTTTGATTATTATAAGCTTTATATTACGTATATTTGTTTTACACACTCATTTATTTCGTCGTTAAAATGTTGCTTCATTCATATCCATTGCAGTCATAATTCAAGCACGGATTTCTGATATTTAGAAGCGATAAAAAATATAAAAAAATATTGGTGCTCATCAGGAGAAATATATTTTAGTTTTATTATATTTGTTTAAAGTTTGTTTTGTTCATTACTAAATTATGAAAATTAATAATATACTATAGTTTACAATATGGTTTGTTTTATTAACGTTACCCCGAAGCCAAGGACATCCTCGGCATACGTCATAGAGCGTCTGGTAACACCGTACTTGGTAACACTTCAACGATTGAGACAAGAAATAATTTTTTTTTTCTTAAGAGTAAATGATATTTATTGAATTATTACATGTCAATAATACTTGAAATACTATCAATACTAATATTAAATTTACAAAAAGTGAAGCTAGTTTAAAAGAGAAAATGTCATAAATAAACTATTTACAAAATATGATGCTGCGCAACAGTGTCAATAAATTAACATAATTTAAATTATACTTAGATTATAGCCGGAATAAAAATGGCACATTGACTGTTCTATTATTTTACACAATTAAAATAAATGCATTAAAATAGTGTATTGGAGTTTGACTATCTACAATTGATCATAATTATAAATACATCGAGTAGAGGCTTATTACTTGGGCAAGATGTATTTTACCGCAATTTACCTGTTTTTTTTGTTGTATAGCGATTTTGATACTTGTAAATATCTAATCCAGTAACAGTTTACTACCAGTGCTAGCACAGGGACGACAATAGGAATGTAACGTGCTGTTAAAGATAATAAATGCGCTAAACTCCTCAAAAACAACCAGAATAAAGCTGTAACTCCGAGCTCAATCAAAGCAGTTGTGTCCAGCACTACGACGAACTCACGAGACTAATGTCACTTAAGCTTAATATTAATTTCTTTCCGATAACTTGTCGGTGATACTTGCTGCTCTTGTCCTCGCATGGTTCATGATGTCTGATGCAAGGTCATCCACTGTCGTGTATCGTGACTTTTGAAAACTGAACAAGTCCGAAATGAAACCGACAATTTCGGATTGAAATGATTCACAAACGTCTTTTAGACGTTCCCGAGGCCCGAGGAAGCCCCAGACTAGGACTGGTAACAGGTGTTCCGATATTGAATAGAAGTGAGCCATAAAACCGTCAGGGTGCTGTAGGTAACGCCGCTTGGCTTTGATAACCGACCATACTGCTGTTGTGAGAGCCTGGAAAGAAAATAGTCCAAAATTATTTGTTTTATTATAGAAAGGCCTAATTTAAAGAATTCGTCCTTTGCTACTTAAGTCCATTTTACTTATATATATATATATATATATATATAACAAGATAGGGACAAAAATAGGTTGATCCCCACCGGGTGAATTTTATTACGTTTCAGTTTCAGTCTGAGGATTTCCGACTATCCAACGCCAAAATAGGTCGACAGCGTACCCGTTTAGATGGTAGGCATTTCACCTACGATCCACCCCATGATTGTCTGTACATCTCTATCATAAAGAAATAATTATATTTTAATTGGGCGGAACTTTTAAATCTTATGAGCTAACACACACACTTCGTGAAACATTTTATAGTTACGAATATTTAACTTACGGTTTCTTTAAATCCATCTGAGAGCCAACGATTTCGTACAACAGCTAATACAGAAGCTGGTGGTGCCGCTAAGTCTTCGAATGCGTCCAGCAAGATATAGTCTAATACCACGTCATAGAACGTGAGTACCTTTATAAACAAAAGATTAAATTAATTTATAGGAAGCCTTTTATGTGTCATTGCGACGTTTTTATTAAGAGTAGCGCTCTAACCTTAACTCCTTTACTGGTGAGTTCACTTTCAATAACTGTCCAGTTTGCGGGGTCTATCGCCCATGTCACCATCTCCTCATATGCAACCAGAAATTCTTTCGGCTCCTTTAAAATACAATTAGATTCGTATAACAAAGTTAGTAGAAATTTATTACATCTACGCTGATACGATACATGAACGCTGAGACGATGCCGGTTCAAGTCCTGCCCGAGGGGAAATTTTTTTTAAATCATTTTCGATTTTTAAATTTTATACAGTGACTTCATATGCAATGTAAAAAATAAACATGTAACAAATAATAAAGTTTTCAAACATTTATTACATCTTTCAAAATAAAAATTTCTTAATATGTTTCCATAGACATCGTGCAGATAGAGTCCCTAGTCCCCACACTAGAGCAAGCGTGGGTAACGACTCTTCCAAGTTACAAACAATAGATATCTTAAAGCTAACTTATGTTTTATTATTTGTTGAAATTACTTAGTGTCTATTGTGATACATGCCAGAATGAGTGGATATTTGCATGTTGTACGTATGAAGTGAGGGGAATGTTATGTATATATGTTGATAGAAATGCTATGCTATTGCATACATGTTTTTATTTTCCCTGTTGACATTTGACTGTAATTTTGTTTTTTCTTTCTACTGCAAAGGTTGTCTGAAAGAAATCGCCATAGGCGATAAGACAAACATGTTTATTTGTATGTATTATATAAGTATGTTCTACTTCGGTGTAAATATGTTTGTGCAATAAAGAGTTTTTTATTATTATTCTTACCTTGTCTGCAAAAAGTAGCAAATCAGTTAGGACCTGCCGACCAGCATCAATGAACCAAGCCCACGCTTCAACCTCACGGAAGACAGCGCGGAACGCAACACGCAGGCAGTGCAACTTGCACAAGAACTCCGAATCGGAACTGCATTGCAATACATCCGTGCGAAGTGTTCTAGAAATAAAAAAAAATGAACATGCAAAAAACATTAGTATAAACGATTATTGTCCTTACGTTCTAAGAAAGGTATGATAAACATGAAGACGCTACGTATAACGAAATATTAGATTTAGGTACGTTCTTAATAAATTTTTATCAAGTCTATTTTCCCTTGACCTTGACCTAATACCGTCCGTCCTTTGAACTATTTGTAGGTGTGTTAATGACCAAATGCATCGGTTCGCTAAGACGCGAAAGGAGGAGAACCCTTTACATTTAAAATAAATATGAATCAAGGACCCACAAACCTATATGGTATTCCAGTTTCCAGCTGTTTGAGTGCCATTTGATATAATTCTAAATTTTCGATTTCCGGTAGAGATTCCGTTAGATCATCGAAATCCCTCAGATCGGCTACCTGGAAAATTATTTATTACTCTAAGACGGTAACCTCTACGTTGTATTGTATGTTCCTCGAATATGAAACCTCACCAACCAGAGACTCACAAAACCGTATTTTGTAGATATTTCAATGCTTACTTGGTCCTCAGCAGAGGCGAATGACTCAGCACTGGAGTGGTGTTCTTTCCGCGTATGCTCAGACCCAGTGTGTGCAGTATGTGTAGATAAAAGCCTCACTCTACCCAATGAGCCTTCGCCGCCCCCGCTCTCGGATCGAAATAAAACCGATCGCTGGTCAAGGAACAATAATTCGCACCGCTCCTGCAATATTTCTTTCATTTAGAACCACGAATTGTATATGCAAGTATGTATAGTTGATTATATTGTACGACGCTCAAAATTTGAGGCGTCGTTACGAAGGGCTTGAAACCGATTAAGCGGTTTTATTTAAGTTTAGTAATGTCGCGATTACACAATACTAAATGTTAGACAAACCTGTAATAAATATGCATTCTGAAGTAATTCTTGTATTTCTCTACAAAACTCTGCTTCTTCGGGTGACGTCAGCGCTAGAGTACCAGCTCCCCCGCCCCGCGCATTTACCGAAAATGCAGCCAATGCGTCCTCCCAATAGTTAATACTTGTCTCTAATGCTTCCATTCCTGTTAAAATAAACTCTTCAATCAATACTTTTCTACAAAAGCAATGGAGTTCAATGATTAATAAATCAATAAATGTAATAACATAATATATTGACATTTTAATAACCCTACAAATTTGGTGGTGACAGATTTTTTTCACCGTTATTCCATTTTGATACTAAAATGTTGTTATATACCTCTCATTATCTTGAAATTAAAATTTCAATCTCTTAATATATTCAATAAAAAACAAATAATGTTTAAATAATTTATATTTTTTACAAAATAAAATGCCTCCTTATCTACAATTGAATAAACTGGAACCAAAAAAAGTTTTTTTTTTAAATCTTCATTCACATATATTGAGATCTGTATTGTAACAATTACTTTTCTACGAGATAAATAATAATAAGATTAATCTTTGCTATCTTATGTATACAACTTCCTTCAATACTTCTTTATCGCTGCTAATATGATGTATTACTTCTTGTAGACCATTGCTAAGGCCCTGTATATTTTGTGCAAGAGCACTCAAAGTGTTTGTCAATTTTTGATCCAGTGCGACACGCCTCTCTTCTTGATTACGTAGTGTAGAAGCTATTGACTGCAGTGCATCTGCCATTTTCTCTTGCGATGATATTCTACGCTCTTCTAATTCTAAAGCCCACTGAGGTGGAGGTGTATTATCTCGAGACAATTCTATGTTATATTTACTTTCCCCAGCAAGAGTACCTCTTTCTGGCAATGCATTGTCATCTGAAAAATAATTTTAAATTAAAAAAAGGGTAGAGTAATGGTATGCTGGGTCTATTATTCGACAAGTATTAATGCACTTAAACATACAATAACAAATGTTTACCTAAACTTTTAGAGCTATCAATACTCGAATACTTTAAATGATCCATGTCATCCTCATTATTTATAACTATTTCTGTATCTGAGTAAACATTTTCATAATTTAGTTCAGTATTATCATTATCATCTTGAATTGAAGATGTGACTGCATTACTAATACCATCGGATTTTTTTGCAGTTAGCTCCAAGAGTCTTATTTCTAAATTGTTTAGTGTGACAACGCAAGGAGTTTCAGAGTTGTTTAAATTAGCTTTCCAGAATTGAGTCCTCTTTGCTTTCTTTCTACATTTTGAAGACCATTCTGTCCAATACTGCGAATAAAATAAGAAAAAGCATTAAGTAACCACAAAGTTTATTATATTTTATCAACCACATATGGTAGAACATTTAACATTTGACCCATACTTCATACTTATATCATTCACATACACTTCATAGAAATATCACTATTAGACTAAAATAGTTAATTTATTAATTTAAACATAAAAAAATAATATTTACGCGTCTCCATTTCTCAGCTGACTTTATAGTTCCTGATTTTACGGAATTCAATTTCTTTGCTATAGCTGACCATTTTTGGTGTGATATTCTTGAACTATGAGGTGAAAATTTGGTGGGCCTGGATATCAGATCTTTATTGGACTCCATAAAATCTAATAGTATTTCTAGTTGCTCCCTAGTAATTTTACGTGGAGGAGCCATCTAAAATAATAAACATGTATTTGTTAACACTAATAGTTTGTCACTGAATAATATGCCAAAATCAGAGCTTAGTTACCTTGCTGTAAACAAAAAAACGTTGTCCAATATTTACGCACTTATATGTTCATTTACTTTTTCGTAAACAAATTATAATTAATAATAATATAAAATACCAATGCAAAAGGCAACATGTATGTTTAAATGACAATGTAAATTGTAAACTTCAAATATGACTAGCTGTCATAGGTGAAGTAAGGATAACTGTCAACTCTCATTGCCATTTCCAAAGATCTGCTAATGTCGTGATAATAAATTATTGTTCTTTTTATTCTATATTTTGGACCAATGGCATTAAGAAACAAACACGATAATAAAAAATATTTTTTTAAATTTGTATAAATTTTGTCCACACTTGTATTTAGACAGAGCTAAAAGAAATAAATATTTAAAATATAGACATACATTATGTGACAGATGACACAGAACACGACAGATAAAAATTAAAATACTCTAAATAACTAAATACACTAAAATCAGAAGGAATTAGTACATTTCCTATTAGTAGGACAAAATAACTGAAAAAGGATCAACGAGACAAAACGAAGATTTCATAATTAATTCAATAATATTTGATTAATTAATGTTCCATTAATTGCACGAATTAATAAGTTTTACAGCTCCACATACACATAGTTTACGCGCGCTTTGATTCCGATAAAGGGCTAGTAAACATATTAATACGACCCAATATTTCAACACTAGAGGTACTACGTGACTATATATGAAAGTTCTTATGTTATAATTGTATTTGCTAATCTACAGAGAAGTTAAGTGTAATAAAACAATTGCGTAGTTCAGTAAATAAATAGTGGAAGGTGCGTCAGACGCTTTGATGTCAGCTTATAGCCTACACGGACATACCTACCTTTATTAATTAAAGAAAGGTATTTTAGATGATCTATTTAAATAATTGTATTTACTATTCATAGGGTTATCAAACAAAAAAATAAATTTGATTAAATTACCAAAATGTTGTATCAATGCACCAACAATACGGTGGTGCTGGTATTAGTCTGTAAATATGTATATCATTAAATTGAAGGTCGTAGGTAAGAGTCAAGATTAAAGAAGACATAATAATTTAAATTCATATGATAGCCGACACCGAGGAACGTTTTGCTTACCTTAAATTTATATAAGCCGTTTATTGTTTATTTAAATGTTAATATATATATATTCATACGTAAAAAAAAATTCCTTAACGGATTCTTCGTAGTAATTTTTGCGTTTTACATGTGACATTTAAAAATACCTTCGGTTTAGCGATATAATGATAAACGAAAAACATAACAATTCAGTTTGGCCATGATAGTATTCTGTAGCGTTTTGTTAGTTAGACAATACATGAAATAACGCAAATTGGTCATGAATATTTAATAGAGATAGTAAGCAGACAACAACACAATAGCATAAAAAACATAAATTAAATAAAAAATACTACTATACTAAATTCATTTTTTTTTTCTAATTATTCGTATAGCTCAGTGGTCTTATACGCGAGCCCTACCGTTTACCGAATGGTGAATACCGGGTACTCAATTACCAGGAGGGACGAGGCCGCGCGGGGATCCGGCTCGCTCCGTCAGTCTACCAGAGGCTCCGCATTGCGACGGTGTTCTCTCGCTAATTTTATGATCTTTACTCTTTCCCCGTAAGATCATTGTGGATATAAGCCAAGTAGTTTGCTATTAGTGTTCCAATATTTCAGTGCTGTGCGTATGTGAGGAATTTTATTAGAAGCTTTAGAATCGAATCGAATTGCGTTAATAAATAACGCTTTTTATGCGACTACAGGTAAGAAATATTATAAAAGGCGGAAAACACGGTGAAAATGTTTTGGTATTTTAAAAATGATAGAGATAATTCTTACTTTTTGTATCTTGTAAACGCTAGTTGAGACAATAAAGTTAAATATTGAAGAAAAAAATAAATGCACTATTTATTCTACTTTACCAGCACAATTATTATGGAGCGGCCTGGGTTCAATTTGAAATTTACGCGGACCTCCTAACACGTTTCCTTTAAACCGGTTTACTCCATATAGGTAATACGTTGTTTAGACGCTAGACTTATGCAATGCCCGTAAAAATGTGTCTATTTATTTTATTACCGTATTGTAATAATACTATAACAGTACATAACATTTATATTAATACACATTTAAAAAAATATGATAGGGTAAATTTTCGCTAGAGTCATATGAAAAACATAGTTTATCCCTACGAACATCTGTCAACAAAGATTCGGGAATATACATTGTCAGCGACAGCTGCACATCGCTCCACGTGCTAAATGTACTATTATATTAGGCAAGCACTATTCTATATCAAACCAAACAAAAGTACTAATTTGAAAATATAAAAACCATATATAGATAAATTAATACGAGAAACTAGGCACGAAAAGAGAAAATCAAAATTGCCTGAACAAATAAATTGCTCATCATTTGAAATCGAAGTAAACAATTGAACAATCTACGATTAAAAATACGGAGCTAATAATATTACTTATCAGATATTGACTTTCACAATTCTGCAATTGTCGAGATCAAATCGGTCAATCAAAAGCTTTATTTGTAACAGTGATAATATTAGGCCGTCGTCGCGTCGCACCACAGGTCACTCGGCGTCGTGGTATCGATCTGTTAGCTCACGTCATACGCATCAGGAATTTGTTCATAATTTTATTATGAACAATGCCTGCTATATTTTATATTAACACCTATTATATTATTCTCATTTTAAGAATGCAAGCTTCTGTTTACCGTTGGACGTACGTGCATTAAAAAGTCCTTAAGTTTGACAATAATTGACTAAGAAAGGTTTCTTAAAGAGAGGAAGTAAGACAAGCATGGAGACACTTGATGAAAGGTGAAAACAGTGCGGTCAAACGCTCGATATTTTTCAGCTATTTCTTATATTCTGAAATCCACAGACTGAAACCGAAATGCGATTAAACTTCACGGCAAAATGAGCTCCACTTTCCATAATTCCATAATTGTAAATTTCATTCTGTACACTTTATATATATCTCTTATAATTCTAAAGACATACGTTAGTAGTCGTAAGATGATGATGGACAAAGTGCGACTACGCATCTTGCCGCTGCCGATGATCATTTCCTTTTCCTTGATCAAACTAATGATAGCTAATAATTGACAAAGTAGATGTACCGATTAAGTCTAATAAGACGCCGAAAGTTCGTTCACCATTGTAAGTTTTACTTGTTGCATAGTAAATTTATAGCTAAGACCTTATAACCAATTTTTACTTTCAATTCTAGAAATTGAACTTAAATGTTTAATAATTAACGATGTTTAATAAATTTTAAATTAATACGCGTCTTGAGGGCATTGAAATATTCTGAAACGTAATAAATAGGGGTGGGCAACGTTACCGACTGGAAAATTGTGGCAATTTCAAAGCTCCCTTTTCCATCGTAAACTTCATAGCGAGGACTGCTACTTCTGAAATGTTACCAGGTCAATGCCTATAGACTAATGTATAATATAGGCAAGTCTAATTATAATATATAAATCAAACCTTTTTAAAATTGTTTATTGTTTTATAATGTATAAATATACAATAAACAAAGGTAGTCGCTAACGATTATATTGTTGATATATGAATCTATTTTTAACAGCTAGACGCTTTAATAGATTTTTCTGTCAGGTTGTTAGTTTTTTTTATTTATAGGCTGAATTGAGGCTATATTTTCAACAACGATCGATTTTATTATAGTCTGATTTCATTTGGTATATTTTAAAATGAAGAAACGTTGTTTTGACAAATTAATGTCGCACTCGGTCTATGATAAGATGACGTCACAATGCTAACGAAGGGTTAAGGGTTCAGTCTAGAAGTGGTTTTGATAAGGGACTAAATGGGGCCGATTCTCTTATTCGTATGCAAGCACCAGCGTACATTGGGAATGCGATCGATACGCGCCCGCGCGACGAAACCCTCGCGCGTCGCTTCGCGAATTAAGCAAGGCCCAAGATTTGCCAACCGTGCCCGCAAGAACTAAACAAATTATAAATAACATTATGTTTTAGAAACATGTTAAACAAAGTAAACGTTCTCTCCCGCATATTGTTTCAGTATTAAGAAATACTCATATCGAAAAAAAAATTATATATTTTAGTTTTAGATAGAAGCATATATTATAGAACAATATTATTTATTTTATCATCTGTAGGTAAGTTGCATTTAATGAAAATTGTATTCAAATTTATTAATGATTATGACGCTCGATATTTATTTTACCAATTAATAATACGTACGATGCTTACCAAGAAATGTGATTTGATTTCTCGTTTCCTGATATCCGGTTGGTGACATCATCTACGAAACTGGAAAATAACTTTTTTATCACAAGCAAAGCATTGTGCGACCGTCGTATCTCGGTCTGTGACCGCTTGGCCCTGATCTTGCTAAATAGGATAGCTTCAACTTCATCGTCGTAAAAGGAACCATTCTTAACTATATTATATAACCGCACTTCTTGGTTTTCATTTTTAAAACTAAAACTTGTTTCATTGCTTGTATTGACTCACAGTAAGTAATTTTGGTAAGAGGACAAAATAAAGATTTAACTATAGACTTAAGACTAAAAAGTCAACAGTAGTGACGACTTAGAAGACCATGACTAAGTTCAACGTCTTTCAAAGTTTCAAGCCTTGGGCAATCCTGACATGACCTTGCTGAGAACCTGTTTCAAAGCGAAGGTTAAGTAATGTAATAGTTTCACTTACTTCATATACACTCATCTTTATAAATAACTTGTCGATTAAGGAGTCTCAAAAGATTTCTTATATATGCATAATATGAACCGTTGACATTTGGGTTCGGTGACAACTAAATAATCCAATTGTAAACCAATCAAAGCATAATTAACCGAATTATTATCATATTAAATAATTACATAAAACGCGAACTTAAACAATCGTATTTACCTTTTTAAATAGATTTATTAACGCGTTGTACCTGTCTCGTACTATTCACATCGCGTTACGTACGGTAATACAAAGTTGTCTATCACGGCAGTTTTGCCAAAGGTTCAGGCAATATCAGCTGGTTATTCGTCTATTATAGTTTTTGCTACCCAACGGTTGCTCCCTAGTTAAACGACCTTTGGTCCGAACAATGATTAGGAAGAGGGGATCGCAATGCAGCTGCTCTTTTCTTTAGATATTCTGACAAATCTTAATGCATTCTTGTTACGTTTTTTAAGCTAAGTCTTAAGTTAACACCACTGGCAATAATAATTTGGCAAAGCGAACATTATAAACATTTCTTTATTTTACAATCGGGCATCTGAAACACCTTAAAATAGTAAAAACCGTTATGAAATCTTAAAAGCTGAAACTGAAACATTAAAATGTTCTTATTTACACAGTATAACTCTTTTTTATTCGTCACTATTAAAACCAGCAAAGCCACGAGTCAATTACACTACAGTACAAATTAAAAAAAACGCCACGTGTGCTACAGTTACAAAAAATGCGACGGATTCATTTCGTTTGTGAGATTCATGCTCAATATTCGTGTACGAATCGAGAGGTGAAGAGTGTTCATGGCCACTGGAACAATCGATTTACCTGAATCCACAAATCGGGTTACACGTAGGGCTGCGTTGTTATTCGGCTACACCCAACTAAATCTTTTTTTGTTATACAGCGATATTTTAAACTAAATTTGCTTTACTAGGAACTAATGATACGGTCAAACTATATAATATAGGAACATTCAGTTTCAAGTAGGTTCATGTTCTGCTAACAGCCTATTAAAAATTTATTGTTATATAATAGGTATACCTAGTATGGAAGCTCAGGGCCAACTACTCAGTAGAGACAAAGATATGTTACGAGTATTTACATCTGTTACGGTAGAATATTATTTATTTACGTACTCGTATTATCTAAAGAGCTCTAAACCTCCTGATATAAGAAAAGTTGAACTAATTACTCACATAAAATACTACACTAACCAACGCTTATTACGGGCACAGAGGAAATTAAATGAACGGCCGCGGAGACATTCTTGATGCGCGATGCCATACAAAAATAACATTTGTTTTAGATTTCATTGGGTGCTCAATGGAGATTAGAATGTATTTTTAACAATCTCGGAAAACCTGCAAACAATACTACTGCAAAACACGAAGTAGAACTGGGACGCTGTATTTGGGACAGAAAATATATGGTTCAAAATAGTAGTGACAGTAGATACACAAGCAGAAAATTTAAAAACAGCGTTGTTTTCTACATACAACCGATTACTTCTGGTACTACTTTACTTAGTGATTAGCACGATAATAATGATAAAGTTCCTCTTTTTATGGTCGAATTGCGCGTGCACACCCACGTAGCAACTGTCATATAATTAATTAAAAGTTCAGAATAATTAACAGGATGTTAAGAAAATATCTTCTTATGATCATATTTACTGACTCCGAAATCCTTTGCTTTATGACAAATTCGTTTATCACTGTATAAATCCTTGTGATGGGTGGTACCGATAGATCTGAATTTAATGGCTATGTCAATGAGGAGGGATGGGTTTTTAAAAGGATACCGAGCACAAAGAACCCGCAGAGTTACAAATATCGCCGGCTATAATTTAATATCCGTTCAAAAATCTCATTCCCTAAGTAATACAATTGCCTACGGTATCCGATATCCTACGTTTTCAGATATTCGAGTTTGGATATTCCCTTTAAAGTGAATAAGTGAAAGCGACGTTTCGCTGACTGTGCCATGTGATCTAAGACAAATTGCAGAACCTTATAAGCCTCAATTGGCCCGCTATCGAGTAAAAGCTACCTGGTACCTACGTCGTGGATTTAGTTTTTCTAAGACATCCGCATGAAATGTTTCCGTGAACTGATGGAGCTTACCTATGTAGAGTGCATACGACAAGTTTTTCATCGAAGATTACATTCCTATCGTAGGAACATTAGAAAATTATTGTACCTTTGAGGTTTTTTCTTTAGTTAGAAAGTATAGTTTAATGCAATAAAGAACATGAATAGTAAATGATCTTTTATATTAAAATATGCTATAGAAGCTTGCATAGTGACGCAATAATGTAAACCGTATTAATAGTACAACAAGGTTAATTCGATAATTCAGTCCGAATAATGCTTATAATAATCATAATTGTAATATTCATTATTATTATAACAATCATCCCAAAAGTTAAAAAAGGTGGTAAACAATCCGGAAGCCTTAGTAATTTGCACTGTTACACTTCCGCCAGGTCTACCTGTTTTGAGGTCGAAGGGCCGCTTTTAACGGTCAACGCGTTGCGGAACCATTGATATCATTTTCTAATTAGCTAAACATTTCATAGCTATTGTACTGAATTTAGATACTATAGCTATATTTATTTCTATATTGGAGGAGTTAAATATGACGTTTAGCTATATATTCAAGTAGAACAACTGTGTCTAAGTAAATTGTATAGTTTATGATTATTTAGATATACTAAGATATTATTAAAAAACAATAGAAACCGGGAGAAAACTTATAATTCCGTTAGAAAATCTGAAGACAAAGGAAATGGATAAAAGTATGATAGATTTTTAAAATAACTATACGTTTGGCGTGCTATTTGAAAAAGATTGAATTCCGAACAGAATAATAAAATACCTCAGAGCCAACGGGAACCAAACAAGGGATTCCTTGGAGACAAAGGAGCATAACTGGCTGTTGGCAGAGTAT
Source organism: Leptosia nina (assembly GCA_963661955.1). Lineage (NCBI taxonomy): Eukaryota > Metazoa > Arthropoda > Insecta > Lepidoptera > Pieridae > Leptosia > Leptosia nina. Next base: position 6,820,296 of record CAVLEF010000040.1, read on the forward strand.
TGAAGCATACAATGCGCCAGTAACGGGACAAGGCACTAATTATTGTGATGTGAGCCAAGCTCTTCCGTTATTCGTCGCTATGTTCCCGAGAGAAGAAACGTGCCTCAGACCCGCAATGCACTGTCGTAACGGCTCAAGTTCAATAATCTCTCTTATACGTTTTTATGACTCCCGATTTCGGCTGTGCTATGAACGTTTTCAAATAAAATTATGGAAGCTTTTAAGAATTAAAAGCTTATTTATATTAGCAGAAATGTACGTGTCTCCAGCCAAAATTTATATAATAAAATGTTATACGATAAAATATTGGAGGCCGTTTTTGTCCAGATAATTTTAAAATTCGACGCATATATTTTATCAGTTTTACGTGCTTTATGAGCGTTAATAAGAACTTAATTATTAATTACTAATATTATATAGGAAGGATGAGTGGATATACTACAAGTTATACTTAAATATCCTGTTAGACTACTGTTAACAAATTCACGTACCGAGGAGTGAATTTTGGGTAAACGGCGCAACGTGTGTAACATTTAAATCATATCGCTTAGGTTATCTAGTCACGCGTCCAAGACAGCACGTACGTTTTATGGTATCATTAAAATTTGCATTAGTACAAGAAGTAATCGCTTATTAAGAAGCTGTGACTAGCTAACACGATAAGAATGTCTCATGCTTAGCTGAAATTGTAGCAAAAGGCGATAAAAAACGTTTTATTTACGTACGAGGTGAAGTGGCAAATAACTAAAGAGGGCTGTTTATGAAGACGGAATGCAGGAACTAGAACCGCTGCTAGCCAGCGACATCTTCACAGGAGACGTGCTAAGTGCTACCAACCCTTCACTCGCGCTACCGCAAGAGCCGCCTACTAGGCTAAAGAGTGCTTATCTTCAGTCCGCAGACATGTTTCCGTACAAACATTTCACATACCTCCTTAATGCGTGTGTTCAAAGAAAATTGTAATGTGAGTCAACACTTGAACTGGATCTTTAAAATAATTTATTATTACCATCTCTAAAACCGTATAAACTCGTCCACTTGAACTAAAAGCTAGGTACCGGCTCAGTTAAAAGCAATAAACTCTACTCTTTATTGTTATTCCGGGCATAATCGTTATTATTACTTCAAAACATGACATGGCAATCTTTTTACGTGCTACTACTTTTTTGTAGGAGTTCAACGACTTTTCCCGAGGAGAGCAAAATATCTCGATAGAAATTAGAAATCGTAACGTAGTGCGAAATATAGTAATCAGAACATCATAAAATACTGATCGGGGAAACCTAATATTAGCGATCAAATTGCCGTCTTACATTCGGTATAGGTATAGTGTGTCATTGCATTTGTGACTTCCGTAAATGCATGCATCACCTGTTTGCCCTACAACCTTATTGTGAAACAACAAAATATTGCAACTATTTTAATAAATTCAAAGTACTAATAAGATACAATTAGCTTTGTACGCTTGCAGGTACTCGATAGTAATTACAAACTGTGTTACGCAAGTCATATAATTAAATGGCGGATAAAATGGACTCTAACTCGTAGAACCTTGATTCTATGTAATCATTCCGCGTTAATCTCCGAGCAATCTCAAAGGAATTCTTACAAAAACTATACTGAAGTTAAAATAAACGCGTGCCACTCGATCCGTGAGGGACCAACTACATTTTTAGGTTCTTTTAGAGGCACACAAAACATTTTTCAATACTGAGTCACTGTTGTATTTTACGCAAGAGGTACACAAAACTCTATGTTTTGCATAATTTGCAGTAGCTCTGTTCACGGGGTCCCAAACGAAAATAATTTTACAATTATATTTTGCGTTAAACAGTTCTACTTAACAAACTTGCTTTGCCCATCAAGGAGGTCTGAAATCTGAACATGCCGGAAGAATAAACACACGTTTACTACGCGGTCCCCGGGGGAGTATAAGATATAATTACGACGTTGCGTCATTATCAATTTTATTTGCGTTGCTCTCTTGAGAATGAAGTACGAAGAAGATGGACTGGTGGACGGTGACTCATCACAATGGCGAGTACATCGACCTGCCCTCACGACTCGGCACCGTTATCATTTAGACTGCACATTTTTTTGTACCTAACCAAGATATTCGACGCGTATTCCTTAAAACGTTACCTTCCAAGGCGAGTACGCAAGCTAAAATAAAAAAGCCTTTCCCTACATACACTGAACATTATTGATTGAATCCTAACAATGTTGATTCACGGGATGAGTGACGTCATACTAGATGAGTGTACTCGGTTTGCTAAATTGATCGCAATAATAATAATGTAATCGGGAGAACTGCATGTTGATTCATTATTCCATAAATAAAACAGACATAGCTGGATGTAAATGCTCGTAAGTAGGCGCCCCTTATTTGTCATTTGTTAGCAATCATGTAGATGTCACATTATACACAGATTTTTAAAAACTCTTAATTCTTGAAATAATTAAACTAAAAATCAGAAAAAATCGTTATGAGCTCCGTATAACAACAACAATTTATAATTTTATTTATAACTAGAATAGAATCATAGTTGTTACAATAGTATAGCTTAAAATATAATTTAAAACAATATATTACTGATCTAAATTACTGTATTAAATTGAATAAAATCGATGATTCGTCGGACTTAACCGGCATCCCTAGCATTTCGCACTGGATCTAAATTAGGAAATTAAATTTAAAATCTATTTTTAGTTTTTTTATTATTTCATAAAATTATAATTGTAGAAGGACGCGTGTTATTGAATGTTATTTATAGAACCTTAACATGTTTAAATTAAGGTAGACTGTTAAGTTTACAAGCTTCAAATAGACACGTTATATATAATGATAATCTAATTGGGTTATACGTTGGATTATAAGACTTCCTCAGAACTAGACTTACGAACCCAAAACACATTTACATTTTCTTCGTCCTTTACCAGAACCCAGTCAGCAATAAATAAGTAATGTACCCCAAACGATCGATCGAGGAGGGGTGTTTTAGTACACAGGATGTATGACGTCACCTGAAGCTAAGTTGTGAAAGTTGGAAAATGCATTATTCGGTTTAAAAAGTACATCGTTACCAAAGTAACAGTAACGCTGTCGATAAAATGACTTCCTACATCTATTTGTCCATTTATAAATAGTATTTCGTTATACAAAGGGGTAACAACGAATAAGCATAAATGTCGACGGTAATTGTTAACAAATAACACGCACGTGTCTATAAAAAGGGTTGAAAATTATAATTCAAATAATCATTTACGAATGAACTACGAAACGGCTACTTGTTGAATTATAATATAATTGCTCTTCATATTTTAGCGAACTAATTATTTGAAACGCTGAGTTATATAATTATACTCGAAACTTATATTTTGTATACCCGAAACTCTTAAATTTATTATTATTAGCCTGCTTAGCAAAACGCGTGCGGGGCGTCGCCATGGCAACTGAAATACTTCTCCGCTTATTTGAAATCAGTAACGAAGTACCTTCTTTTGTAAATTTACTACGTTAAAAGTACTTCAGTATGTAAGTAGATAATTTTACACGTCAAAAGATATAACAAATAGTTTATATAAAAAGTAAAAAAGCAAACACAATTTTACAAGAACACGTAAAATGAGAAATCATAACAATATAATATTCGAAAGTACGGTCCTCGGCCCTCTCTCCAACTCGACGATCTGAAATAATAACTGCGTCGGACAAAGGGCTAGGAAATTCTGTCGGCAATTTGAGATTTGACACGCAGTAGGGTTTATATTAGTACTTTATCTTGATTCAAATGTCACTCGTAGATGTGGCTAACACCTGTTACCGTTTGTTGTTATAATGCATTTCCTATTTCGAGTTAGTCAAAGGAATAACATGACTTGGCGTACTCTTGGTTTTACGGTTCTCTTTGGCAAAACCAAGAATTTTCCACAGAGGTAAATCGATACGATGCACTTAGCTTAGTTAACCCCTGTCAGTCCGCCTCGCCGATTCCTTTTGCGTTATTGGAAGACCCGAGTTAAATTCGCTTGGTCTCTCGCTTGCGTTAACTGAACAATTTTATACGAAAGCTTTGAGCTATGCAATTGGCATTACAGTTTTAATTGTCGTTAATATGAACATATACTCAATATTAATCAAATATCGTTGCGTGTTATGTGGACCGTGGATCATATTAGAACTTCGTGGACCAGTCCCATAGACGTACTGGGTTCGAATCCTGGGAAAACGAAAGTTTCTATAACGCAGGGCACGAAGCCTGAGAGCTGAGTCTTGTCTGTAATACTTCTAATTGTCTTAAATAAAATAGACCACTATTTCAAACATAAATAAGTGTAATATGCGAATCAGTTTAAATACTTCTATTTACAAAAGATTCCTTCACAGAAGTGCTTTTAAGTAATGAACTTCTTATAAACGGAGCAAAACACTTATAACCCGAGTTCTTGTGTACAAAGAAGCTGATATCCAGTTTCTAAGTGCTCATTGTAACAGCTCACAATGGAACCGTTGCCGTGGCGAAGGCCGGTCTACCTCTGCATAACGACTGCATTATCACATACACTCCTGCTGTGTCCATTTCTCGAGTCAATTCGGACTCAAATTTTCTTACGCTATTTTGCGGTTTCAATATTTTGACGTATCTGAACTTTTATACTTTACTAGCTCTGTCAGCGACTTGTACTCGAATGGTCGTTTTGGGCATCCAAATTTGTTTTTGCAAACCTCTACATTTTTATAAATTTAAGCTGCCCACGTCATCGGTCGCGTCCCTTCGCTCGCGAACCGTCGAAAAAGTCTTAAGAGATATACATATAGTGTCGCGGACATTTTTTCAGATTATTTAAAGAGGAATCATTCCTCTATGCACAATTTTTGGGTGTCTTGAACCGTTTTCGCAGCGTACGCATCTAAAACCCAAAGAAACATTCCCCGGTTTTGTCTTAATTTCCCGCTTTTTTTTTTATTGTGACAGCGAAATGCCTAAACATGTCTCCCGTAATGCGTAGTTCTTGAGATTAGCGCGTTCAAACAAACAGACACTTTAGCCTTATATATTAGTATAGATAGATTTTAAAAATATGCAAGAGTTCTCTATATAATATAAAAACAAATCAAAACGCGTCTCAGTAATAATAAAACTATGTACCTACTAATTTCATTATTATAAGTAAGCAAGAAACTTCCAATGGTTCGAATGGTTGTTATAATTGTCATATTATACGTTAAAGACTTTAACCACATTAAACGTTTAAACGTCGCCGCCCGCCGCCTGGTTTCCTGACCGCAAAGTATATATTTATATTAAAGCATAGAACACGATCAATTAAAATAAGAAAAATTAGTCTGTCAATAAAAATAGTATGACAGACAAGCTCGATTCACTTGATGCGAGGTGGAATAACCCTTGCCATATAACATCTAAATGCATTGTCGACCTTGCTTTGGATATTCGGAAATCGCCTGAAACCGAAACGCGATTAAACTTGACGGCTTTTCCATTTTCCATTCCATTTGCTTCGTGATCCGGAAGGAATATTGATATTCCCATCAACCATTTAACATTCAGTATCCAGACTAAGTGCAATACGTTTCAAAAATATTATAAATTAATCAAATGTTGAGCCCTGTGCGGATCGAATCCACAATCCGTTGATTATTTATTAGCCATACATTGCTACCTACATTAAATAGTCCACCAATGATGTTCTTGTAGCGAGTAGTACAAAAATAAAATAATTTAACTACGCGACACATTTCAGTTAAATTTGTAAACTTTGAATAAATATTTGTTAAAGTAAACATTATTTTATTTCGTCTACTTTTTCTTTTCAGAAACCAACAGAGCCGATTTGATAGAGCAGGAACGCTGGATCTGTATACATTTGGCGTTTAAGGTAACGCTTCTTATATTTTCGTAAAATATGAAATTGGTTCGAAATACAAATATATATCTGTCATAGCAAGTAGTTAGACAATCTATTGATGCTATGTACACGAAAGCAAGGATTCGGATGTATCTGGTCACGAGAGCCCAAGAAAAAATAGCGAGGCCAATTAAATGATAAATGGTTACGTAAATGTGGGACAGCATGTCGTCACTGTTAGTATCACAAGTGCTGCTATTATCGGCAATCAGACGATCGACCTTGCAGCTCGTTGTCGCGCAAATCGTGGGGAGCTTGATTGTCATCCTCCATTCCGGCATCCGCCTTACGTGCATTCTGATTATATAATACGCAAATGTGAGACGCGTGTCCCACCGATGACGTAAAGGTTATCTTTAGTTCGTGTTGGTAATAATTCCACTAAACACTATTATTATAAACTCAACGCCACATCCGCGTAGTGCGATTTTGGGCGTCAAATTTGTTTTTGCTAACCCCATAACTCTATAAATTTAAGCCGCTACTCACGCCTTCGTCAGCGTCCCGTCGTTCTTGCAAGTTACATTTTTAAAGATTAATACTGTCGTGGAGGGTTTTTTAGATCATGTAAAGAGTAATTATTTTATCATACATATTTTGGTGACGGAGACTGCGGTAAAAACAATAGTGACGTAGGGACTTGGTTTGGACTCTTCGGAGACAATAGTTGACCAGAACCACTTAACACACCACCAACCTGCAACGGTGCTTTCGAGAGAGTCCTGGATACACGTTTGTACGACTCTAAAGCTCCTAATTTGCCGTCTAATATTTCTCATATCCTAACATCCCTTGCAGAGATAGGGGTGGAGAATTTTGTGATCAACATTTTATGTGAACTGATCCCCGACCCGGCCTGGTTTGAGGTAAAAGCGGATTAAATATTTATTCTAAACAAACAGTGTTTTATCTCGAAAATCTGAAAACGTCACGGGCTGAGGTTCCGAAGATAATTAATTGTTGGTGTGATTGCAAATGTTTATTCATAGCGATCACATCGACCAACCGGACGGATTCATGGTCTCTACCCAAACTAACGGTGAATGGTAACAAGCGTGATATGCCACCATAGTAAAAGTTACAATATAAATTATTTACTTTATCCTTTAAAATTTATCACCTTGATGGATTGGCTTTGCGGTATCTGCAGTCTGAGGACTAAGAACCATCGCGTGATCCATGGCAGTCGGATTATATTATACTTAAGTATTGCCTGTAGTTCACGCGAGTGGTACGGATTAAATTGAACGGTTTAAAACACGAAATTAGTTAATTGCTCTATACCTAGCCGTAGAAACTTTTATAGGCAATTCGAAAGAATAGTGGTAGTGATTTTATGGAGTAATACCATACAAAATATATAGTAGAAAAAAAAATCGATTATAGAACCAGCAACATATTATAGCGCAATATAGTGCAATAATGTGCAATAACACGTGAAAATATTAAAATTCATAGATATAAAAATTCGTTATATTCATACTTAGATATTACGAGTTAGGTACAATCGATTTGTTTTTTGCGACAGCGATTCTCGTGCTATATGCATGCGTTATTATCAATTTAGAAATAAATAGGGCATAATTCCCACGATGTTGGCTAGTTATGTGTTTCGCGCTAGTGCGTACGCAGCGCAGCGGTCCGCGACATAATGCATATTACGCAAACTTTACGACAACATACAGAAATGTTGAATTGTCTGGTAAAAATTTGCACAAATTTAACAGTTAATGTGCAAATAAGAGTATCGCCTCCGTAGCGAAATGGTTCAACGGTTGCCTAGCATTGCGTTTAGCGCGAGAGGTCCTGGGTTCGAATCCCGGGAAAACAATAGATTGTTTTGGTCGGGCAGAGCACAGAAGTCTGATCAACTACTTGCCGACTACTAACTACTAACTAAAACAACCGATCCTTGAAACGAAGACAAAGATGTGTTCACCCCCACACCCCACGAGGGGAAAATAAATTTCATTATGCAAATAAGAATTTATTTGGCTTTGCAACGTTTGTTTAAAATCATAATTGTTTGTCTATTGCATAGATAGGAACAAATAAAACTCATATGCCTATAATCTATGGCATACAATCTTCCAGTCAGTAATATTAGCTGGTGAAAGCTATTATTCTAAAGATGCTATCACCTACAAGTAATTGCGTTTATGTACATAACCCATCTCATCCGAGGCATTATAGAGAGTATTATTATAAATCCAGGTCAGCTATGCGCTAGGACAGTTACATGACTATAATACAGATTGTTACAGCGCAATAAAATACAATAAAAGGTACCATATAAAGAAAAGTGAATTTTAAAACAAAAGCGAAAATCAAAACGGAGAATGACTAAATATATAGGTTAGTCTACAGCTCTAGAATCTAGATTGTAGAGCCTACAGGGTCAAAGGGAGTCATTAAATTAACTCGATTGTCTAGGCACTCTAAAGTTGCCCCCACTAGTTATAAGCAAGCTAAACATAATATCTGGGTTAAAAGCCCGGCTGTGTCCAACAGGGACTAGCGACAAACGAAGCTTTTAATTACTTACATTTCACGTGGATATACTGTCTATACTAATATTATAAAGCTGAAAATTTGTTTGTTTGAACGCGCTAATTTCAGGAACCACTGGTTCGAATTGAAAAATTATTTTTGCATTGGTTAAAACATCAATCAAACTGCAATCAATAGAAGCAAAGAAACAGTGGGAAATGTGGAACAAGATAATAATCCTTTTAAATGATCTAAAAATGTCCGCGACAGCATATTATGTCTACCCTTTAAGAATTATTTGCAAGAACGATGGGAAGCGAGGTCGTCGTAGGTAACAGCTATTTGTTATAAAGATGACTTGGAGATTTGCAAAAACAAATTTTAATGTCCTAAATTCCACGCGGACGAAGTCGCTGACACAGCTACTTTTATAATAAATAAGAAAAAATATTTTTAACAAAATTATGCAGAGCAACAGCGCAAAACACTGACGTTGCCGGTTCAAGTTCTGCCCGAGTCGAAATTTTTTTCAATTTATTTTCGATTTTTAATTTAAAACTGTGATTATATATTTATAAGAACCGAATATTCTATTTTAGTAAAGTCATATTTATAATACAGGTTAATTAGGTCTTAAAAAAAAGGTCTTATTAACGTACTAATTTCAGCAAAGGCCTAAACTAAATACGTAGAATTAGGACGGATATTAATATTTCATCTGAAAATCAAATATGGAATGCCTTGTACGTATATCACTGTTTTGTCTTAGTTAATTAGTGTGACTGATTAGTCTTTGTGTGGCTGAACGGTGTGTTGATGCACGGCGTAGAGTTCACAATGACATGTCTGTAACCGAATATACCCCATCTGTCACCTGGAGTACTGCGTGTGGAGTGAAGTGATTCATTTCTATGAACAATGAGAAGTTCTGACTGTTAGATGTCATAAAGTTTTCTGCGCATAAGTAACTGTACAGCTATACTAATATATGACTTGAAATACATATCTAAACCTGCTAATCTGATGGATGAACGAGGGGTCTAATAAAATGAATGTTGATAACCAATTAAAATAACACGTTTTAATACATGTGATATAGCGTAGGTAGAGCCGTGGGGCGCCTGTAGTATTTACAAAAACGTCGCATTCGTTCCCCTAGTTTTATATTAGGCAATGCACAATTTTTACCTAGTTCGTTAAATGAAGAGTCGAGTGGAATGGGGAGGTAACCAACAAGAGATTTCCTTCTTTTATTAAAACGATGTTCCCCTCATGCACCGAGCGTTAGACAAGTGTCTGCCGCCGTAGACCATAGTTTTAGAAATTCGAGTCATAAAAATACATAGTCTGCTGTTTCTTGTACTTCAGTAAGTTATTCAAGTTCAACATTTTACCGTATGTAATTAATACTTAGTGCGTATAAGCACCTGTCTGACCTAATTTCCTTCCGTTGAGCACGTGTGATTCAAATGAACTCTGCAGGGAATATGCTGGTTTTTACTTGTTGCAATGTAATCCGATTGCTCATATGCCTGGTGAGTTCATGACGTCACAATGTCATGTCGTCAGACAGTAGGTATTACAGAGATATGTATTTATGTTTCCCTCCTGGAACATTATAGGTATAATGAAAATCAGTAGCGCGCAGCGATCTTTTATTACAATAATTCGTTTCACGTTTTAACGGTTCTATTATTGTAAACACAAGATAAACAAAGTGCAAAATATTACTAATGTTATATACGAACCAGCAATAACCATCAATTGTATTGCTTTTAAAATAGTAAAACATCGATTCTTTTAAAAGCTTGCACGGGAGGTAAAGGGCGGGCCGCCCTGCACTAGTCGATAACCATTAGTCTACTCGTAATACAGTACTTTGAAATGTTAGATAACATGTACATTGTACATGTTTACCTATTGCTAAAACACATTGGTGATTAAAATCACATTAATACAATCGAGGTAACGTAAGATTATAAAACAAGTTGTCTAGTGTCGAATTAAAATGTCAATAAAGCCAACGTTTAAGGTGACTTGTACATTTAATCTTGCGATTAAATTTAAGCAGTCTTGATAGATAATGTTTATTTTGTAAGATTAACGTATTAGCGCCTCGTTGTAGTATATAAAACCCTGTATTTGTTATTCGTATCGAAATGTTTGCAGAGTAAGGGTATATATTTAAAATATACTGTATAGATTCTGCGCGTTCGAGTTTCAACCCTCTTGATTTACGACACGAAGTTAGGGTAGATAGGTTATTGCATTGCAATTTTTCCTTAGTTGCTATACTAAAGTACCAATTCAACAGTCTACCAGTACTGAGAATAATGAGGGCAACTATATAATTACAGTATAAATACCGTACGGTGCGTTCATAAGATATCTGTTATATATATGAACTAAATATAGTACATACATAATATATTACCTATTGCTTTTTTGTGTTCTATATTCAAATTTTGTAATATAAAGTTACGTTTAAATAAAACACTTTAACGGTTTACAACGCGATATATAAGTTAAACTAATTTAATATCGATTCTCTAAGTCTCCCGTTACCAGTGTTTTATTTAAATTGTAACGTCGCCGATTAAAAACTACAAAAAGTTTAACTAAAGTAACGATTATACAAAGTAACGATTTTTGGTCTAATGTACCTAATTATTTTTATTATTGTCCACAGGTCGCAATCATGAAGAGAAGTAAAAGTGATAAGAGTAGTATGTGGGTCATATTACTAGCAACTACTTTAGCCGTCCCAGTACTGGGTGATGCTGGAGTCGGTTTATTCAACGCAAGATTAAAACAAATTGTCACATCCAGTACACTAAAATGGGCCACATTAAAGAAGGAAGTTATGGACAACTATGTTATTGGTGCCCACGACGAGATAGGTAACATTTCTTACTTACTTTATAAATTTGCCTTATAGATCTTTCTTTGCAGCTCTATTAACCTTAGCGTTATTTTTTAGCTGCGCCTATATACCTTTGCCGAACAAGACACGAAGGTGACATGTTACTTGGACAGCTGAGACCAAATTATAACTCATGCGCAGTTTCTACGACCAAAAGTTATGATATATTCGAGGTTTTGGAAAACATTGAAAACGCCTCATTAATAATATGGAAACCGTGGTACAAGTTTAATGCGAAACCGAGCGGTGCCGTTGCCGTAGATTCGTCGCTAGACTCCACCTTCGTAGGCCGGATTAAAGCTAACGGCGAGGTCACACATAACATCGGGAGAATTAATTACGAAAGCACTGTCGGAGAACTTATTTCATTCGACGACGAGAATAATGAATTAGTAGAAGATAATGGTGAAATATTAATAGAAGTGGAACCGGTCAGTTATAAGTTGGAAAATGTAGAACTCGATTTAGTGACGCAACACATACGACAAACCGATCCACAAGTATTCGAAGAGAGGGTTTTAAGAAACGATGATGACGTCGCTGCTACAGTTACCACCGAAATCGAATATAAATTTAATTACAGTCTCTCTTGGGGTCACGGACACGGCATTGCCATCGGTCTCAACACGACCATAGAAATGAGCGACGGAACAGAATTCCCGCAAATCGAATGGGCTAATCCATATAAAGACGAGAAGAAGGAGCTATACAAAATAGAAATATTTTTGGAGCCCGGAACCGCTTGCAACGTTACGTTTAGGGGAAATAATACCGTTCGTGATGTACAATATACCGCCAAATTGACAACATTTTATAAAGACAATGTCGCGCGATCGAGGCCAATAAGAGGTGAACGAATCGAAAATACAGTTGAAGTTGAGGCTCTTTACGGTGTAGTCTATTATACCGTTAATAATACCCTGGTTCCAACTACTACAACCACAACTACAACAACGACGACGACGACTACAACGACCACGGTTATCCCACCCTTACCACCATCAGTAGAAAAGAATGATATCGGCATGATCATGGACAGTAATAGTATATTAGACGAGAGTAGTGAGGAAATTGTAAAAGGGTCTCAAGAAAAAGAAGATAACATTAACAGATCGGTTGTGGGAGGTTTGGGAAGTAATCCCAACAGTGGTAACAAGGTTTTAGTTACATTGCTTATGCCTTTCATTGGATTGTCACTCACATTGTTTTAGAGTAAAGCTTGACATTGTATTGTAAAAAGTAATCGAGATGTTCTATACTATTGCTTAAATATGATAGAAATGTGTATTACAAATTTTTAAGTACCCATACCTAACCTTCGTAAATAATGTACCAGTTATTAAAACTGAATGTACATAGTATATAATAGACCATACTACGATATTCTAAATACATTCCTGATAAACTTTTTCCATTCCATTGTTACTAAAAGAGCCAAACACGAGTACGCATGTAAATATATCTTGTAAATATATAGTTAATTAATATAATGAATATGTCGCAGAGCGGCTGTACAAAGGATGCTAGAGATCGCGATCATTATGTTTGTTCATTCGTTACCAACACCATGCTTTTGATTGCGTTAGAGGAGAATATTCATTTTATAATACTAAAAAGTTATATTACGCAAATAAATTAACTATTTAGCATTTATTACGAAAGAAAATTATTTAGATGCCCAAAACATAACTACATTTATTATTTAATTTTGAATTATTATTACAAATATAGCTGAATGCTGATGTCTATGTTAAGAATGCCTAAACATACCCAATCGCATTTACAGATTAAATTGTTACGATAGAAACATGACATATTTTCTTAATACATATTTATACTTCGTAATTGTAGCGGCGTTAGGATTTTATTTATTTTTCTTTTCTATATAAAAATAACAACTAATTTATGATATCAAATTGAATAAGTATCAACAATTTTAATAAAACAAAATAAATCATATTTTTACGACGACATTTAAATTCACGAAAATATGGTTTTGCAACGTAGCTTAGCAATTATTGTGTATGTGTAAAAGATGAATAATATTTTTGTATGGGCGAATAGCGTAATCATTTATCTATAAAAATCATTTCATATTGAACATTCTTTTGGCCTACGCTTAATACCACTGTCAGTATTGCGCCGAAAATCTTCATATATGTAGTATTATAATACATCTAATTAGACTAGGATCAGAATCTCATCAATTTATTGTAGAAAATAATCATTATCCCACCTAGAGTTTATTCCTAAGTGTTTAGAATTATTGATTATATTGTACCTATGTCTTTGATGTTATTCAAGTTCAATTTTTTCTATCTTACTTCCCTAAATCTCGTTGTATTATATAATTGATTGAAAATTATATTAATTGATAATAACGTAAGAGCTTCTATTAGATAATCATTTTTGTGGGAATTTGCTTCTTTCTACCTTAGATAGAAAACTGTCGTTAATTTAATATCTGTTAATACTGTGTAAGTAGATATATTCTATAAAGAACTTATGACATCTATATTGTTTTGCGAAGCATAATTATTGTGATGTTCAATGTCAGTTTTGTTTTCAATCATTAAAGTGTAACTGATACTTATGCCTTTGATTACAACTCTACATAATGTTTAATAAAAAATTTACTTATCCTCGATTGATCTTAAGGGATTTTCAAGTTAGTTGTGGAGTAGTGCTATACACAGAAGTAAATACTTAATTAAAGAAAAAAAATACACGCACAGTGAGTTTTTGGCCCATTCCACACTTACTAAAATGTATGTCGTAGTTTTAATAATGTATGCCACCATACCGAAATATTTGTATTTACATCTAACGTAGTTTTGGTTTAATACCCAAATATTGAAATAATCCAATAAGTTAGAAACTCACGTAATAAAGTTTGAAATATTATTTTTCACATGTTAAAGGGTCGCGCTCGTTTCAATACAAATTAATAACTACATATATTGAGATAAATGCCCAGAAGGCTCTGATAGACTATGTAGGTAGAAAAAACAAAAAGGAGAGACAAATAAACAATTCCTGTAGACTAGCGAAGCCATCATTTGACTTATACATACCTATACGCTTAAGATATTCAAAGCTCTAGGCCATATAAGCCATCTTTTCATGAAAGTGTTCAGTTTCCCGAGGACACGTTTTAGCTTAGGCCAGCTCAAAAGAGTCTCTTTAATTATTCCTCGCATATGAAGGGACAATTTTTCAAAAGGGCTTACTCACTCACCCGAGATTTCTTTTTCTATTTCCTCTTTCGCAATCAAGAGAACCCTTCTTACTCCCCTTGCGTTTTTTTGCGGGAAAGATGGTTGCAATCATTACTAGTACAATTAAACGTAATTAAATTTAATTTAAAATTATATACACTCTCCAAAATAATTAAAAAACATAAAAAAGTTTGGGCTCGTCCGGGATTTGAACCCGGGACCTCTCGCACCCTAAGCGAAAATCATACCCCTAGACCAACGAGCCAGATACAAGAATAATTCAATAAAGAATATATTTTTGGCGAAATACTTTCAATATACAATCAATGTAATAATGATGTTATAAGCATATTTTCTGGTTTAAACGGATTGTTAGTATACAATTTTAAACCGTTGTCTTTTTTTTCGTATTACAAGGCTCCTACAATAATTAGGTATCAGAAATATTGTTTACAATTAAATATTTTATCTCATCTAGTTATTAAAAATAAATAAAAAAATAAGTTAAAAAGTTTGTTCTATAAAAATAGAATAAAAACAAGACCGGGCTCGTCCGGGATTTGAACCCGGGACCTCTCGCACCCAAAGCGAGAATCATACCCCTAGACCAACGAGCCACATGTAAGGTTAGTTAATTTAGTGATATGTAGGTATATGTATGAAATTTCTCTGTATTTGAACAAATATATAAAAACCGAGAAGTACAACGTAAGCTACGAATTAGAACTCGTATATCCTCATCATTTCTGACAATTGTAATAGGCTAAATTCCAAGGAGCATGTTAAATACAATTACAGTTTTTCGCACTTCTAGAACAATACGGATAGGAAAATAGTGAATTAAGTTCATACATATTAAACTCACTCATTAATTAAGGTAATAGTAAGTAATGGCTATTCTTAGAAAAGTTATTTAAAATTGAATAATTTAAAACAAAAATACGGTATTGTAAATATTGCAATAACGCGATATTAAAGAACACAAAATATTGTGTAATTTTTTTTAATATATCGCATTTGATTTCAAACATAACTCAAAACTTGGTGTAAGCGATATCTGTTATTTAAACGTAGTACTAAATTCACTTAAAGAATATTTGTTTATCTTAGTATAACTACTCAACAATAGATGGCGCTGTAAAAAATGTTTCATAGAATTCTAAATGTATGCAACATTATCGTAAAATTATCAGAAATTTTAATTTTATAAATAGATAAAATATTGAACACTCTGCCTGACATTTTATGGCATGTATTAAACGTTAATATTTAAATACTGCACTGAACATTGATACTTACCCATTACCCCTAACTGCTGAGGTGAAAGTGGAGCAGCATCTCCACCACCAGAACCAATTGATCCAGAGGCCATTGAGAGCCTCTCACTAAATCCTAAGGGACTACTTCGACCACCACTGCTAGCCACAGATCCCATACCTTTGAGTTGAATGAAATTAATTAGTTATGAAGTACAGGGGTAAGTACAAAGATTATGTTTTTGGTGTTTAAATTCACCTCCATTAGGACTTCTCATTCTAGATAAACGTTTGTTTATAGCTCTTTGGATTCTAGGATTAAGAATGGGTTTCACTCTTTTTCTTGCTAAATATCTAGATAGCACTCCGACAACAATTGCACTAGTACCGGCTACTCCAATACTCCACAGGATCACCTGAAACAAGTTTCTGTTGTAATAAAAATTGTTGATTACTAGAAATATTTAAAAAGAAGTCTAACATTTTTACTAATTTGAATTTTACTAAATTTTAATAAAGTTATGCATATAGCATAATGTCTTTAATAAAAATACAAGGCAAATAAATAATATATGTGTAGGTTAGCAACTTCCAAAATGTTACCTTTTGAGAAGTAGTTAGTTGGATCCTGAATGACAATGCTTGCTGGAACTGCTTAATTTTGTCCAGCAATGGACTAACTTGTATTATATGCTGCATAATGATTGTACTACTTATTTACAATCAAGGTCTAACCTTGTACTAAAGTCCACTCTTGTAATATATGTGTCTTTTTATTATTAAAATGTGAATAAGGTTATATTTAAATGTTTTGTCTTAACACAAATTGGAGATAGCACTTAAACTACAACTGAAGTATAATTTATGGTTCAATATGTTTTTAATTTAAAAAAACATTGTACTATTTAAAAATTACACAATCACCTTAAAAACGCATTTTTGTGAATAATTGTAACTGACAATACTAACAATTGTTTATTCTGTTTACTTAAATTTCCCGGACATACTACAGACGTATAAAACATTAAAGATTATATAAATTAATAATCGTGTGTGGATTAAACAGACTATAATTTTTTACGTCTGTGTTCATTATCGATTTTGAAAAATTAGTGGTGAATCTGTGTATTTCATTTCTATGATCTATCGAAAAGCAAAGCGCCAGTTTAATCCAAAGGTGCATTTTGTGAAAAACACCGCTTTAACCACATATTTCATGTTTGATTGACTAGCAAGCTTTCGTAGAAAACTTTTACGACCTCAATATGCCAGTTTTAGATGGGAAGGAAATTGAAATCTTCTTTGTAAGTAGAAATAGTGTTATTATTGTTGAAACGCTATGTTTTCAATATACAAATTAGGTTGTATTTCATTCCAATTAAATAGAACAAAATCCTTAATTACTTTTGTCGTAAAACAGTTTTGTAAATACTTCTTTCAATTTTACAGAGTGAAGAAGACTTACCATATGAAGAAGAAATTTTAAGAAACCCCTTCTCGGTAAAACATTGGCTTAGATATATAGAGCATAAAAAAGGAGCCCCTAAACATGAAATAAATCTTATTTATGAACGAGCTCTCAAAGAATTACCTGGTTCTTTTAAACTTTGGTATAATTATCTTAAGCTTAGGAGATCTCAAATACGAGGAAAATGTATTATAGATCCATCATATGAAGATGTAAATAATTGTTTTGAAAGATCTTTAGTTTTTATGCATAAAATGCCAAGAATTTGGATGGATTATTGCACTTTCTTAACAGATCAATACAAAATAACTGCCACTAGAAAAGTTTTTGATAGTGCTCTACGAGCTTTACCTATAACTCAGCATCATAGGATCTGGCCACTATACTTAAAATTTTTAAAGAAACATGACATTCCAGAGACTGCTGTACGTGTCTTTAGAAGATACCTTAAGCTTTGTCCAGAAGACACAGAAGAATATATAGATTACTTAATATCTATAGATAAACTAGATGAAGCTGCAGTAAAGTTAGCTCAAATTGTAAACAATGAAAACTTCCAGTCTAAGCATGGGAAATCTAATCATCAGCTTTGGAATGAACTGTGTGAACTTATATCTAAAAATCCTGATAAAATTCATACGTTAAATGTTGATGCTATTATTAGAGGAGGGTTGAGACGTTACACTGATCAGTTGGGTCATTTGTGGAATTCTTTAGCTGACTATTATGTTAGGAGTGGACTTTTTGAAAGAGCTAGAGATATTTATGAAGAAGCTATACAAACTGTAACAACTGTGCGTGACTTTACTCAAGTATTTGATGCCTATGCTCAATTTGAAGAGCTTAGTCTAAGTAAAAAAATGGAAGAGATTGCAAAGAAGTCCAGCCCTAGTGAAGATGAAGATATTGATTTAGAGTTAAGACTTGCAAGATTTGAGTATCTAATGGAGAGGAGATTGCTTTTACTTAACTCCGTTTTATTAAGACAAAATCCACATAATGTTGCCGAATGGCACAAGAGAGTGAAGTTATATGAGAAAAAACCTCATGAAATAATTGATACATACACAGAAGCAGTTCAAACTGTAGATCCGAAATTGGCAGTTGGCAAACTGCACACACTCTGGGTTGGTTTTGCAAAATTTTATGAAAGTAATGATCAAATTGAAGATGCACGAATGATTTTTGAAAAATCAACTCAAGTTAACTATGTGAAAGTCGATGACTTGGCCTCAGTATGGTGTGAATGGGCTGAAATGGAAATAAGACATGAGAACTATGAGGAAGCGTTAAAATTAATGCAGAGAGCCACTGTACTGCCAAGCAGAAAGGTTGCATATCATGATGAAAATGAAACTGTACAAATGAGATTATATAAATCCTTAAAGGTGTGGTCAATGTATGCTGATTTAGAAGAAAGTTTTGGTACTTACAAATCATGTAAAGCTGTTTATGACCACATAATTGACTTGAAAATAGCTACGCCACAAATAATTATAAACTATGGTCTCTTTCTAGAGGAGCATAACTACTTTGAAGAAGCATTTAGGGCCTATGAAAAAGGCATTGCGCTTTTTAAATGGCCTAATGTATATGACATATGGAATACTTATTTGACTAAATTCCTGAATAGGTATGGGGGTACCAAACTAGAAAGAGAGAGAGATTTATTTGAACAATGTTTAGAACACTGCCCACCTAAATTTGCAAAGTCAATATTTTTATTGTATGCTAAGTTAGAAGAGGAGCATGGCTTAGCACGACATGCAATGTCAGTATATGAGCGTGCCACAACTGCAGTACTTCCTGGGGAAATGTTTGAAATGTTCAACATCTATATTAAGAAAGCTGCTGAAATTTATGGAGTTCCAAAGACGCGACAAATATACGAAAAAGCGATCGAGTCTTTGTCAGAAGACCATTCGAGAGAAATGTGCGTTCGTTTTGCAGAAATGGAGACACGACTTGGCGAAATTGACAGAGCGAGGGCAATATATGCTCATTGTAGCCAAATGTGTGATCCAAGAATTACAGCTGACTTTTGGAATACATGGAAAGAGTTTGAAGTAAGACACGGAAATGAAGATACTATGCGTGAAATGCTTAGAATAAAGAGAAGTGTTCAAGCAACATATAATACACAGGTCAACATGATGTCTGCTCAAATGTTAAGTTCTGCTGCTCAAGCTGCTGGTACCATATCCGACTTGGCACCAGGAATGAAGGATGGCATGCGGATGTTAGAAGCTAAAGCAGCAGAAATGGCTGTTCAAAATAAAGGCAATATTATGTTTGTTAGAGGAGAAACCCAAGGTCTTAAGGATAGTTCTGATAAGGTTGTAAATCCCGATGAAATTGATATTGACGAAGATGAAGACTCTGATAACAAAGAGGAGGATGAAGATGACAATGAAATAGCCCCTGTTGAAAAGAAAGAAATACCAGCTGCAGTATTTGGAAGTCTCATGGCTGAATAATATATTTTTAATCAAATAACCACTGTAGATTTTTTTATTGATATATTTAAGCAAAAATTTACAATAACTCTGGTAACAAGCTGGTGAATCTATAACATGTTAGTAGGTTTTTTGTTAATTACATCAATAATCAAGATGATAAGTTTTTTACATGTAATTTTTGATAGTTCAAGCAATAATTTCTATATTACATGCCTTGGTGTTGTTATAAAATGTAGAGAATTTGAATACAGATTTAACTGTTCGGTATTATTTGCTTTATTTATGTCATTATGAACACCACCAAACATAATCAATTCTCCGTTGCCCTTAACTAAAGAATACATAACTAGCTCCTCAGGTGCACCACTCATTTCACCTAATCGTGGGCACAACCAAGATACATAATTCATTGAATTTCCATTAACCACAGTAGAAATATCTAATACATGCATAGTCAATGTATTTCTTTTTATCTTCTTTATAGTTGGTTCTTTTTGGTCATTCTGACCTTGCAAGTTTCTTGCTTCTAACCTATTTTCTAAATGAGCAATTTGTCTTTGATTAATGAAATTGTTTTCTGGTGGTGTATTATTTTGAGTAGAATCACACGCAAATGCAGCCATTCTATATTTATTAGCCTCTTGTAATTGACGGACAATTTTCAATCCTTTGTTCTGAAATTAAATACTTGTCTTAAGTACAGTTTAATTGTTTTAACTTAACAAGTTGAAAATATTCTTTAATCCTGCTTTATCATTTAAAATATGATTACCATTTCTGAATTAAAAAAATAAAATAAAATATTTATCCCATACGTAATATGAGATTTTCAATTAAGAGGAAAATAAAAATGGAAAAATGAATTTGTAGTATTATTTGTGTACAAATCATGTTAACAATTTTTGTCCATTGATATCTTGTAGACAACATTTTTAGACCATAACTAAAGTCTTAAAATTGCAGTTAGGCTACTCTGCCTCTAGCGGCCTCATGTATAAGAAATTGACGAAAATAATACGAAACTAAAAAAATTTTTGAAGAGACATACCTTTTCTTTAATTTTTCTTAAAGTTGCATCATTTTTCATTAATCCAATACTACCAGGTTCTTGACTAGAACTTGCAATTTGAATATTATTATTAGACTTTTGATCATTTATATTATGATTGTTACTAGGACCGGGTACCGGTTCTGTATGGTTTGCTCTGTTTATTGGCTGTCTTGGCAGCACACCTCGTCGGCCATTAATATTATGATCTTTGTCTAAGGGCCTTTGCATACTCTGTTCAACACGGACAGCAACTGGTGCACCTTCAGGTCTGTTAAAATTTACTAGTCTCACAGCAGAAGTGACCATTGGCTTAGCTGTATTCCACCCTATTCTACTTCTACTTAAACTTACTACTTTATCTCCGACTTTACAGGCAGGGTTACACCAAATATTTGCAGATGCCCATTCTTTATTCCTAACAGCTATTTCTTTCCAAGTCCAAGTTGGCCCTTTCATAGTTAATATCCAACAGTCACTATAAACAAATCTGTTGTGAAGTGTTTGAACTCCTCCTAACAACATCAATCTATCATCATCCAATTTGATCATAGACTGTGCATATCGAGGAGACGGCCTAGGCTTAGTAGTTGCCTGTTTCCTCCATGTAAGTGTTGTTATATTAAATACCCATACATCATTAGAACATTGAATTTGAAAATTTTGTACAGCTGACATTATTAAACCGCCAAAAACTACCATTTCATCACCTCTAATGCATGCTGAATGTCCTGCCATTGGAGGAGGGGCATTTGTAGCACTTATAAGTATCCATTTATTAGTATCAACACAGTAGAAATGGACATCATTAAACATAGTAACATTTTGATAGTATTGCGATAAGGAAGGATAGGTCCAACCCCCAAAAACGATTAACCAATCCTTATAATATACCATTGTAGTATAAGCTTTTGGTACAGGGTATGTGCCAGTTGCTAAAGGTCGTATCCACTGTCTTTGCGATAAATCAAATCTCCATAAATCATTGAATGAAGTAGCATTAGTAGTACAACCTCCAAATATATACATACTATTTTCTAATATACAAGCGGCGTGTGAGAATCTTTTGGTGATGCTAGGAACAATTTCAGTTGAAACAAAAATTTTCCATACAATGTCAAACTCTCCTATGGCCTTTATTAATTTCATTGTTGTTTTTCTAGAAACATCTGAAAATTAATGTGATATATAATAAATGTGTACTGTGCAGACGCCATTTAAGAATTTAGGTATCTATTAGTAGGCAATATTTTATTTTGTCCTACTCAATTTTTTATTTTGCTCCTATCAAATAAGAACACAATTATAATATGTACTAACTGTGAGCACAATGACACCATCGCTTGCAGACAGTCATACAATTTTGTAAATCTTTGTAAGGTGGTAAAAACCCCAAGATGAATTCAAGAACTTCATCAGGTAGATCTTCGATTCCAATTTGTAGAGTCTGCGACTTTAAAGTTTCATGAATTATTATATCCATTTTGGGATTAAATTATTTCACCGATTCAGATTTCAGAATTTTAAATATAAATATTTTTTCGTTGAACATTATATTTATAATAATCTCGTAACGACATTAAGGAATAAGTCCACTTGGTACCTATTGTTTGTTTTACAATGTTTTTGACTTTTTGTATGTTTATTTTCAAATTTGAATTATCTCTGTGACAATTTTGTGTAGTGACACGACAGGAGTATATAAATTAATGTAATAAATATTAAGTCTATGCATAATATATAAATCCCTAGTAGTAAAAAACAAACACTAAATATACATCGAATAATAATAATATGAAAATAAGATATATTATGTAGTTTTTTTTTAAATATTTTTTTAATAAAACTTGAGTTTCGCGACTGGCTATATGGTAAGCATTGAAGGATCACAATATATTCCTTCAAAAACTAAACACCTTCTATGGTTTCGTCATATTCACAACAACTTTAAGTTACGGATTCCATGCTTTAATTTTATATTCAATAATTATTTTAACACTACAATTCTGAAAAAAATTGGCTAAACGGCAAACATAAAATCCCTACCTTACTACATCTGTGTTCAACGACTTAAACATGACTTTATACTTTATTTGAGTCTACTCTATGCTCAAACCTTAATAATCTATACATCAGGCTATTAAATATTAATAAAATTATAATAATAATAATCTATACATATCTATCATATTGTTAATATAAATGAGCAGTTTGCATTTATTGTTATGCTTTTTATTAAAAACAGAATATTCTAAATTAGGCACGTTTTCGTTTGAACTTATTCATTACTGTTAAAAGTAGTGCCCTGTGATGAATCTATGTACTCAATGTGCCGATGTTGTTTTTAAGACTGATGTTGCTCTTTTATTATAATGTCAAAACAAGGAAAGAGAAAAATCACCGTGGAATTGCCGAAAACTAAAGATTTGTCCAATAGACCAAGTGTTTTTGAGCGCCTTGGTACTAAAAAATCGAGCTCTAGTGGAAAAAAAGTAGCAGATTACTGTCGACAATGGGCTCAACATGGTAGTTGCGCCTATGGTAAGAGTTGTAAATTTGCTTCGACACATACTTTAATAAGTCCTTCAAAACAAAGAGCAGCAAATAAGGATGTTGACCAGAAGCGGCTAAATAAAGATGACGCTAAAAACAGATTGCATTCAACCGTTGTGGTAAGGACTGGACGAAGTCCTGATGCAGAGATAGATAATTGGGACCAAAATGACCTTGAATATGCTGACACAGATGTCCTTGAGAAAAGAAGGCAGCAATTGCAGCGTGAACTAGAAATACAACTAAAAATGGACTCTGGTAAAGACATGGGTAAAGAAAAGAAAAAAGTTGTATCAAGTTCATCATCATCGAGAAGTTCTAGTTCCTCTAGTGCATCATCATCATCATCTGATGGCAGCTCGACTTCTTCCTCCTCTAGCAGGTAATCTTTAAAATGTATAACAGAGGCTTTTGTTAATATGTAACCAATTAAATTAGAAAAACTACACTACGAATTCTGTTTCTACTATAATGATTTATTATTTAAAAAGTGTAGTACGAGTATGCAAATTTTTATCTAATATTGTACAGTCAATCCTTAAAGTTACAATACCGTCTATTTTATTTATTTTGTCTGCAGTTTTTACAGGCTTTTAAATAATATGTTTAAAACGTGAGAGTGAGAATAGTTAACCTATTTTAACTACAGCCTGATGTTTTAAGAAAGTAAAAATTTCAGAACCCTTCCTAAGACTAACACTTGTTTTGATCAGGCATATGCATGTTGCCGTTTTAATTGTTTATACTAAATAAATAATATTAACCATGCCCAACCGCAACTTCACCACAACCTCTCATACTTAAGACAATGCTTAGTAATTGCATGTATTAAGTATTAACATATTAAACCACAGCAGGTGTGAGAGTCAGTGTCAATAATATTTATAATTATTTGGTGCACCGATGTTGTTAATAATGGAAGAATTACTAGATATTGATCGCTGTTTCAGGCTTTGCCTTATTTTTGTATACGGTATTGATTGTTGTGTTTTTAAATTTTGCTTTTGTATTGTTAAACAAGATTCTTACAATATTTATTTGCACATTGCTTCTATTATAAGTATTAAGTAAGACATAATGAAAAGGTCATATCTCATTTTGACAAAATATGTAGTGCAAAAATGTAATTTGGTAAACAATTAGCTCAAATTTCTTGTTTTAATATTCAAAGGGATGCTAAGAAAAAGGCTAAAAAAGCAAAATTAAAAAGAAATTCAAGTTCCTCATCTGAAGGTGATGTTCCTGCAAAGAAAAAGTTACTAAAAACAGATTCTGCAAAAAGGGATAAATTAGAAACTAAAAAGGGTGTTGGCAAGAAAGATGATAGATTGTCAAAAAAGTCAGACAGCCAAAATAAAAAGAAGTCTCTTGCAAAAGCTTTAGTTAAAAAGTCTTTGTCACCACCTAAAAAGTCAGGAGGTACTCCTCCAATAACATCGAAGAGTTTAATATCTAAAACATCTTCAAAAAACATAAAATCTCCTCGGCGAGATAGAAACAGAAGTATATCACCTTCGCATTCAACAAGAGATCGAGAAAAAGAAAGGGATCGTGGGAAAGATAAGGAAAAGGAACGTGATAAAGACAAAGAACGTAGAGCACGTAGCAGATCAGCGAAAAAAGGAAGATCAAGATCGCCACGTCGACATGGATCTCACACTAGAGATATAAGACGTAAAGATAGTTCTGAAAGAAGTAGACCTGTATCTCCAAAAAAACAGACAAGAAGGGAAGGTAGTTCAGATAGGCATAAAAAAAGATCAACAAGTAGAGACCGCGATCGTCGGAGATCTACAGAAAGAAAGAAGGAAAAATATGAAGATAAAGATAGACATGACAGAAAGGACAGAGGTCGGGATCGCAAACAAGACAATAAAAGAGATGATAAGCGCAGAGGTCGGGAAAGAGGCCTTGCTAAAGATAAAGGTTTAGAGAAACCAAATAAACCCATGCAGAGATTACTTCCACGTCCGGAGGAACGACTTGCTGCTCTTGCTGCTATATCCAATAAAGCAGCAGATAGTGATAAAAATTCGAGAAGCACAAAGGAGGCCCAGGAATCGCACCCTGAAAGGGGGCGCACGAAACAGGATAGAATTGAAAGAGATAGATCTGTTAAGCGCGATAGAATAGAAAGCTTGGATCGAGAGCAAGGTGACTATGATATTGAACGACAATACGAACGTGATCGTAGTATAGATCGTTACGACAGAATGGATAATCGTTATGGTAGCATTCCTAGAGATGGGGAAAGGTCACCTGGGTATATTCAAGGAAGAGACAGACATTATGATCCGGGATATGACATGCCTGGACCTTCGAGAGGATATCCAGAAGATGACGACAGATTGTATAGTGAAACTTTGGCAGATCGAGCTGGAGATATGGGTAAGATTGAGATACAATCAACTCAGTTTATTTTAATAAATTTGCTGATACATTAAGAAAAACGTTAAATTTTTATTATTTATTACTACAACTTTAAACACGAATTCACATTGTGCAATTTAAGGATATGATGATCGACGTCCTCTTCGTGATCATTCTTGGGAAAGACGGTCCGGTTCTTTGGACCGAGAGCGGGGTTACATGCACCATAAAGACTGGGATAATGATGATTATCGCGGTTCTGGAGACTGGGGTAGAGATCGTCACTGGCCCATGCACGATGCTCAGGTATTTAAAAATGGCAAAACAAAAGGTATCTCGTTCGATTGCTTTTTATGAGTCAGTCTCGCTTTATTTCCTCGTAGGCTTATTATTACAAGAATTTATACTGGAATGAGCCCATAGATTATAGAACAAGAAATGAAAGAAACTGCCTTATCCTATCCCATATTTTCCTTGGCTGCCTCAGTCCTCATTTTGGTATGATGCTTAATAATTTCTGTCGAGTTTAAATATATCTTCATCGTGTTTATAGCTTTTGTATTGTAGATGAATGAATGGGGTGAAAAGGACCAGGATGTAGAGGGATGGCGTCACCGCGGACATCCTGGCGCTCACCGCAGCCGTATGCATGGTACGAGTATGTAAATATTTCTTTTGCAATTATATATGTATCAGAACTGGCCTAACCGGATTAGTCTTGTTAGGAACACAATTATAATATGAATAAAATGTATGTAGTTATATATTTATTAGATAAGGGTAGATTGGCGTCTGTCTTGTTTAGCCGAGCTATGCTTAACATCTCCTGATGTTGTCGACCAAGAGTAGTGGCAACTCGTCGAGAATAAATTATACATTATGACGACCGTAAGCTCGAAAACAAAATCATATTTTTTTATTACTTTGTATGTTTTATTATATGACGAGATTAAATTTAATTTTTAGAGGACTACAACCGTGGTATGAGAATAGATCATGTACGGAACGAAAGTAAACGTAGAGGGGGGCGAACAGAACCAGAAGCAGGAAAAGATTTACCGGCTCAAGTACCAACCGCTGCACCTACACACGATGACGCTGAAGTTGACGACAAACCCATACCAGATGATTTAAGCGAGATTAGCGATGATCCCGATGATATTTTGGAGCGCGATGATGTAAGTTTTAAGGGATATAAATTTTATATAATATCTGTAACAGGTTGTAGAAAGTCTGCAATGTTGATGAAAATTAACTCCATAATATAAATAACTATAATTATAGGAGTTTATATCAAATAGCTAAATAGAGACAAAAATTATATAATCCTTTCAGATGGTTGATCAAATTCTTGAAGACGATAATCCTAAAGAGAAATTACGTCAAGAGCATCAGCATACCAAACCCGAATGTATGGAAAAAGATAACACACAGGTATTTCATCTTTTTAGTTACACACAAGCTATGATCCAGGGATCACAAACTTATTATATCGTGATAATTATTGCTTTGTAGGATACCAATGGTATTAGTGAAGACAAGGAGTCTCAGGATGGTAAAGATGAAGATGATGCTGCTAATTTAGATTTTGAAGAAATCTCAGATGGAGAATTAGAGGAGGAAAGAACAAGAAGTGAGTCTATAAGACTTTGAATTTCAAAGTATTAGTTATTTAAGATGGACACTCGAATTAAATATTTACCGAATTTATTAAAAAAGAAATACTGTTCAGCGTTTTAATCTTTCAATATATATTTTTCTAGCTGGTTTGGGTGATGCTCTTGGCGTGGACTGGGCAAGTCTCGTAGCTGATGTGAATCGTCGCGAACAGAAACCACCAACAGGTGGCGCACGGGATCGATGGCGACCCGAACGGGTTTTATCCCGACTTGGTTTGTCCTTTAACATGGCCGGGAAAGATAAAGTACAGAGCATCTTGCAGAAAAATGCAGAGTCAATTGAAAAAGGAAATAAGGAGGTCGATGCGAAGCAAGGAAAAGAAATGTTAAATGGCAACGACAAAGATGTACAAACGCCTGATGTCAATAGTCTTCACCCTGTTGCTTCTGTTCAGGTATCTATTCTCTAAGTAAGAAACGTATAACGGTTTAAAACGCTAAATGTATTACTTTTAGAATATCTACGGCCATCTATCTATCCTCATAATTAAATTTATTTACATTCCTTAATTCAAACACCTTTTAACATGTCACTGTTACTACTGAAATTGAAAAATATAATTTACGCGAGTAGTACACATTTAAATAAAACACTTAAACGGGTTATAAACCGTTAAAGTGTTTTATTTACATTTGTAATATAATTCAATTGGGCTAGTGAAATAGTAATACATAGTAGTCATAATCCCAACCATTTTATTTTTATAAGATTTACTCACGCCTAAAAAATATGTTATTTTCTAAGTTTCCCGAAAAATAAAGCATATTTTAAATAAAGAATTGACCAGATGACCATGGCATAAATTTGACATATATTTGTAGGTGGCCATCGATAAGCGGAAACGTCAACGCGAAGTATTATTTGGTTTGGGTTGTGAGATCACTCGTGGGTTAAGTGCGAGGCGCGACCTGGCCCTGCGGCGGTATTTGTGCAATCTGCCTGCTGTAGAACGCACCGGGCAATCAAGAATCACCCCACAACCTTCATTATTCCAAGCTGCACGGGCTTTGTTGCTAGAAGCTCCTGTCAACGGCTGACGAAGAAGTAGGCACTACTACAGTGGAAGACTTTAAATTCGTTATTATATTCAACTTAAAGTAATTGGCTTCTTTATTTTATTGAAATGTAATCTGTAGATTTCCTTTGCATATCTATCGGCTTGGAAATACTAGTGAGGTCCAAACTATTCAGGCTAGGTTTGTGCATTTACATCAATTAGTGCCAAACAAAATATCAACAGCATATTATATTGTTGTAAACAACATATTATTAGATAAAAAGTGTTTTCAAACGTTTATTTAAAGGGTATATATTTTGAATTTGTATAACTGCTTAGTAATGACCTTAGTATCTAATAACTTTATTATAGGAAATATTTACCTGTAAAAGTAGTAGTGATATACAATTAATGCATGTCCATAAATACTTTAATAAATTATACATGTATGCTTAGTAAATACTATTACTCTTAGCAAATAATGTTTCAAAGTTTTTCTTCCAATAAAAATGATACATCTGCTCCAACTTCATACTCTTTTTTTTCCTTATTTCTGAAAAATAAAATTTTAGTTTTCAGAATAAAAAATACTAGTACTTAGTTTTATTCAGGTATATGGCAACAATAGTTTTCCTGCTTTATTTTTTAATATCTAGTAGGCTTATTAGCTGCTACTGCCAAAGTGCATCATCTGCTAGTTCTGGGTTGGATAAAATGTCAGTTTATTATTATTTTTCATTAATAATTTCTAATGTCAGTCCCAAGAATGGAAGTAAGGGAAATCTTTACCCCCTCCCTAAAGAACATGTTGTGGCTGTCAACATGTTAATAGTTTAAATAAAAAATTTGTTTTGTTTTTTTTTTTTTTTTTTTGTTTAACATAGTTAACGTGTGGGCATGGGGTCAACATGTTAATAGTTACCATCTTCGGTCATTTAATTATTGGTGAAATTTAAAACCCCATCTATTTAAGAGCAACCTCTGCCAAAAAATGAGACATTATATATTGAAATGATCAACAATTTATCACCTTTTTTTACTTTAACATTTAATGCAATTTGCACTATAAGAGTAAAAAATATAACTAAATGATTACAAAAATATAACAATAATAAAAAGTTACCTAAAAATAACTGCACCTGCTACACCTTTTATTGTAAACTCGTTTTTATTTACGTAAAGTAAAGAACCTTCTCTTAATCCTAGAACAGAATTTGCATGAGGCATTTCCATATATTCAGTGATTCTTTGATCTCTTGTTTCGCCCTTGTGCTTCTCGCTTTCAACTTTGTCAATGTAATGAGGGTTAATATTAAATGGAACAATTCCAATAGCATTGAAACTTGGAGGGTATATAATTGGCATATCATTTGTAGTGTGGATACTATGTGTCGCTACATTAGTACCAGCACTGCTTCCAATATACACTAAACTTCCATCATCTACTTTCTCCTTTATAATATTTACCAGCTTCTTTTCATATAACCTATTCAATAATAGGAAAGTGTTTCCTCCACCCACAAATATGGCTTTAGCTGAGTTAATAGCCTTAGCGGGATCTTCATATGTATGTAAACCTTTGACAGAGTAGCCCCAAGGATTAATAACATCTTTTATTTTGCTTGTGTAGCCATCAAAATTATTTTGTGCATATGGCACAAAGATAAGCTCATTAACATTATTGCTGAAATTATATTTTAAAAAGTTACACACATACTCTTGTTCGCAAAAATTTCATTAAACTATTTTTAAACTAATGACATTACAGTACAGAGATAAGATCAAAGGTACAAAAGTAGATGCTTTACATACCTATTTAGAAAACTGCAGATTTCTTTTTTCGCAAATTCCAATAAGGAGTATCCATGGCAATTGGAAGATGAAAGCAAAAGAGCTTGCCGTTTAGATTGCATTATTTTTCTTTGTTTTACACCACGGACGATAGCTTGTAACTGAAAAGTAATAGATATTGTATCTTAAAATTAGCATTTATTTATCTAATCGGTTTTATCGGGATACAGTTATTTAAATACTCGGTTGTACTTTATTGCTTTGCTATGAAAGTGAACTGTAATTGAATGTTTACAAACAAGTAGGTATAATATTTTAACAAAGAAGTAGGCATACCTTATATAATATCGCTTTAGTGTTTCTCATTAGCTTATAATATTATTATATTTATATCATGTTTACTCAAATAAAATAATATGTAAAATATTTTAAATTAGTAGAAATCTGTGGATCAAGACTAGGAAATAAAATGATTATATTGCATCTGTGGACGTAACTATACGCCTTAGCATATATGTTTTCTTTTACTTCTTTATAATTATTGTTTTACATAATCATATGTTTCATAAGTGTAAAAGTAACGAAAAAAAAGCGTAACCGTATTTGCTCGTTACAATTACATTTAATACCCGTTACTCTCACATCGTTACGTTACTCGTTACTTCTAATACCTCATGCTATTATACTATCTTTCCTAGACTCGTACAGTAATTTGAAGAAATTATATTACCTTATCTAATATGTACAAAAAATAAATATTCTAAAATTAAATTTCAAGTAAGTGTATTTTAATTAGCCTATTTAAAATTAAAACCAAGAGTAACTCTGGCAACTTAATTATTGAAATTAGTGTTTTTTTATCATTTTCTTCATTCCAATGTGTTTTGACTTTAGTAAAGTAAATAGTAATAGTGCACGCATTAAATGATATCCTTACTATACGACCAAATTGGAGTAACGAAATTTATCCGCTGAAACTTTAATTCCCTGTTAGTTTATAGCCTACCCGTTACTCAATACCTAATACATACGGTTTTTACAGGTCTATTAATTAGGTATTCTTGATCACAGCAAACTACATAATATATTAATGTCATTGTTTTATAAAACTTCAGACAAAATACTGATTAATAAAGTTCATTTTATATTTATAATTTTTTTACACAATAAAAATTTGATATAATCTGTATCTATAATTTATTACTTGTAGGTTTACAGTACATTATTAATATATGAAGCTTAAACGTACAATTTTGATTTTTGTTAAACTCCATTGGTGCAGGAATAAACATTATTGACCATGATTTATATTAAATATACGGTATGTATTAATTAATTTAGTTAAATTTTAAGAATGAGTTAAAATAAAAAATCTCTCTTCGTGAGGTCTTTGGCTCCCTGGTCCAAGATACTGATATCTGAGCTTTAAATCTGGAGGTGATGCAATATTGCCCTGAAGAATATCGTAAGCTTGTTGAATAGTGTCCTCAATCTCTGCCTTCAACTCCTGTAATGTATACATTTTTATTTCTGGTTTAAAAGTCTTAAAACTGTACATATTATGCGCCAAAGAAACAATTATTTTGACCAAGTTAACTTACTTTCAAGTAATGTATACAATAACTACACTTTATTATAATTTTTTGATAGAATGCAAACCTCATACAACTCAGGAGTGCGTCGAGCTTTCTCCGCGAGGGTAGCGTGAAGGTGATATAGCAACAGGCCACGGAGATGTATGTCTCCCAGACCCAGTGCTGTCACTGTGGTCAGAATGTTGCGACACAGACCCTCCTTCAGCTCTAACCGTGATTCCGACAGCTCTAAAATATTAAGAGCATTAATGTTTTTGGTGACATATCATTAAAATGTCACAGCTCTCATAAATAATTTTCAACGATTATTTTGTCTATTTAACGCTTTTAATAAGAAATAGCAGAGCTTGTTAAAATAGATACGAAAATTGACTAATTAATATGTTATCTGTATATTCTCATTTATCATGCTCTCAACACGCAACCGAAACGGATAATTGACATATTTGGCAGCATCACAAAGAGATCTTAAAATGTTGCAAATATGAAACTAGAAGTGATGAAAGGACCTTCCGTAGCCTATGCTAATCACACGGTAACGATCAACAATTATTTAGATATTGATAGCATATTTAAAGCTATTTCAGGAGTTCTATGGTTTATTTAAATTAATATATACGTCTTATATTTAATATACTAACGGCACAGGTAAGCCAATCCACCTGACAATTACGTGTGGACGTGGATTCCTTGCGGCTGCACCCATGTCACAGGTGATAAACTAATCAACAACTCTCGCGCAATTGTTGTATTCGACTTTTATTCACTTGATACGCAGTTAATGCTCGCACTGAGAATGCACTGAACTCACTATACCATTTAGAATAATAAACACACCACGTATGTAATACCTTAGTATATTATTACAAGCATTTACTATACATGTTTTCGAGCAGCATAGCAGCTTTCGTATATGCTTCATTGCAGCGTTAATGGAATTGCGCAGTTTTGTAGCATTTGGTAGATATTCAACAATGACATATTTTAGAAATGTTTTATCTATTGCCAATGGATTTTCCTATCCTTTGTAAAGAATATGTTATCGCTCCGCAGGTATTCAAAATACAATTTGAACACAAATAGCTAATTTAAAGCGAAATATGCTTTCGTAAATGATGATGAAATAAATGTATGTTTGATCTGATACTAATATTGTTAAGTTGAAGAGTTTGATTGTTTGTTTGCACGCATTAACATCAGGAACTACCGGTTCGAATTAAAAAGCATATTTTGTGTTGGGTAGACCCTTTGTCAAGGAAGGCTTTAGGCTATAAAACATCGTGCTACGATACAAAATAAAATATGTATAGAATCATTATTCTGATTTAAATAATTAAAAAAAAATCCGCCACTGTATATGCCTATCTTTGAAGGTTAACTCTCGAGAACCGTTTTCATGGTTATAAACTTTGCCGAACTGCTTCATATGGCAAACAACGTTCGTCTGGTCAGTTAGTATTTAATATAGGTAATTGTTAAAAGTGCCAATTGTCGCCTCATATTTCAAAAGAATATAAAATAGGAATATAAACAGTATGTAAATTGTATGAACATTACGTAAATTAAATTTAGCGTGTATACGTATTAAGAAAGAAAGTCCTTATTAGAAATTAAAATTAATTTTCAATCTTAAAACTTTCTGTAATAAACGTGTTATATGATTTCGAATAATTAATATAAGTTTAAGAATGATTTCTCACCGTGCCATCGACATCCATCTATTTCTCCGAATTCAAAAACAATTCGGCACTGTAGATCTACTACAATCTGATTACTTCTTGGTATATATTTAAATACTCTATCTAAGTAGAACTTCTCTAGTTCTGATATGTTTTTGAAGTTTAACGATCCAATCAGGCTACCGAGAGCACTTTGTATAGCACTGATGTTGCTGTTTGGAACTTTCAGTTTACAAGAAAGACAGCACCAAGCAGAGTTGGGGTTAAGCGGCTCTACTGGAAGGAGTGCGCTTGGGCAACTTGACTCAAAACACTTTAAAGCTGCTAAAAATGTACCCCTTTCAGTCGGATCAGAACATCTTTCACATTTACACCAGAAATGCTTTGTTTTAAATAAATGTAGCCGTCTCGCCGGCGTTCCCCATAATACACCAGAATAACATGTTGTTAGTTCAGTACCGGCTGGTATGGGTTTAACAGCTTTTACTATCATGTGATTATCTTCGTTAAAAGTATGCTTTGTGTTCGGGACACAGTTATGATTCATTAATGATGACACTGGGTACAAGCCTCGTCTGCTCACTGTCTTCCTTCCATAAGGATTGCCAATTTCAAAAGCATTTGCATCAAGAATACACGCTGCTATTGTTATTAATTCCTCTTCGTCTGCTGGTATATCAAAGTATTCGGTCAATTCTCTTATTTCACTTCCGTGTTGAGGACCTGCGTGAGCTTGAAGGGCGTTCATAAATTTTTGCTGATCTGTGTTTAATGACAATATTCTTATAGGAGCGAGGCACCGCGATAGCAAAGTGTCGTTCACATTTTCAATTGGGACTTTGTTGCCCCAACCGGATATGATTATACAATCGTCACTATGAGTTTTACTACTTTGGCACTGGTGTGAGCATAATAATAAGCAGCAATTGTCGCACTGAAAGAGAATCTCACTATCATTTTTACCACATACAGTGCACCCAGTTTGTACATTAGTGCTAGATCGAGGACCGACAATTATCGGATGGTCTACGAAAAGAACTTCTCCCGATCGGATGTCTTCAACGGCAATTAGGCCACGACCGCTAATACCTGACTGACCGATTGTCCATTTATTCGATTGTTCCTGATTATGTAACTGGGTATTTTGATTGAGATGGTCCTTCACAATGATCGACAATTGTTTCAACGATAACATCCTGCCGCTATTCACTCTGTGCCGGCACTACACTGCGCACTCGCTGTGAATATCAACACTAGTTACTCTGATAAAAAAGGCGTTGATCGAATACACATCGCCAAAACGCGAGCCGGCTACTCCGTAATTAGCTAAGTCCGCCCGACTTCCGCGAGATTTACAAGTACCTAGCTCCAGTCGCTGTTTTTACCGCACGAATTTGGAAAAAATACAGAAAGGTGGGTCACTTTATTGAATAATATGTTATGCATTGTCCAAATATACTGAGCGAGTTTGTTTGAAAACGTGGAAGACTTATATAATATTGTGTTATTTATAACTTCTTAGACGTGTATCAGGTAGGTCAAATCATTCTTCAAAGCTATTGGGTATCGATACAAAATTAAACGTTTCCTGGCGTTAGCGAAACAAATATCGCGAAAACAAGAACATTTTTTTTTATAGTATCAGAATTATGGAATTGGTAGCCTTTAAATTGACTGGACGTTTGCCTGGAATTAAATGGCCCCCTGGCTCGGCCTCAGCTTGGCCTATTGCATGCTAAAGATCACAGAATCACAGAAAGTATATTGTAAGTCTTATTATCTGACGAAATTCGATAAGCTCTAAAGAGTAAGCAATGAAGAATTCTGTTGCGTTCGGAATGTTATTCTCCTACGTAACTTAATACGCACCCTTTGTTCCAAAGCTAGCTCGTCAACTTTACCAGTCTTTACGACCGCTCCTCCCATTAGGACGTGGTAACCGCAAACTCTTTTGTATATTTTTCGTGAAAGTGTTTGTTCTGTATTCGGCAATTAGAATCCCAGACGTCATGCAATCATCGTCGGAGTATAACGAAGAAGAGTGTCCCTGGTATTACTATGACAGTTCATACAAAACTCTTCTCGGGGCATGTCTGATTAGTTTAGGTGAGTAACCGACCTAAATCTTTGACAAATATATAGTGTGATTAATATTACTAATTCGTGTCACTAAATAGATCGTTCTCTGGTTTATCGTCGTTGATTAATGGCTGTGTTGGATTTATTTGAATTTGATTCGAAGAGTGGTAACAGGTGTATTCGGGGTGCTGCTCAACGGTTGGCTCTTTGCCACTTTCATCCACAGTCACCTGTTAGTTTTTAAAAGCCACATTCTCGTACTCAATTTTTGCTCGGCTTCCCTGGGAAGGAACTTGCTCGGATTCCCTTTTGCGGCTTCATCAGCAATAGCAAGAAGGCAAGTTTATATAGCAACAATATTAAAATTAATTTTTTTTTTGTAAAATTTTATTCGAGAATTAGAAAAAAACGTACTTGTCTATCTTTTGTTTTAGATGACTGTTTGGTCCAGATGCATGCCAGCTTTACGCTTTCCTCAATCACTTCTTCGGCGTTTTTCAGATGACTGCTTTATTTACTCTTGTACTAGAGCGATATTTACTAGCAAGATACACAAGGAGAGGTTGGTTTTTTGTATGTCTCTTTACTTACAAAAAACAATAGTGAAAATTATCTTTGTTTCAGAAAGAACATTGGTCTATCGATATTATTGGTCGTTAGGAGCAGTGGCTTGGGTGAACGCTTTAGTATTCGCTATACCCCCATTATTAGGATACGGAATATACTCTTGTGATGCAACCGATACCATATGTACGTATTTGTGGCCTTCGAGTAGAGCAAGTGCAAAGCATCTGGGTTATGCTGTGCCGTACACTGTTCTTTGTGGTATTATGCCAATCATCGGTATGTAAGTTGACTTTCATTTTATCTTTCGAAAGAAAAATAAATAATTGCTCACAGAGGTTCTTCTATAGACTGAGCTATTTTTCTTTACATTTTATGGGAAATTCCTCAATTGTGATATTAATTTTATTGATACAACATTATCACTGATGATACAATCATTAGGTTGTCAAATATTATTATCTGTTTGAGCGGTTAGAATTAGAGCTCCTTTTTTTCTTTCTTCTTTCATAATCAGTTCAATTTTATAGGAATTTATATTATAATTGATTTTTATACATTTACAGATTCTACTATATGGGCAAAGCGAATAGACTGGAAAGTATTTATTACAGAAATGAGAGATTGCGAGAAGAAAAACATTTGACAAAGGTATTTCTTGCGCTGCTTTAATATTATAAATTAAAAGCATTTATATTAATAAGTATGATACATTGAGTGTCTACTTATTTACTTTAGATTCATTACGAAAAATATATAAAGATCTCTTATTATTTTTCTAGTGCGTCCACGCTTTATCTGTATTAACTTTAGCACTATGGACCCCAGCGGCAGTATTAGCTGGCTGTCAATGGTTTCCACTTTTGCTTTATGGGTATCGACCACACGTTCCACAAGTTTTAGCACTCATTGCTCCCATCACATCTGAGGTATTTACATCTTAAATCAGTATTTGTTATTAATTTTGTAATAAAAGAAGAATACATGTATATTTTACTTGCTAGATTGACATATGAAATAATTATTAATTATTCGGAGATTTGTACAATTTTTTTTCCCTTATGAACGAGTTCTCAACTCATTTTGCGACAAACCTCGTGGCATAATTAAAAAAGCATTTTATTCTGTTTGACAGGCAGCAACTTGTGTTCCTGTCCTAAGCTATTTATCAGGTGACAATAGAATAAGAGCTGCTCTACTTGGAAGAATGAAGAGGAATTACGCACTGCTACCCCAACAATATGCGATACGATATCGACGAGATTAATCAAAGGAAACATCTTAAGAGAATTTGATGAATTTTGTTCAGAGTAAAAGCGCCAAAAGAAGGGGAGAAGACAACCATATCGTATGGGGCCATGACGTATTTTCTACTGGAATATTGAGCTTTTTAATAAATGTATAAACAGTAATGTAATTTTAATTTCCTAGTGAGTTTTAAACTGCGGATTTTTTTTTGTTATCAAACCTATAGTTTGATGAACAAACATTTTAAACGCCGACTTGGGTATGTAAAACCTCTGTAATTCAACCATATGCGGTTTTAACAATAACATGTGGGTTTAGGAAACAGAGCGTAAACAAACCAGACCAAGGTACTAATATGTAGTATGTAGAAGTAATTTGATATAGAAATATAAATATAATCAAGACAACTTTATCCTTGGATCACAGGTATCGACTTCAGTCAAGCTTTGTTCTTTACAACAATAACATAGTTTTATTTTAATAATGACCACTATTCGTTGTGTCTGGGCTGATATATTTAGCGAAGAAGACATTTCAGTTTTGCAGCATGGCTTAGAGTTTACAGGTACTTTTCATTTCGTATACCTTCATCTGTTATTAAAAAATAGTAAGCTAAACTCCCGCTACCTAAACTCTAAACATGATCGTGGACTGATAGACAGATTTCTGCGTCTGTTTATTTTTATATATCTATTTAAGGTCTGTCGACGTTTTAGCATCGCTCGGTCTGACGTCTGTTTATTTTGTTGCCGTAGCACAATTGCTCACATGCTTTAAATATTATTGTGATAAAACGTCGACCGTCTATAAATGATTAGTCCGTTTCATGGAATTTATCTACAGGCAAGTAGGTGATCAGCCTTCTGTAAAGCCGAAGGTCTTTTGTAAAAGAATCCCATACATTGGAGCTGCACCCATGCTTTTATAATACTACATGGTGTAGGACTCGGTAACTCAAATTGGTTAGAGCCTTGCCAGAGTCCTATTTCTTTTCCAATTTATAATTGATTTTTAATGTATACTAAGCTCGTGAGTCGCTTTGATGTGTCTGTGCAATGCCGTCGGGTATAGTATTAAACAAATATATGCAAAAAACAAATCTAGTGCTACGCCCTGGCGTGTCCGGATATAGAGCAAGTTTATCTGTACAAAAAGCAAATAAAAAAAGGCTTACCGAATGTTATTCTATTTTCAGATACAGCATCTGCTGTCTTAGGTTTATGGCTAAATCTATCACTCCTGTTAACCAATCTCAGATACGATTTAGGTTACCGCAATTTGGCTTTTTTTACTTTAATCTCTTGCATACAACGCATTTTTGCCGTCGCTAATAATTATTTTTTTACCACAAGGTAAATCTCTAATATATTATCTTTTTTTTAAATGTTTGTACTTACATAAAGTTGTGAAGGTTATTTTATTTGCTACCATAGGTGTTTTGAGATAACGGACTCCTGCGTCATCAATGGATTTTGGAACACATTTTTATCGGTGTATGAAGTTGAATGTCTCACGCATGTTTGCATTGAACGATACGTCGTAACAAAATATATTAATAATGGTAGATACAATATACAGATAGATAACCTCATCCTTTTCACGTATTTAGCCACTTTAATTTTATATTTAACATTTTAGGTTGGGCCCTTATAAGATGGCATTACACGATGTATCAAGGCTTATGTATTTTTTTCGCCTTGTTGTACTCGATGACACCTCTACTTGGCGTTGGCGAATATGCACTTGATTTTACATGCAAATCATGCGCATTCGATATGGTTTTGCCGGATACATTACAAAAATATTTCATTATTTTGGTATTTCTGTTACGCAGCGTGAAATCAGCGTCTTTTATGTCAGTTGAGTATAGCTTAGATAATTAGAGTATTAGCGATAATATAAGTATGTTTATAAAAGTGTGAAAGTCCATTTCCCCCGGGGCATGGGGCGAACACATTTCTGTGTCCGTTTCACTGATCCGTTCTTTTAACGGGCAAGTAGTTGATCAGACTTCTGTGCCCTGCCTGCCCGAAACAATTTTGTTTCCCTGGGATTCGAACCTAGGACCTCTCGCGCTTAACGCAATGCTAGGCAATACGTTTAACCATTTGGCTACAGAGGCGGTCTATGGCGATATATAGGCGAAGTATGTTTATGTAACATATATAAAAGTAGTGATGCACTGATTATTCAACATAACAAAGTAAACAATGCAAAACTAATCTCGATTCGACAAGCAAATAAAGGTTTTATGACCTACTTTTACAATTATATGCAACTTAATGTACATATTTCAATTGTTTTATAAGCCAGACTAGACGGTTCTTAAAATTGTGTAATTCATTTGTGTAAGTAAGTAGATATTCTGTTTAACATTTCAGGGTGATTATGCTTTATTGGGCTCGGAAATTGGAAGGTTTGAATAAAACTTCAAAACACATTTTGGAAGAAGCGCCTTTTACGAAGGTCTCTGTTGTATTTTAAGTAAAACATAATAATTTTTAACGCAATAAATTTGAAAAACGGTTTTATAATTTAAAATATTTTTTGAATTGTTAAACAAAATCAGTTTCGTAGATAGAAATTATATTTTTTACAGAGTGTTATTGTTATAACGATCGTGAACTTGTTATGCTGGTGGCCTATCACTGCGATTCGGGGTTCGGTGGTGCTGTCGAGCTTTCTTCATGGATATATACTAAACCCACCTGCCACGCTTATTCAGTGGGCATTGTGGGTTAATTCGGTAATTTTTTTTATGTATGATA
The DNA here is from genome assembly GCA_963661955.1 of Leptosia nina. Taxonomy (NCBI): domain Eukaryota; kingdom Metazoa; phylum Arthropoda; class Insecta; order Lepidoptera; family Pieridae; genus Leptosia; species Leptosia nina. The sequence goes on from CAVLEF010000040.1 coordinate 6,860,410, forward strand.
CGAAAATTCAAACAGAAAATAATACTATCTGTAGTTTACGCGAGTAATACGTTATAGTGTATATATAACGAGTAATAAATTAAATAAAACACTTTAACGGTTTTAAAAGCGAAATACATTAGTTAAACTTATTTTTTAAAATATTTTAACTACGGCTCGACGTTTCGGGTGCTTTGCAGTAACCGTGGTTACGCACCGATTAGTCTCCCCTTGACCACGGCTGTTGCAAAGCATCCGAAACGTCGGGCCCAAGTTGAAAATCATTTTCAAATAAGTTTAACTAATATATCGCGTTTTAAACCCTTACAGTATTTTATTTAACTGTGTACTACTCGCGTAAACTATAGACAGTATTTACATTAATATGTATTTGCAATATGCTTACATCATAAATACCTATGTAATCCCAAAATCTAGTTTATTCTAATCCCAATATGTTTAGTTAGTTAGTTTAATTAATTTCTTCTTCTTCGTTTTTTTTCTTGTTAATTACATATAAAATTGATATTCATATGACTCTGTTTAGTACTTTTCTCTTTTTTTTTAATTTCAGGCTGCACCAGCGTTAACTGTAATGGCTCTTTATATTGTGGATCGTAAGATCCGTAAAAAAATGAACAAATGTGAGACAAGTCCTGCTAAAGAGAAGAAAATATGAAAGACAGTTAACAAAAACATATTATAACCGAACGGCATATATCATCGTTGATTTCAAATAACTATTTTAGATGTATTTAATTTTTTTTATTTTATCCTATTTACATTTACTGATATACGGACATTCCTAAATGTACTTGTTGTAATAAAGTTATTACTTTAATTACCTATACATTTTTTTTACGTATAACATCTAGTTATTATGGATTTGGTCTCAAATTAAAACAACAGATTAAAATAATAATTTATCTTTAGATCGGTAATTTTGTTCCTTGTACAACAAAGTATTTTAGTTAATAGTTGCGCTAACATTACAGTAAAACAAGTTTTGTAACAAATTATATCAGTCTAGAAGACGGAAACATTACGAAACATTTTTAAAGAAACTAGTTATCGAGTTTCATTAGAATTGAACTTTTTAAACAACAGCTTGTGAAAATGTATACTTATCCTATAACATAATAATATTTTTATTGTGTACTTTACATTAGTTAATGATCAATATATTTCTATATTATATTATATAGTTTTGTTTTGGTCCACTTTAAGGCCATCTATGATATTCAAAATCTTCCTTGGTATACGTTTTCATTGTACCTCATAATTGTCATTTGAACAGTTGGTGAATGAATGCTAACACCAAAACTGGTTTACTGCTTTAACAATATTCGAGATAAAACATTTTTCTGTATAATTATTTTCTATTATGATTTCGTCATTATAGTCACAATATAGTTCGGTGTAGTGAAATGTATCGAAGATAATATGCAACGGCGGAAATATTACGCACATAATTAAAAATCTATTATTTTTTGTTATATTACATTCACCTTTAACACATCAATTTGTTGCAGTCACTTAATCTTAAACTTCACTTATTTCACACGAGTTAGTAGTTATTATATACACCCATTTACATTTCACATACACACTATCTTTGGAATGAGCTTGGTTATCCAGGAAAGTTATCGTAATATGTACATTCACTATTTACACAGTTACATTTTGTTTCTATATACATTAAATCATCTACACTAGTCGTATATACCCTGTTGCTATAGGTGTCCTCATTGGAAGAGCGTTCAGACGGCGTAGAAGGACTTTGGAGCACGATAAGTGGGTACTCGCGTTCAGTCCTTCTGAAGTTGTCCTGCTAAATTTGCTCCAGGACTACACTGGCCCGTCTGCTGTTTCGCTTCTCGAGAAACGGAATTAAAAATAGGATTATCCCGCTCAGGGAAATGGTTCCACCAGCGACGTAGAACCCAGGCGAATACGAGTGATATGTATCGTACAACCAACCTGGAAATAGAATTAGAAATAAGTAGTTATCACGTTTCATCGAATACACATTGCAAAACAATAACAGAACATGCAAAAGAAATATATTTTCTTGTTGGTTGTATTTATTTTAGGCTATAGGCTATGAAACAACACGACCGACGACGACGCTACCTAACTAACTAACAAATAGGAGTGTGGAAAAAAACAGGTTAAAATATTCTATTATATATATTAAGGTGTTTCCATTGCGTGCAATGCGAAAACGGTTTAAAATACCTAAAAATATGTAAGAAAGAATGATTTTTCTCTAAATTATACAAAAAAGGGACCGCGCGACAATATGTCTATCTTTTAACATTAACTTACAAGAACGACGGGACGCGACTGGCTTGGTGGGCAATAGCTATAATGTATAAGGATGAGGTTTGCAAAAAAACAAAAAAATTGCCAAAATAACTATTATAGTAACTGGCACAGCTAGTACTAAATAAACGATCATTTTAGAAATAAATATTTAACGCAATTTATTTACCTGCAAAAGGTGGTCCTATAAGTGACGCGACGCCTTGAAATAGTAAGAGCAAACCGAACGCATTTGTTAATTTCTCCAATCCCAGCAGATCTACCAGTACCACTGAAGTCAGTCCAACATAAGCACCAATAGTAAAGCCGAATGCGGTTGCATACATTGCCAGACCCCAGAACTCCCAGCATAACATAGCTGCGGCTGTACCTAAAAATATTAAAGAGATTTTAAAAATAATAAAGAACATCTGTGAAAACAAACAACGAGATATGAGTATGTTTGACGGGCTGTTGGTGTAATGGTATGGCTAATAACAACTCATGGTATTCCACCATGCATAATCGTCCTATCAAAATTTTCTAAAAATCTGATTTTCAGATCGGTGTCAGATGACAAAAGTATGTGGATTTCCGAATATCCAAAGCCAAAATAGGTCGACAGCGGATCTTGTTTAGGTGTTATATGATTGGCGTATTTCACCTACCGTCAAGCGAACCCCACGCTTATCTGTCGATCTCTATAAAAAATTTAAAAATTGATATCAATGTTATAACCATATTTAGGATACATTGTCTATATGTACTAATACAGACAAAGTATACTGAATGTAAGAAGGTAAGAATGATAATAAAATTAATAAATGTCATAAGGATAAACACTTACTTATTCCAGCAATTGTAAGGCAAACATTATATGCCAATAGGCGATTGACCCAAGGTTTATCACTGATATATCCAAGTATAATCCTACCCACTAAGTTAGAAGCACCAATTATAGAGATCAAGTATGCTGGATTCTCAATTCCTAAGTTTTTGCTCATTGGCACTGTATAAACATATGGAATATAAAATCCTATACTAGTTAAGAAATTTGATATTGAAAATAATATGAACACAGGATCAATAAGAAGAGATACATCGAGCATTTCCGATAAGGCTATCTTGAATTCATCGGAGCAAGGCAGCCAGCCGCACCTGGTTTCTTGTTTTTCTTGCGCCCTTGTGCTAATTTGTGTTCTATCTATGGAAGTACCTCTATATCTTGATATACTTGTCATGCTTCCTTGATACAGAACATCGGGGCGTTGCATGATACCACTCCCATGACGTGAACCCATTTGCTTTTGTTCTTGTGGCTTATTTAATGAAGGCTGCGAAAGAGTGAGCCTCGCTACGTCATCATCAACTTTTCCATTGACTCGTAAAAAGTGTTCTGTGCTCTGTGACCTTTTGAGTGGTGATTTGTTGTTGGTCTGAGGTAACATCGGTTCAGTGACTGGTGTTCGTGGCCTCTCTGGCACAGGTCGAAACATGAGTCCTAGAGGAATACAGTTCAAGATGAACGCTCCAATAATAGCCATTGCGCCTCGCCAGCCGTAGTTCGTGATGAGGGCAGAGGTTATCGGTGCAAAAAGGAATGTTCCCAGTCCCGATCCACACACGGCTATGCCTGTAAACGATCACGATATTGAGTCATCTTTTTCAAATTATTGTTTGTAAATTTGCCTTGTCTTGCTTTATTCGAACTATATAGAATAATGAATCATCAATAAAGAAAAGATTCTGCAAGTGGGTCCTATATATACATATATCTGTAATGTAGAAAAATTAAAAAGGAACAACCAAAAGTTAAGAGAAAGTGACCAGTAAATAAACGTATAAAGATTACTTATTTACCAGTTGCAAGACTTCTATATCTCTCGAACCATACTGTAACGCTGACGATAGCAGGAAGGTAGATGAGACCGAAGCCAATGCCGGTACCAACCCCGATTGTCAAGATAAGTGTTGTGATGTTGTTTGCAAAGGCCGATAGTACTACGCATACAGCGGAGAGGCAAGCACCGGCGACCGTAACTGATCTGCAGCCCCATCGGTTAACAAAGGAACTGGAAACTGGTCCTGAAATTGATATATTGACGAGTTAAGATCTTGCCTATATGACAATCTACTAAAGTCTGTGTGATTTAGCCCTAATTATTCAAATTATGTTAATTGAGTAATTTCTTTCACGGGCTTTTTAGTGTAGCAATGTAATCAATCGGTCGTGGCTTCGATCCTTAATAGGGAAATCTGGATATTAAATGGGCGGTGAGAATATCAAAATTCCGTCCGAGTGACAAACCACCACACAGTCCACAGATGAAAAGTCGTCAAGTGTCGCATTTCTGTTTTAGTCTGTGGATTTCCGAATATTCAAAGCCAAAATACGGTCGACCGCTGTTAGTTCACCTACCATCCATCAACCCCATGCTTGTCTACTCTCCTCTATCATAAAAAAAAATCTAAAGCTCATTGTTTGATTGTTGGCTCTTCCTCGACCAAAGAAATTTATTGTTTCCGGGAATTCAAAAATAGAACATCTTGCGCTTATCGTAATCCGGTTAAAAATAAGCTACGAGTAAGTTGCAAAAATTTGGTATCTATTTTTACAATACGGGTCTTTGGGATTCTACATTAAGATAATATTGTTTAGTAGCTTACCTGAACTTAGCGTGACCCCAACAAGGATGGATACGATCCACGCCGTTTTGCCTTTGCCCTCGTTAAAGTAGGTCAGGAACTCTTCGTAGAAAACGCCAAACGAGTAAGTCATGCCATCGGCTGTAATGAACAAATTTAAATAAATAAGCAGTCCGGTTATACTAACTACTAACTAAAATGAATAAAACTAATATAAAAAAATGAAGTGAAAATTATTTTTAATTATAGTCTCCCTTTGACCACGGCTGCTGCAAAGCATGCGAAACGTCGGACCGAAGTTAAAAATAAATAACAAATTTTCAAATAAGTTTAACTAATATATATTGCTTTTTAAACCGTTAAAGTGTTTTATTTAAGTAAAAATAAAATTATTAAAGGTTTGTTGTAAAGGTTATAGGTACGTACTTAGTCGAGCTAATTTGGAATTTCAATTATATATCGCGGTCTTTTATTAAAAAATGCTTTCAACCGATTTATATAAATTTGTGAATTACACCTTACAGTGTATTAATGTTCAAAAGAGAATTACGTTATGTTAGAAAATTATTAAGATGACGATCAAGGAGGGGATTAGAAGTAGTAGTGAAAATCGTGCACGCCTCATTGCCTAAGGAGAGACTCTGCCCGATTGAATAGTCAATCTGTCTTTTTTTTTAAATAACTCAGTGTTGTGTCATTTGACAATTATAAAATAGGATTATTTTTAGTAAGTTTACATGCGCTGAAATTACATTAAGTTTAAAAATTGGATATTGATAACGACACGGACACGGTAGCTCAATTTGGTAGAGCAAAAGCACCTTTGGTTGACGATTTAAGTCTTGCCCGTTATATATTTATATTCGATTTTTAAATTATATAGGATTATTTAGTTTATTTATTATATACCACTCCTGGTCTTATTATGAACAAAGTTTCATATCTGTGTCTTTATGAAAGTCTTTCTTTTTACAGAGCCGTCTAGTGACGTCACACGAGCTTGAACACTAAAGACGCATTTTCTCAAACGTTTCGATACTATACAAGCGATAATAGGGAACTAGGTTAACATGATAGGCACTTTGCCTACAATACCATATCGCTTCAGGCGTCAATGGTTCTCACAACTGTTTTGTGGCAACAATGAACTGGTGTGTTGAACAAACGGAACGTGCAAGTCTGAATCAGATATTCTTGTCCCTAAGATATGTTGTTCTCAAATTAATCCTAAGTAACGTCTGTTTTTTTATGCGATACCTTTCATGATAATAATCCATACTAATATATAAAGCTGGAGAGTTTTTCGTTTGAACGTGCTAATCTCAGAAACTACTAGTTCGAATAGAAACATTATATTTGTGTTGGTTACAATATTTATCGATAAAGATTATATATAAGCTTTAAAACTTCGGACTGCGACTAATAGGAGCGAAGAAACAGCGGGAAATGTGGAAAAGCGGACAAAGTTATTCATCTTCTTGGTTCGATTGCGTACGCTGCGTAAACGGTCAAGGTACCCAAAAAATAGGTAGAAAGGAATGATTCCTCTTTAAATGATCTAAAAAAGGCTCGGGCACTATTTATCGATCTTTTAAGATTAACTTGAAAGAACGACGCGAAGCGAACGACGTCGTGGGTTAAATGTATTACCTAAGATGAAGTAAGCGGACGAAGTCGCTGACACAGCTAGTCATAATATAATTGTATATCTTAGTAATAACCGAATGTTCCAATTTTTTTCTTTTTTGTACAATGTCTGTCATTATATAACCTTACATGTTTTGTCTATAACTGTTTAAACAATTTTGTTTTTTTTTTCCAATTAAAATTAAATTCATATCAGTAGGTAATTATGATAAAATGTCGACAGACCTCAACTTAATAAATAGATAACTGTTCGGAAGTTGATATTTCGTTATTTAATTGAGTACTTTCGACGATGAAAGTGTTATTGTTTAATATGCAGATTAAGTAATTAATTTTTATTAAACGAAGGACTAAAATAGGCTTATACAATAGATAATCTTAAAACGTCATTAAACGGAAATCGAGACGGTCCATTAGTTTCGTTCTTCGAAAGAAATGGTCAAATAGTCGTGATTTTGACAAGCATCCGTTCGTTAATTTGATATATAGCAATTCTAAAGAGTACTTACTTATTCCATACGTCACAATATCCTCTTGAGCAATCGAAACGAGGATCTTCAAATGGCCGTTTTATTCTGACCGTTTACCCGTATATCTACCGAGAAAGTTATTAGATTAAAGAGTTAACGGGCTTGTTGGTCGAATGGTAGCTGTGTGGCTATTAATCAACGGGTTGTGGATCGACACCACCGGGTCTAACATATTTTTAATCAATTTATAACTTTTCTAAAACCTGTTGGACTTCGTCTGGAAATCTGGATATTAATTACTGGTAAGCTCCCTTTCGGGTCACGAACCACCGTCCACATGAAAACATGTATGAAATTAAAAATCATATATTTTGTATAAAATTATATATATCAAAATATATATAAGATAATAATGCCCTACCTTCTAGTAGGTAGATAGGAAATCAATTTTCGGTAGCTGTCGATTGATAACGTCGGCTGTCGGTGTGTTATCATAAAATAGAGATAATATTTGATCAATATCGATTTGATTGACACAGTGATGAAATTGTAACCAGTGATAAGATTATGGTTGCTGGCCGCTAGCTGATGTAGTAAATAGTTACTATATTTGATTTCATACGCATAAGTGACCCGGTATGTACTTCGAATCACTCTAAGCTATATTTATATATAATTAAAAGTTATAACTCAAATTTGTTTACGGGTTTAGTTATGAGTAGGTGAAATACTCCAGCCATACAACATCTAAACATGATCTGCTGTCGACCTATTTTGGCTTTGGATATACGGGATATCCGTATATACAACAGACTGAAACCAAAACGCGAACGAAGTCGTGGGCCGAATTTCGATTTTCATACCATTTAATATCCAGATGTCCAACAGAGATATCCAACAATTATAAATTGTTTAGAAAATTTTGGAACACATAAAGAGGATATATCAAATACTGTCTGAATAGTAACATTTAAATAAAACGTTATAACTTAAAGGATATATATGCAAAATACTCGGGCCGTAGTAATAATTCACAAAAAAGTTTAACTAAAATTTATCGCGTTCTAAACCTAAATCGTTTTATTTAAAAATATATGTTGTTACGGTTATTTATCTAGTAAAACTTTAACGTTTTCCAATCTAAATATTTATAAAGTTATTTTTACCCCGTATCTCATTTGAAAAACGCAAATGTCTCATTGAAATTTCCAACTTGATTGTATAATATTTACTTACTCCAATCATATCTATGTTATCATGATTACTCAAAGATCAGTTATATAACGGAATTGCAGTGAGTACAAACTTACACAAAAACTACTTAGATTAATATCCTATCACTATATGATCGATGGCCTATAACAACAAAAGATCTTCGTTACTTTACAAATATTTTTGGTAACGACGTAAGTATATATGTATGATTATCTCGCGCATTTACAACATTCGGTTTCATTCTGTAGATTAAGTTAAAAGTTAAAGGCCGAAGTTAAAAATCATTTTCAAATAAGTTTAACTAATATATCGCGTTTTAAACCGTTAAAGTGTTTTATTTATATGTGTACTACTCTAAACTACAGACAGTATGTATACCAACTTGATCTTTGATATAAAGCCAATAAATAAATACCTACTGATGTCTATCATTTATAAATTAAATGTAGGTAATAAACGACGCAACAACACAGAAGACAATAGATCTATTAACGTGAAGTTGTAAAAAGCAATAACAGACTTCTCATTCACAAAGATCAATTATATTTTCATGATCAGTGTTAATTAAACACATTTTCAGCGTAATTGTGTTTGTTGTTGTCGATAACATAAAATAAATGATGTATTGGAGTTTAAAAATCAGTAGGTAACTAAGTACACGTATGGACTAAAAAACATCAAAATTTACATTTACTACTAGTTCTCGACAGTAGTACAGGGGCGCTGTAGCCAAATGGTTAAACGTATTGTCTAGCATTGTGTTATGCGCGAGGGGTTCGAAACCTAGGAAAAAAAAAATGTTTCGGTCGGGCAGGGCAAAGAAGTCTGATCAACTACTTGCCTGTTAAAGAACGAATCAGTGAAACGGAAATGTTCGCCCGAAGCGTGGTTTTATATAGCCGAAAAGCTTCCTCGATAAATGGTCGAATGGTGCCCGGTTAGTATTGACGGCAAGGGTAAAAATATGTCATTTAAAAAAACGGTCTATAGAATATAGGATTTTCAATTCGTACCAATTGTTTATGAGATTAGCGCGATTAAACAAACAAAATCTTCAGTATTAGTATACATTAACTATATACTTGTACGAGTTGTAATGACTCATGTGGCTCCAACGAAACGTACGTTTATTTTTGTCAAACACACTACGTCATGGTGATGCGGAACTCTTCAAACAAAGCTTTTGTCTCTTCGTGACATTTCTTTATTCTATACTTAGTTAAGTCAATACAACAATCTTTCTAGTATACTCTGCTAAATTATAGCATTCTGCTTTTGTTTCAAGTTAAACGCATTGTGTAACGTGTGTTATACGAGAATGAATACGTAGAGTTGAAATCCGGGAATACATAAAACATTTAATTGGACAGGGGACTTTTTTCAAATGTTATTGCACATGATGGAATTATAAAAAAATTAAGATCGAAAAACACCTTATTTAATTTACTTTGACTCAATAGCTCAATTGGTAAGAGCAACAGCACGGTACGCTGTGGAGCCGGTTCAAGTCCTGCCCGAGTCGTAAATTTTTAATTTAGACAGAGCACGTCAGAAATAGTCGTTAAAGGGGCAACAACATTTCAGTATATAGTTCATTTTTCTGTTAAATACATGGTTTAAATTCATGATGTTCGTTGATTAAGAATGTCTGTTTTCTATCTTCTGTTCCGTAAATATTTTTTACGGAACAGTTAACTAATTTATTTCGCGTGTAAAACCATTAAATGTAAACCGCATCTAACGACTTATTGTCTTACCAGAAATTGTGTTAAGTTGTATATATTATCTACAAACGATGCAATGACCTCGTGCAAAGTGCAAGAGTATTGCATTGTGTTTAATACAGTCATTGCCATTGCAAATATTATTATGGTAAAATTATTTTATTTTTTATTTATTTAAAAGATATTTTTATTCACATTGCACGACGTGTAGGATTTATTCATTAAGATACTTTGAAAATATGTAATGCAATAATAGATTCCAGCAAGATTGATGAATTATGCAGGTGAGGTTCTGACCTTACGTTCGATTGCCTAGAATTAAATTCTATTACAAGTTATCATTGAACTCAATATCTTGTAAAGTACTTATTCGCAAAATGAAGTTTTCTTTTAGAAGACATAGAAATGCTGTATACGAGTATTTTCGTATAACAAACTGTTATAAACTTATATATTGTCTGTGTTTTAAGAGGTTTATTTACACAAGAAACATTATTTCGATTAAATACAATACCATTGGATCTATTTACATTTTTATTTATTACTAGCTGAGCTAGCTGATATAATATGTATAATCCCTTCATCTTTATAAACTTAAGCTTGAGTTGGTCGCGTCTCCTCCCCTCGTTCTTGCAACTTAATCTTAAAAGATATAATAGATATATAGCGTCGCTTTTTTTAGATCATTTAAAGAGATATCATTCATTCCTACATATTTTTTGGGTATCTTAAACCGTTTTCGCAGCGTACGCAACGGATTGGGTATCCGTGATATATCCAAAGGTGAATGATTTTCCCCGTTTTATCCATATTTCCTTCGTTCCACGTACGCTTTTTCTTCGTTTCTATTAGTCACAGCGCGATAGTATCGCCTATAACTTTCCTTGATAAATACTCTTACCAACACAAACAGAATTTTTCAATTCCAACATGTAGTTCCTGAGATTAGCGCGTTCAAACATACAGACAAACAAGCTCTTCAGCTTTACATATTAGTATAGATATTATTTGGGTTATCGTAGTAGATTGCAAATACTCCTAAACACTATTTAAATACTAATATTATTTAATTATACACTAACACACAATTCGATTTTTATCTTAGCTGTAAAGCGTCATTACTTAATTAAAAGATTTTTAATATAAATACGTAGTTTTTTCATATGGGAATAATATATAGAAAGGTACGGATATAGTGAATTCTTGAAAAGATGCCTCAATAACTTGTTATTGTCTTAACTAATTCAGTGTAGTGGCGTCTTTCAAAATTGATTGAGCTGCTATGCTAAGCTAAGTGATCTATAAATTGGACAAATAAAGGTTATAAGACAACAATAAAAACTGTACTTACTAACTATATGTATCATAAACGAAGCGAAGACCACCATCCACCCCCAGCCTCCATCCGGCGGCGGTGACTGACTTTCTGAGCCCTCTCTAGACTCCACCTGAGCACTATTCTCATTTCTGGCAGACTTTACTCCACCGTGCGACATCTCTGTTAGTTTATCAGTCTACCACTTAAAATATATCCAGTTCTCTTTGTATTCAACAATTTGAGGTTATGTGAGTTAGAATTTACAAATAGCTAATAATACTTAGGTAAGTAAGAAGTCTTTCATTTTCGCAAATGGAAGGAAGAAATGGAAGCGCTGATCGAAAAAATTATCTCATTATCTTTGTTTGCCTTTTGGATTGTCTATGGTTATTATATTCTATTTATCTGTAGACTCATAGCCTAAGGTTCATCTGAAACAAAAGAAAAACGAGATTTAAAGTAGTTTTTTTTAATGATAGAGGAGGACAGACAATCAATTATTTTGGCTTTGGAATTAGGTTAAATATTAATAAAATCGTAAGTTAAAATATGTAATTTTATCATAAGTAATCATATGTTCTATAAACAGAACGCGGTTATCGTCGTGTTGAATAAATAAAATTTGCGAATAATAACTATTAAACATGTTCTTACATAACTTGACATCTGTGTTATCGCTATTATGTCTTTTATATGTGTTGTCATTTACATGGCCTTTTATAATATTTGTTTTTGTAATTTCACTTTAAATGCTGTCTTTAATTTACGCGAGTACACATTTAAATAAAACACTGTAACGGTTTAAAACGCGATATATTAGTTAAACTTATTTGAACATGATTTTTAACTTCGGCCCGACGTTTCGGATTTTTTGCAGCAGCCGTGGTCACGGGGAGAGTCTCCCCGGCCCGACCACGGCCACTCTAAAACGACCACTTAAAAATAATTATCATAACATTAGTACCTCATAGTGTATTTATTTTATTTTTACATACATTGACTTACATGCTAACCAAAATGTTATTTTTAGAAGAATTTGAATGAACTAAAAATAATTAAATGCAAATAGTTTTCATTTTAATTTTTAATGCATTTAAGGTTAAAGTTGTATCCGACTTTGTTGTTTAGGCGAGTGGTACAATTAATAAAAATAATACGGCTACATTTCGCGTATTTAATTAATTTTCAACTACGACCTGATGCCTTCCAGCAGTTGTGGTTAATCCAACCCCAAGTTGAGAGGGTGTCACCAAGAAAGCTCGAGGCTGTATTTTCCAGGAAATCTTGATTATTAAAAAAGTTTTGTAAAATATTATAATCTGTTTAATTAAGTATTGCATCATGTCTGTAGTTTACGCGAGTAAGAAACAATTTTAGCAGTTTAAAATGCGAAATATATTAGTCAAATTACTCTTTGTTAATTTATCCCCCAGTGACCACGGCTGCTGCACAGCACCCGAAACGTTAAACTATAGTTAACATGACTTGTAAATATTAGTTATCTAATATATTCCGCGTTTAAAACTGGAAAATGTGTTTTGTTAAAACAAACTGTCTTGCATATGGTCACAAACGTGTTCTATTGCTAAACCATGAATTGTCAAGTCCACATTTATACAAATATAATGCAAAGCGAAAGAAAGGATTACGTCTATCGTTCAAGTCAGCTGCGATCTGGGATGTTCTAGTTTGATGAGAAATGCACGTGGCTAATAAATGCTACTTTTATTTACGCTCAGACACATTACGTCTCAAAATAAAGAGGACAATCTCAACACGTTTAAAAATAGTTCATAAAAGATATATCGTTAACAAGTTCTACATTGATCGTAACTTCAATTCAATTACAGTAATTAAATGGTAATATTTATTCTATTTACACATACGTCTTATACATTATGCATACATATACTCATTTGTAACAAACAAACTAATTCATATGTCAATTTTAAATATAGTTAGTAGGTAGATATTTTATGTTTTTTAAAGACATTTGTGCATTATTCTTCGGCTTATATGTTGTGATTATTACGTTGATAGTTGAATGTTTAAGAAGTATTTTGGGCATTTTTCGTCATACTTTATCGACGATTACCGCCCACTTAGTGATGGCAAACGTATAACCATTACTATATGCAGATGGCACATATGTATATATATCATATGTATTTTACAAATATTTGAATTGTATTTGCTATGTTAATAAGTCTTTTTAAATTTCTATAACATTGTAAAAGACAAACTTATGTTCCTATATTAGTCAAACTTTGCAAAACAAGGGCCTTTATTAACCACCAAAGCGATGATACATCAAAGTTCAATTAATGAGTTCAACGACTTAGCGTGTTAAAAACAGAGTCTTTCCGAAACAATGCCATTATCAAATAAACAAGTATGCACTTTGTTTCCTTCGATAATATTGTAGAATAATACATAGTGACACATGTCAGTAGGAACTATTTCTGATACGTTTCATTAATAATATAAACTGTCGTCAATGTAGTTTTATCAACATTGTAATATAAATGTGATTAAAAAAAACATCTTTTTTAAAATTCTAATTCCAATGTTAACCTTAGTCTATAACCACGTAATCGTTATTGTCTTAAATAACCTTATATATATTTTATATGATTCGCATTGCAATCAACATGAAACATTTATCTTAAAATAAGTTTTGGCTTCAAATTACATAGATAATGATTTGTACAACATATATCTGGATGATAATAAAATAGATAAACCTTACCTGATTTATGCACTTGTACTGCATAGGGAAATAACTCACAGTGTTTAACAATTTTTCAAAATACTACATAACGCTAAGAATGAAGATTCGTTTATTGAACGACCGCGCGCTCTGTGATACGAAACGAGACTGAAAGTTGTAGCGAAAATTATACGATAAACGTGTAAACAGACGGACAAATAATTTTTAATCTCGTAAGTGAAATTGGGGCACGCTTAATTATTTATTTACACAGTTAGAAGTTTAACATTAGTGTCAACAACTGTATAATGCACTCACTATTGATTCTTTTATCACGTTTTAATGAGGGATTCATAAATATTGGTTGTCAAACGTATCGAAAATAATCACAATTATGATAGTACTCATTTCTGATTTGTTATTTATTGATAATTTTTTAAATTAAAACTCTATTCATGCTTACTTCTTTTTCTACTTTATAAAAAAATATCCTCTTTAAAATTTAAAAAACTATTTAGATTCGTCATAGAATATTTGTCTGTCTGTCCGTCGTGATTCTACAATGTTCACAAGAGCAACTTGACCGAGAACACTCAAGAAACTCAGTCCGGCTTTTTTCAACGTGTTTCTTAAACAAAACATTTTTGTGAATTTATTAACCTAAGGAGCAATTCATATTACTTCCAGGCAGCCTTGTTATTAAAATTCAATGGTGGGCAAACATATTTTAATATAGTGATGCTAAATATAGACAACAGGTCAATTGTAATAATTATAACTTCTGGTCTAATGATACTTCGAGTAACAATTTCATTATTTATAAAAGTGAACGATGTTTCTGACTTGGCACGCTACATGCCCATTTTTATCTGTATCAGTGATTGTGGATTATTATACAGATTAAAAATTCCCAGTCAAGTTCATACAGACATCCATGACCTGGCTGCCACGCCATGACAGTAACAATTTATACTGTTTCCTCGAGTTTTAAACCTAGAACCCCTCGCGCAATGTTACTACACCGGGAGATTAACGTATTTTATGAAGGTTCGACGGAACAAAAACTTTAGACTAGTGTTATAACATATAGTCAATGACGAAAGTTGCAAAACAGTTTCCTTGCAATTGTTTTGCAAACGGCCAAGATAAAAAGCCAAAGGGCATTCTGATAGGCCGCCATAATACGAGCTTTATCTTTTTTACTTTGTTCAACTGTTTAGGTCAGGGGCTAAGGGCTTACATAAAACGCCCACGTTTTTTATTTATGTAAGGACGTAAGTATATGTGTTATGCAAGAAAGATTATTATGTCAAGGGGAGCCTGGTATTTTTAAGAACAATAAAGTCACATTTTTTTATGTAAATTTATAACGAGGTGATAGGTGTAATGTTTGATAAATAACGCGTTGCGGGTTTGATCCCCACCAGGTCCAACATTTTTTTAATGAATTTTTCTTTTGACTTCGCCTGGAGATCTGGATATATAATGTTCGTCCTTTTCGCGAACCACTGTCCACAGATAAAAAAGCCGTGAAGTTTAATCGCATTTCGGTTTGCAGTCCGTAAATTTTCTAAAATCCAAAGCCAAAATAGGCCGACAGTGCATCTTGTTTAGATGTTATATGGATGTTACATGTAACTCCAATTATTAGACAGTAATTTTTGAAAAAAGAAATTGTCAAACGACTAAGTGTTAATTCTATAATATTTCTTAGTTTCCTTCAACTAGCAGAAGAGGTGTATCCCTTATCTGACATTCTTCGTGTTATCAGTTATCACAATTCTTGCGTCTCCAGAGCAAGGTTTATCGATTTATCTGTTTGACTTGACATGCCTGATTTACATTGAAATCGTACCTATCCTTACCTGTTTTTTTATGTTTTAATCTATACATTTTTCAAATTTAAAAGGTTTAAGAACGACTATACAAATAGTAATACGTCTCTCTGTAGTTTAGGCGAGTAAGTACACATTTAAATAAAATACTTTAACGGTTTAAAACACGATATATAATAGTTAAACTTATTTGAAAATAATTTAACTACGGCCCGACGTTTTGGATGCTCTGCAGTAGCCACGTGACCACGGCTGCTAAAATTCGCGTTTTAAACCGTTAAAGTGTTTATTTAAATCGTAGCTCTGTTTAATACATTACAACTATATCGCTTTATTGTACGCGTTGTAATGGACAATTACAATTACTAGATAATTACTAACATATATTGACGCGTTTAGGAAAACTAGGTCAGTGGATAAACGCATATATAAATACTTGGCTTCAATATGTTGATTACTTGAAATTACTGTGAGAAAGAATGTTGTTAATTTCAAAATGACTACTGTTATGTCTGAGTTAGTTCTTATTTTGAATAATAATACAATTCAAATAATAATAATAAACCTTCTTGGAGGTTTCATTTCGAGCAAAATAATTTTCAAAGTACGTTATGCTGATTTCTTGACCGAGTTCCAAAATTTCTTCCTTGGCCTTGACATATGTTCTAAATTAAATCTATTAGTGTCCGTTTCTACATAAATTGTAAGTAGGCATTTTATTTAATATTATTTACCGTATTATCGCACGGGAATTACCGTATTATTACTAAGCTAGCTGTGTTAGCGACGTCGTCCGCGTGGAATAGTTATTTTGCGCTTCCAAATTTGTTTTGCAAACCTCTTCCCAATCTTTATGAATTTGAACTATTATTCACGACGGCGATCGCGACTCGTCGTTCTTGCAAGTTAATCTTTTAAGATTAAAAATATAGTGTCGCGGACATTAGAGGAATAATTCTTGGATAAATATTTTTTGGGTTATCTCGAACCATTTACGCAGCGTATGGTTTGGAAACCCATAAAAATAATTTTCCTCGTTTCTTCCGCTGTTTCTTCGCTTCTATTAGCCAGATCGCGATGTGTTATAGCCCATAGCCTTCGATAAATGTTATATAACCCTCGATAAATGTTCTAACTAAAACATTTTTTTTTAATTTTATTTCAAAACAAACAAACAAACTTTTCAGCTTTATACATTAGTATAGATAAAGACATAACATGAAATATCTACAATTTCACGATGATTAAAGTAAAAAATTTCAAGGAAATCGCTATTATTACCCGAAACTCAAACATCGTCATGGCTAGAAGTCACAATGAAAAAATAAACATCTATGTTCAGTGAGTGCGTTTCGCGCGTAATTTAGTTTAGTTGACGCATTAAGCGTAGAAAACGACTCAATATTTTTAGGGTTGCCCATTTTAAATATTATGAGTGATTAAAATGACTGCCTCAATGGCGTCTTCCAACATTGAGTTCAGTTCTTAAGTTCGTGTCGACGAGAAAAAGTAAGTATCCACGTAATGAGTTTCGTGTGTACAATCGATTCAGCCGCTCGGTGTCACATGGAATTATATTTTTAATTAATGGTAATAATATTTCCGGTATGTTTTCAAATAAAACAACATAACACATTAGCCGTGGTCCAGGGCTGCTGAAGGTTCCGAAACGTTGGGCCACGTTAAAATAATTTGTAAATTAAGATTTACTGATATATTTCGCGTTTTAAACCGTTAAAGTGTTCTATTTAAATGTGTACTACTCGCTTAAATTACAGACAGTATTGAATTATGTTTTTAATTACTGGTAAATAAAATACTTCAGATAGTATTTGTCTCCTTCAACCCTAGACTGTAACTGGATTTCAAACGGGTGATTGGGTTCATACCGCTACGTTGGGTACGAATAGCTTGTTCTATCAATTTCCAAGTTATCTGCTAAGTGTGTTATTTATGGTAAAACAATTCACAAGCAAATTAACTACTTATTTGCATTAAAATCGGACCTGTTTATGTTAGATTAATTAAAGAGAACCCGAAATAATTATTGACTCTTTACGCACTTAAGTAGTCGTAGGATTAAAACATATCAAATAGACAAATTATGCTTCAAAACATGTTGTAAGCGACTGGAGCTTTGAAGACACAATCTATTTAGCTTTTTATACATTTAAAGTCTTTCTATAACATAAATCTAGGACGTCAATTGAGTTACGCAATTGGTCATAACTTTGATTTCCTTCGGGTACAATTTATTTTATATAAAGTCCCCACATGCATTAAAATGTGTATACTGATTCCAGCTTTTCAAATGTATTATGACGTAGATAAGCAGATACTCATGGGAATTCCTACTACATGAACACGTGTATCGTCAATATAATCATTTATATATATCACGTTGTTAAATAACACATTGAAAACGTGATATTGAACATAGCATATACTTACTACGAATATAATGTCGCATATCTCCTAGTGTAACCCTTTACAATTTTCTTTTTAGCATTGTCATTATTATATTAAAAATAACATACATTATGTAGACTATATAATGACTGTATGCTAAGAAATTTATCACACGTTTTCACCACATTTTGATTTAAATAAATATTAATAAGCTGCAGTCTCAAACAGGTCGGCTCAAACAGGTGTTTTAGAAATGAAATTGTTAGAATAAAACTATTCAACGCACTCACCATTTCAAAACAATGCATTGTGGTAAACTCATGAATAATGTCTTGTTTTCACGCTAATAATCAATATCAATTTTGTTGTTATTTTGCTGATAAACAAAATGACAGCTTTGAGCACATGTTATTTCACATTCCGTAGTTTTTATTTTAGTAGTCCTTTTTTTATTTGCTATAATTTTAATTAGTCTTAGTCTTAAACTAGGACTGTAACCCAGATTGTGAGGTTATGTTTAGTTAGGGAAAAGGCCGCGCGCGGCGTTGCCGGCCACCATCGATGGGCGACTGAGTACTTTGCGCTGGGCGGGCGGCACGAGTCTCTACAAATACCAACCGTATACTGTTTCCTGCTCATTCATACGGAGAAAGCTATCGCGATGTGCATATTGCGGATCCTGGTTGTATGAGCAGGAAGAAATAATCAGTTAATGAATTCTGGCTTCCGTGCCTTTATTAAATTCTTAACTTTAATGTACCTTTCTTGTTTTCGTGACTTTGTATGAGCCGAGTTTTAAATTAATTAAAATATTTTGTTTTATATTTAAAATTATATACCCATACCGGATACAATAATTTTAAGTGCTGGTATCATATATTATTGTCGTTTCATTTCATTTTACAAAGCATAAAATACACCACTTAATCTATTGTTGAAATTGCTTTAATTATTTTAATATATTTTATATAATATCACTGTAGTTACACACTCAAACTCACTTATTGATAATTTATTTAAATAAACAGACGAATCATTTAAACACTTTTGCAAATTACATATAAGTGTCATCATTTGAAATATACATATAATTCGACACATGTAAATATTACCAAATTTGTGAGAACATAAACATGGAACTTTACACCACGTGTAGACACTCAAACCGCAATCGAACACGCAGATTAAATCCCGTATATTACATGCAATAAATAAGTTTATGAGCGGTACTGGGCGATAAAATGTACTTTTGCTTTTTATTGCATTCAACTGGCTTTCATTTCGCATTTATTCAGGCCATGAATAGTGTTTTTTATGTATGTGTGTGTTATACTATTTACCTTTTCTGTTCGGAAGCGCGAGGGCGGGGGATAATGTCTTGGACATTTTGGAAGCTAAAATTGTCGGCGGCAAGCCAGTGAAAATGGAGAGCTTTCCTTTTACCGTGAAGTTCTTTAATCAAGGGGCCCTCTGTGCTGGAACGATTTTGAATAGCTGGAGTGTCTTGTCCGCTGCGCATTGTTTTGATCATAGCAAAGATAAAACTGATATGCTTATTGTTGTTGGTAAAAATTTATGTTAAGTGAAAAAGAAAGCTATATTGTAAGGCGTAGTTTTGAATAAGATTAATAGAACAAAATTCAAACGATTTGACTGGACACGGTGGCTCAATTGGTTAGAGCAGTATGGAACACTGTGGGTGTCGGTTCAAGTCCCGCCAAGTAGTGTTTTCAATCTGAATTAATTTTTAATTTAGATTTTTTTTTATAATGTTATTTTCTAAAGATAATACTGGGTACATTTAATATTAAATTTTTTATCACAAAGACAATGCATAACATATAGAATGCACTGTCTGCAACTTTGGCATTGGTTGGTGAATACTAATCCATTTGAAAATTGTATGTTTGTGTATGGGCATGTATAATTGTGGTTTCGATCTTGTGTAGAAGAATATTATTGTATGCGAGAGATGGTTATTAGGACTTAAAATTAAAATCATAGATAAGGGTAGTTTAAAATTATACTTTCTGATGATATGACTCATTATTTTTATAGGTTCCAGGTACGCATACGACCACGACGCAGCGACGTATGACATATCTCATTTTCTTATTCATGAAGACTATTACAAAGACATGCCGTTTGCATGCGATATTGCTTTAATTTTTGTTACAAGTCCGATAAAATTCGGAAAGAGGTCCCAAAAAGCTCTCCTTGTTAATACAAACTTATGGATGAATGCCAATGAGACACACTTTGTTGCGACTGGCTGGGGTAAAATTAAGGTACTATTGTTTATATTTTTACAGACAAAATTTATATATATTAAACTTTCCAAAAACAAATTCACAGACAGTAGCGGAATTTTCATCTGTAGACGATCATTTTTTACGAGTTGTGGACATTTACTGTGAAATCCCGTTTTCGCTCGCAGGGCATAGGACGAACATATTTTTGTATCCGTTTCACTCAGCGGTTTTATTTTCAGGCATGTACTGGATCAGACTTCTGTGCTATGAACGACCCAAACATCCTATTGTTTCCCCGGGATTCGAACCCAGGAGATCTCGCGCTTAACACAATTTAGATATAAACGTTAAGGATTGCTTTATCGCTAGTGATAACTAGCATTAAAGTATGCAATGTATTTTTCGAGGCAAGGTTGCACTACCTGCTTTTAAACACCGATTTAGCAATGGTAAGTCTTGTAAATGTCCCTTGAATTAATTCCAAACATCGGATTAACATTTTCGGCAACTTGGGAATCGGACCCTACTTATGTGCGGTAGTGGTGTAACCATAAGGCAGTCGACACTTATTGTATAACTAACTGAGTTATTAAAATTAACATTTTAAGTACGACGGGCCGATATCCGAGCTGGGGTTGATGCAGACAGAGCTACGCTACGTGCCTAAGAAGGACTGTGAGAAGATGCATAAAATGAAATTCACCTCAGACATGTTTTGTTTGTACGGCGAGGGGGACCGAGACACGTGCAAGGGAGATTCGGGAGGGGGCGTACTGTGGCACAGGTACTGAATTTCGATAGCGGGTTTTCTTACACAATTTTCCTTATATGGAAATATTTTTATATCTTAATTACATTCACGTGGTTCACTAACTAGTCATATAACATTCATGGTTCAGTATTCGCCTTTTTGTTATTCATTGAAGGAAATCCTAAATTATATTTATTAGGTAGTGATACATAAAAGGTTATATTATATACCTAAATAATATGTCTGAAAATTATCGTCATTTAAAATGTTAATGTTAAAAACTTATATTATAGAAGTATAAATTTTTTCAGGATGGTTATAGGTATAGTGTCACATGGCGATGGCTGTGCTAAGAAAGATAAGCCGAGCATATACGCAAACGTGTGGTACTTCAGAAAATGGATACAGAAAAATGTAGAAAATTTTATAACGGAGTATTGTTACAAAAGGAACACGACCTACACAATATAAAAATCCTTTATTATACGTGTCAATTACTAGTTGTCAAATTTGTTGTAATGTGTAAGCCAGAACGCCTAAAAGTGTACTCAGGAATAAATGTTTTTTGTTTGGTTGGCAATAACATATTGGATAATTTCTGTTGATCAACTAATGCAAATTAATACTGTCCAGACAACAGTGTGTCTGGTCTCTTGTCCCACGGTTGGCAGGTCTGTCTCATACTAAGGTTAGAGAACCTAGTTTCACCCGGTGCCAGACAGTCGGCACTGATTTAGTGATGATATCAAAGCGTCCTGATGGTCTAACACGTACTAGAAAAAAAGTAAATTGTGTAAGGCTTTCACGGCCATCGTTCAGCATATCATTGTCTTTCGGGCTGTTCGACCTCTTCTCGCTCACATCGGCCGAACAGCCCGAAAGACAATGATATGTAGAAAATAGATATTTATATAATAATTACAAAAATGTTTTTGTAATTTCGCCTGTCCCGTGCTCCGAATCCTGAATCTGCTCGCACTAACTACGTAACCAACTAGGCAACGATGGTGGTCCTGAATATTGATAAAAGGAGGTATGCAGATACCGGTAAGAATTCAACTGCAATATTTATTTAGGATGCAGTCATTTGTATATGGAAATACTTAACTTTCACATTTCAATATCCTTATCAGCGCACACACTGTTATCGCTTATCAGTTATCACCTCGTACTATTATTTTATTGATTTATCATTCTACTACAAAATTGTGTAGCATTTTCAGTATTATAAAATAATCAAACACAGATTTGAGATTAAAACTTTTTCAATAGAAGACAATCAAGTCTGTCTGTAGTTTACGCAAGTAGTACACATTTAAATAAAATACTTATAACAATGTAAAACGCAATATGTATTAGTTAACTTATTAACTGACATTTCGGATGCTTGGACCAGCCGTTATGATCATGCCCCCCATGACCATTGTTTTATTTTAAGATTTTATTAAGATTCTGGAAATTCCATAGATGACATTAGGTAGTAGTCATTGGTTTCCGCTACAGAACAATACTTCTTTAAATACATGTCTGTGTTAAGTTTAATCCACCTGCATTCAAGATATAATTACTATATTAATTTAAATTAATTAAACTTTTAATCTCATCTCTTACTGGGAGGCGTCAATCAAAAACATCTTTATGTTCTATCTATGATCAATTTTATTTCCAGGCATGTACTTAATTGGTGCGAAATTCTGTGCCATACCTTACCGAAACATTTTTCCCTGGTATTCGAACGCTGGACCTCTAGTATTTAACATAATGCTTGACATCGTAAACCATTTAGATAGAGAGTTACTTCTTAAGAAAATTTACAGAGTAAACTCTATATAATGTTTTAATGCGTAGTTGTCGTTAAATAATAAAATAAGTAACGAAGGTTAATATTTGATATGAATCACACATTTTACTTGAATGTAAAAAGGGGGATATTTCATTTAACTCTTTCTCTATAACCACTGCATTAGTCGCATTGCAGAGACGAAATTTGGTTCTGCAGTCTGATTGATTATATTTGGCGTGCAGTATTGAGCAAAAACTATAAGCAAACGGTACTATGTGCATATACATATATGTGCATTCGTCCGCGTGGAATAGTGACTTGGGGTAGAATTTTTAAATATTTAGGCCGTTTATTAATTTATGTAAGGGCGCATTTAAGGCAGCCAATCTATGTTGTAAGTGCTACTTTGCCGCAACACTTCGACTCTCACCTCACGTCACTCCTGCTCTAACTGGCACTCTCAATCTTACACTCACTCCCACTCCCATTCCTATGCCCAAAAAGTCAAAGAAGAAAGTTTCATCGTTCTAGCTTCAAAAACCACGAATTTCCATACAAACTTTCATCCCCTTTTTCAACCCCTATCAATCCTTTTTTTGGCATTAAAAGTAGCCTATGCCCTTTCTATGTAGAAAATTTCAATTACATCGGTTCAGTAGTTTCCGAGTTAAAGCCGGACAGACAGACCGACAGATAGAGTTACTTTCGCATTTATAATATTAGTATAGATATAATTTAACATTTGTAATTTATAAAATATCTGATAAAATGTTTAAAATTTCTATTTAAAGTTATGTGTATTTAAGTTTTGTAACATAATAACATATGATCAAATCTTATCTTATGTAAATAAATGCAGAATTGAAATGCATTATTTACATTAACATAACAAGTTATATATTTGATCCAAAATTACACATTTTATCGTTGACAGTTTGCAAAGCCTTTAGATATCTTTGTTATCTGTATTTTTTAGGCTTTATAGAATTAAAAACCTTTAATATTTTTTACATGTATTGCATGTATGGCGTTATAGAAATTAAAAATTGATTCTATATAAAAAAAATAAGACACGGACAGGACTTGAACCGGCTTGACTCGTTCCGTGCTATTGCTCTAACCACACGGTAGGTCAATTAGTCGATTTTTCATTTTGCTAAAATGTATTTTAAGTGATGGAGATTAAGAGGGATACGAGTTGTTTCATTTTAAAGTAAGCGATAATATTGAAATAATAAAAAAAATCTCTAATGAACTAAAACGTTAAGATTAAGTTAAGTTTTAGCATCTAAGAAACTACTTATTCTAGTCAAGTCACGTTAGCTAAAATACTTATTAACTTACGTACTTATTAAAGTAGGAGACGTTGGTAAGTACAGCGAAGTTAGGCAAGGAACTGGTTATTCCACCTGCAGACAGTATCCCCACTAATGTCTTGTTGTATGAAGCACTGCCGCCATTGTCGCTTAGTTTTCGGTGCTTAAAAAACAAACTTATAACATGGAATAATTAGTATTAATATATACATCTATCATGCAGTTTTTTGGAATGCGAAGAAGGCGGCCTCTACATATTAAATAAGGGATTGTCCATTAATCACGTGACTTTTTTTAGAATTTTTAAACCCCCCCTCCCCCCATTGATGATACCTAGTGAGGTTTAAGACCACCCCCCTCCCCCTTCTCAACATCACGTGTATTTTTAGCAGACCTACAAAGAATCTTAAAATTTTCTAAATATTATCTTAATATAAATACATGTATAAACTATAATCTTATTTTATTCTGAAATTAAGGTACCATAATAAAAATATCTACACCAATTGTTTAAAAAAACGCGCGTTTGGCGAAAAAATAAATACATGAGATATCTTACTACACCCCCCTCCCCTCTTGTGTTATTTTCGTGATTTTTATTAAACCAACCCCCCCCTTCAAGCCTTACGTGATTAATGGACAACCCCTAACTAGAATCTTTAAAACACTAGACCCAAAAAAAAACGTCGTACCGAGAATTAAGAGGATACCGTGGGTCAGTTCAGTTCCGTTCTCGTTTCTGCAAATACTACCTACGACGAAACAGATGGCGGTAACGTAGCAGACTAGACCCTCCATATTCAGTTCCCCCGTGACCTCAGCTGATGTAAAGCATCCGAACGTCGGGCTGTAGTTAAAGCGTCTAATATTTCGCGTTTTAAACCATTAAAATTATTTCATTTAAATGAGTACTATTCGCGTAAACTACAGACAATACTTAAACTGATAATTTACATCAGCTGTGGTCACATTACAGGGGAGAGGGGAGAATAATTATAAAAAAAAAACTATGGACATTCACAATAAAAAGCTTGACGTTATCACGTACAACACATTGTGTCTAATATTAATATTTTTATTCAAAAGATTTATATTTTATTTCCTTATTACGTATATGAAGTGTCTAAAATACACATCTCGAAAAATGATATAGGTAACAATATTTGTAATCATTCATCAAACATATTTTGTCGGCCTTGATACAAAAAAATATATCAACATAGATATTATCAAACGAACGTAACACCTTAATATTGTGCTGTTTTATCTCAATTCAATATTTTTCTTATCAATGGCCTCCAAGAGGTTGTTATACATATAATTCGGTAGCTTTAGCTTGATAAACTTACAGGATTAAATCTGACACAAAAATTGGAAGGTGTTATCAAACGTCCATAATAAGCTGCACATTCCATTTTGTCGATGACCGCCATTTCGGAACACAACGGCATATTTTGGTACTTTACTGCTTTCTCCTATATCGAAAAATAAAACGAACAGTTGTAGGAGTAATTAAATTTTCTATAAATTTATTTAAGAGTAAATTCATAAACAAGTCACTTATTAAAAGATATATTATGGTCAGCAGCTGATCCGTTCCTATTATATTTAAATTAATATAATTGGTTGCTACATACATTTAAAATATGAAGTGCCATCTACTAATATCTCTACTAAAACTCGACGCTGCTTTTGCAAACTTTATCGTGTCTTGTTAATTTAAGTCCTTCTTGGTAGTTATAAAAGATAGATGGCGCTTTTTTCTAATTTCCTAAAGCATTAACCAAAAAGTATTGTAGTCTTTTTATTTGTATTAGTTTTGTATTTTAATAATTTTTAAGGTAAAATAACGTACCGATCCACCCCAACCATAAACATGTAAAGGGGTGTTAAGACGTAAAGCTACATCCGGGTCCAGCAAAACAATCTTCTCAACATTACCATCATTGAAATCTACGTTTTCCTAAAAATTAATATTTCTGAATATTTATCATTAAAAACCGTGTATGATAGTGTAAAAGTGGGTATATTTACATAGTCAAGGACGATAGATAGTCGATAAGAGAGCCTGATATCCGCGTGGTTCTCAACGACCCATAAGGCGCTGGTACGATAACACCCAATATTTAAAGACAGAATGATTATGCAAGAAAAAATCTTCGGAGAAGTCTCTATTTTTATTTAACTTTTTCACCAAGGAGATGAAGAATCAATTCGATTCGTATATAAATAATATACCTATTTCAGTAAATAATAAAGCTTTTTCTTTTAAATATTTATCATGAGTAAGTTGATATCAATTTGAAACTGGTTTCGGGAATAGTTACGAACGTCAGTCAAACAAGACTTCAATGTATAATAAAATTGTTTGAACTAAAATGGAGCCGGAAATTGAATTCTGATATGAACATGAATGCAACGAAAGATTAAGCCAGCTTAGGTGTACATTAAGCCCTTTAAGAATAGTGCTTATAGTAAGAAAGAAAAAGACTATATTAATGTTTTTAATGTAGAGGAGGCAATAAACATGGGTCACTATGGTAGGTGATTTTTTTTTTTTTTTTTTACTGGGGAAATATTTCGGATACCCACCCACAGAAGGAGCAATGGTAGGTATATACCCCACCAATAACATCGAAACAAATGCGCTGTGAACTATTATGACTTTAGGTATTCGGGAATCCACAACTGAATCCGCAACCATTAAGCTTTACGGATTTTTAATCTGTGGACAGTGGTTCGCGACCCGAACGGAATTTCTATATTCCTCTTCCATCATTTAATTAAATACTGTCTATAGTTTACGCGAGTAGTACTCATTTAAATAAAACACTTTAACGGTTTAAAACGCGATATATTAGTTAAACTTATTTGGAAATGATTTTTAACTTCGGCCCGACGTTTCGGATGCTTTGCAGCAGCCGTCGTCGGGCCGAATCCGAAACGTCGGGCCGAAGTTAAAAATCATTTCCAAATAAGTTTAACTAATATATCGCGTTTTAAACCGTTAAAGTGTTTTATTTAAACACCCATTTAATATCCAGAATTCAAGTCCAACATGTATCAGAAAAAATATAAATTAATAAAATAAAAACACGTTGGACCCGATGAGGATCGAACCAACGACCCGTTGATTATTAGCCAGACTTTGAAACCTTTAAACCAAAAAGCCCGTCAAATAAAACTATAAAGTTAAAATTACCATATGCATAATTAAACTAAAACACAAGAAAAGAACTTAAACTTATCGCTAAATATCGGTTCTACTTTGCAGATAGTGTCGGCATTTTACCTTGAGATTAATTTTCTGATACTAACTATATTAACCTAATCTAACAGATTGGGTAACTAGAAAAATACTAACATACTCACAGACGTTCTGTTGTATAGGTAAAAACTATTTCGTAAATACTTAATACTATAATAAGTAAACACTACCTTTAAAACCAGCATAGCGATATCGTTGTCAATTCGGCTCAGGTGTTGAAAGTATTCGTGCATCTTAAACTCGACAACTGATATTATTTGCCTGTAAAAAAACAGCTCGTAAGTGTTTACTCCAAATATTAAAAGTTAAAAAACATACTAGGTTGACAGCACAAAATTAGCTGGGTTATTGCATTTTCTAGTGAACCATATGCTTGTCTGTGCTCTTCGGGCATGAAAATATTGAATATTCATAAATCACGTATTCCTTAACAGCAAAAAATCACAAACATAATATTTGAAGTCGCGCAGCGTTCCATTTCATGTTATGGATCAAGAGAAAGAATTAATAACACTCGGCAAACTTTCTCCGTTATTGGATAAGGGCCAAACTTTGAACAGGTATTACGAACTGTAGATTGAAAAAACCTTTCTAATATAGGTATTGTGTTATATATTTATCACTAGTTTTTGTTTACGACTTCGTTGGCGTGAAGACTTGATAAATACTAAGGGCAAATACATTTCTTACTAATAAAGAAAGGAATAATTTGGTTTTTTCCAAATCCCCCCCCCCCCAAGGGGAAGCCCGGGATTTTTTGGGGGGGTTTTTTTTTTTTAAAAAAAAAAAATTTAAATTCCAAAAAAAAAAAAATTTTTTCCCCCCCCCCCCCCCCCCCGGCGCGGGGGGCCCCAAAACCCCCAAAAAAAAAAATTTTTTTTTTAAAAATTTTTTTTTTTTTTGGTTTTTTTTTTTTTTTTTTTTTTTTTCCCCCTTTTCAACCCAAAACTGTTACTATAGCCTTGTATTTCATTGTTATTTTGCAAGGTATAATTGAATGTATATATAATATGCATATAACTGTATGCAGTATATACAGAATTAGCTATCAGAACGACCTACAGAATAGCTCTTGCCAACTTAAAACGCTTATAACTTAATAATGTTTTCCATAACCTTGAATGCGAAGGTCTCTTATTTACTTTTTAAAGTCACGCAACGCGCTATTGTCGGGCGAACGAGCGATTTAATTTAAATTTTAATGACGCGCATTTCCAAGGATTAACGTGAATAAAGCAGGGAAAACAATTACCCGTTTGCGGTCATTGATTCGGCACCAATTTTGATGGTAATCCCTTCACCTTTATAGTTAACGAAGCAGCTAGCAGCCGTGACCACGATCTTGCTAGCCGTTAAGCTACCAGAACAATACCACGTCCCATAAACTATTAACACGTGGTGGGGTACTTCAGTGACATTGGCTAACAGTTCACGTTCTAGGGTGGAGTAGGAATATGGAATGTGCCCGGAGTCTGGCAAGTAGCGATATGGCGACGTCTGACGTATTATGAATAAGTAATACACTATCCTGCAAGTAAACTTGGTTTAAATTGAAAACTTCTTGGTTGTATTCATAGCTGGAAGTTTCTCGTACAATAAATATTTTCCTATACTCGAAAGATATTGCGAAAAGAGACAATGTTCGAAGTTTGTTACAGTTATTATAAGACAGGTAGTGCCTAGTTTGGTATTACATTATCTATCCACGTGTACAAATAGAACACATTATTTTAGAATATTTGTTTGCATACGAATGTCAGTAGATTTAAATAAAATGCTTTGACGGTTTAAAACGCGATAATATCTAGTCGAACTTGTTTGAAAATTATTTATAACTCCCCACGGCCACGGTGACCACGGCCGCTCGTAGGTCGTAGTTAAAAATAATTTTCAAACATGTTTAACTAAAATTTATCGCGTTATAAACCGTTTCTAAACAGTGTCTAATTTAAATGTGTACTACTCGCGTAAACTATAGCCAGTATTTAATGTCAGTAGATATTAAATAAAATATTCTTTCCATATACTGGAAATATTTTTTTTCTAAAAGTGTGTATATAAGACAATCGTATTTGTTGATGTGTAATGTAAATATGTTAAATAAAGCGATAAATAAATAAATAAAAATAGAATCCGCAAATTATTGTATTACATTAGGCGTTATTTATCTTCCAAAAACCTCTTTTAAGTCTTAGTTGTTGAGATCGCAATAAACCGCGTATAGATCGCTTCCTTTCAAAATGGAACAAATATAACGTCTATCGTAGATATCTTATATTATATTGAATGAAAAGATTTGCTGCACAGATTGGCAGTCTTTATTCCAGAGTTTTATCTGGAGCGTAGTGATGTGACGATGTCGATAATAACAAGTATCGTAGTAATTTAATTTGAATTGCGAGCTCTTTATGCAGATTAATTTTATCTTATCGAATTTATAAAACACAATCTTAGGTGTGTTTGAGATTTTCATAATGTCCATGGTGATTGCTAGTGAGTGATTGTTTAGCCAGTTTTTCATGTTAATAGAGTAAAAATGACTTTGTTTTACCCACTATATAAAAAATCATACAAAACTAATTTTAAATTAAAACACTTACCACCACATTTGATAATCTAATAATCACTAAAAAATTGTAACTACGTAGGTTAGCATTACATAGAGTAACATACTGTTCTGTTTGAATATGAAAGCGATAAACCCGCCGATAAAATTCTCAATCATACTCGGTGGGTTTATAAGGTTAAGTCTCGTAAAAATATTTATGTTGCGTGTTACTTTTATATTTTTACACCGAAGATAATATCTTTAATATAATACGGTAAAACACAGTCTATAAAACCCCTTTCGTCAAAGAATACGAATACTTTTCAAGAATTACCTATATCAAAACTTTTACCCTCGTGTTTCGGGTTATACTCAGAAGTAGGATGTGGCGCGAACAAAACTACTATCTAGTTTACTAGTTCTATAGGTTGTTGGGCGTTATATCTAAAATCTTTGCTCACCTTTGTTTAACATTCTCGTCACGTTCGCGTAGGTAAAGAATGCAAAGTCATCTTCCAAAAGAAAATAGTATGTTGACTATGTTATGTACAATGTAGATTATATTATTTAAGTAACCAATATAATCATAGATATTTTAATAAAGTAATTTTAACCGTGTGAAACGCGAAATATATTAGTTAAATTATTTCCAATTTCATTTTACTATGGCCGAACGTGTCGGATGTTTTGCAGCAGCCGTGGTTACGTGGGGATGTATTTTGCGTTTTAAACCGTTGAAAGTTTTCTATTCAAATGTGTAGAACACGCGTAAACCACTACAATACAAGATTATTGATATAAAAACAGGTTTAATTAAGCGTATAAATGAACAAATTTTAATAGTTACCGTTTGTTTATTTAATAGTATAGTATATAATACGTTAGTCACTTTTATTCAAATGAAAACAACATTGAACTCCCTTAATAACTTTCGTTATGAGCGTGTATAGATTTCAAAAGGTTCAGAGTTTTTCTCCGCAAGGATCATTACTCCTCTCCCGCAGTGCACTTTGGCTTTAATTTGGTTCACCGTATCTCGAGTGCTTGAAACAAAAGTTTTTAAACAAAAGCCACGAGATTTTCGCGGTAGGTAATATAGAATGAATGAGAGCTTTTCATTCGTTCGAGCTTTGTGCACAGCGTTCGGATTTATTATCTTCAATAACTTGTTAATTTACCTTAATTACCCATCTTAATTGACCGAATCGTACTTTAACTAAAAAATAGCTTTATGTTAAGAGTAAGGGGTTCTGGGTTTGAATCTTGGAGCTACATTATTTTTATTCTAGTGACTAACTCATACTATACGAAATAAGTTAAAGTATTAGTAACCCAATGAACATTATTTAGATATGAAAAATGGATCAGTTTGACAAACAAATTATTTTAATTATTATACTTTCGTTCGGGCACGGCACAGTATGTTCGACTAATTATTCCTATACTTGCCTCCAAATTAAAAGGTTGAGAAGTGTAACAAAACAAACCACGACATCATGGTCTGAGGATATCTAAAGTTTATTCATTCAATCAAATTATCTAAACGCAACTTCTCTAAAAATGAATATTATAATATATTATCCATTTAAGTACACACTTTAACGGTTTAAAACGCGATATATATTAGTTAAACTTAATAAAATACTATTTCCATGACTGCGGCTGGTGCAAACCATCCGAAACGTCGGGCCGTAGCTAAAATAATTTTCGTATAACTTTAACTAATATATATCATGTTTTAAACCGTTAAAAGTATTCTATTTAAATGTCAGTATACATAACCCAATCACATATTGTGTTTGTACTATTACTTTGCAAGGAAAGAACAAAAGTCATTCTTTGAAGTTGCTCTTTACCCATCCGATGTCAAAATAGATTTTGTTTGTTATGGGCGAGTCGCTACGCGGACACTGTGGTTCGTAGCTTGCGGCAGTCACGCGAAGACCTTTGAGCGCTACGGTGCTACGGGATTCACTACGGTGGTTCTGCATCGGCTACGAGATGTGGACTTCGTGCCTTTTTTTGGCACTGTTCGTAACGGTTCAAGGACGAGCTGTAAGTAAAAAATATACGCTATTTTTAAATACTCTTACTTTTTCTCATATCATCTCCGTGATACAATGCTTAAACGCATTACCCAGCTTAGCTTTACCCACGGT
Source organism: Leptosia nina (assembly GCA_963661955.1). NCBI lineage: Eukaryota > Metazoa > Arthropoda > Insecta > Lepidoptera > Pieridae > Leptosia > Leptosia nina. Next base: position 6,892,744 of record CAVLEF010000040.1, read on the forward strand.
AGACCCTAGGTTCAAAAACCTTTTTAGTCATGATGTCAATATATAAAAAAAATTCAAACAGAAAAAATACACAATGTCTGGTCCAAGATTACGTAGATGAGATTTTATCTTATTTTTATATGCTTTTGTATTTTGCTTAACATTTTAGACAACAAGAAGGCTGCTTTAAATAACAAAAACGTATTATCCCTCTTGGTTTAATAATGATAGACACCCTTTACCTTAAACATTCTATCCGGCTAATGGATTGATACAATAACGTATTAATTTAATTGAAATAATAGAATGTCTCAAAGGGCTTATATTACCCTCGTCTTCATAACAAACCTTGAAGGGGCTAGAATCAATTAATAGGGAAACGTAATTTCATATATATTTAATCAAAGTGTTATTGTAACTACACTACACTTTTAAAACCTTTACATTAGTTATCTACAGAAAAAATAATTATTATTTATTTTGGGAATGAAATACTCATTAAATTAACTTTCAACGTTCGCGATTATCATTTTTGTATAAATATACCAAGTTATATATATTTACTTGTATATATAGACATATAAACTTTTGAGATAATTAAATATCTAATATATTAAATATAATGAAGGTATATTTATGCATTAAATTTAAAAGGTTAAAAGTTATATTGCCTGATAGTAAGTATATTCAGTGCGATGATACTGGGAAAATTGAAGTCCAAACAACGTCTCTCAGTCCCGATATCGTCTTTTAAACGGAAATCCTGTTTTATAGAGGGTTCAGATGAAATCATAAAACAAAGAGATGAAATGGCTCCATTTTCTCAAATCTTAACATTTCCTTCGAAACTCTCAGTGATGTTCATTTGACACAAATTGAAACATTTGTAATGGAGGTACGACATTTGAAACGGAAGTTTATAAACAATTTACCCTTATTTAACTATTTCCACATTCGTTTGAAATTATTAACGTCCCACTAAATAAAAAGAAAATCATTAAATCAAAGTTGCAAACCATAAAACCATTAACTAAACCCAGTAGATATATATACTTATTTTACAGCTTAGCGTTTAGACCCACCACGCTGTTCCAGAGGAGCTTTAACGATTACATTTACTAAATAAAAATATATTACAATAGTGCGATGATTTCTGACAATATCTCCATATCAACCAAAATAATTCTTAGTCTATTAAGAAGACTATAATCGTAAAAGACACATTGATAATGTTAATCATGAGACTAATGCAGCAAATTAAAAAAAAATCGTTCTGCGTCGTTGATGTCATAAAAAATATTCAATTTTTTTTAATAAACACAGAGACGTGACTGAATTCTGTTTGTAAATTAAATCGCATTTGTTTGCTTTACTGAATGCAGATACAATAATTGGATTAACATATCAAAGCTTTCGAGTTAGGTCGAATGGATTTAATTAGAGGCAATTGAGTTATTGTTGGTCCATTAATTTGCTCTCTAGCATTGTTGCAAATAATGAGGTGTGATGCGTGAATAACGACGTAGATTGAGTTATTAATTTTTAACTATCTCGTTAGCTACTCAAAAGATCAGCCGCACAAGCATTAAGTTATGGTTTATTAACAGAATACTTCGAGTTTTAAACCGTCAAAAGTATTTTCTTTAAAGAGTGCCCCTCGCATAAGCACACACCTACAAAACAACATATTGTTATAGGAATTTCATATTATATTTTTCACGTAATTTCACATGATGGCACTAAATACTGTCTATAGTTTACGCGAGTAGTACACATTTAAATAAAACAGTTGAACGGTTTAAAACGCTATATATTAAGTTTCGTTTCGGCTCTCAAGGCATCAAACGTCGGGCCGAAGTTAAAAATCATTTTCAAATAAGTTTAACTAATATATTTCGTTTTAAACCGTTAAAGTGTTTTATTTAAATGTGTACTACTCGCGTAAACTATAGACAGTATTTTACATTTAACAAATTGATAGAAATGCCGAACAAAATCAGTACCGTGTTATCCAATTTACCATTTATAAATTTTTATTTGCAATAATATAATATAATATTCATGACTTTCTCAATGATGATTACTTTTTTAATTATTGAAATCGAACATTTATTCGAAAAGTTCGTCGTATTGGAAGGAGTCTTCTTCTGAAAATGATCGTCTGGAAAGTATTAGAGTGCAATAGAAAGGACGCGTCCCAATCGTGAGCCAGAGAATCTAGCGTCGAACGTTCTGTTCGTCTTGCCTAATAAAAAATGCAAGATTATCGCAGCTATACGAACGACAGTCAAGCGCTGAGCGTTCTCAGCGACTTGAAGGAAATTAAGGCAAAAGGAGATGGAAATTCGCGAACGCCTGCAAGGGAGAGACAGGCAACGGTCATTAACAGCTAGGCCTCGCAATACAAATTTTTTTCTAATTCAGTGTTTCATGGTCGTTTTAATTAGCATGCTTATAATTTAAATATCTGTATACCTATATATGTCTTACCCGTGCGAAGCCGGGACGGGCCGCTAGTATATAAATAAGGCAAACAAAGAAATAAACTCTTAAGCTTTATATAGATAACATTGTGACTAATACGTAAGAGACACGGAGCGTTAGTGATTTAGCGTAATTAGGTTCAATTAATCTTTCGTCCTCACAGCTTTCGTATAAGCAATTTATATTCAGAGGCAACTAGAATAATGTCCACAAAATCACTAAGAAAGTGGCGAGATTTTAACGAGGAAAGAACATCAACTTGTATATTATACACTTATGCTTATCATATACAGATATATCATCATATAACAATTTTTTTATATGAGTAAAGTTTTATATTAAGGTAGCTGCGTCAGCGACTTTGTCCGCGTAGAATGGTTATTTTTGGCATCCGAATTTTGTTTTAGCAAACGTCCTCCTCATCTTTATAAATTTATGCTGTTTCCTACGACGTCGTCGGTCGTTCTTGCACGTTAATCTGGAAAGATAGACATATAGTGTCACGGACATTTTTTTAGATAATTTAAAGAGAAAAAAATTTTCCATACATATTTTTTGATTATCTTGAACCGCTTTCGAGCGTGCGTATCGGAAACCCACAAAACGCCCCTATTAGTCATAGCGCAATGTTTTATAGCCGATAAATGTTTAAACAAACATAAAAATAATTTTCCAATTTCAAGTTCCTGAGTTTAACGCGTTCAAACAAACTCTTCAGCTTTATATATTTGATTATTAATTTTTATGTACAAAGAAAAAAATAGTTCCGTCTAAGTTTGCATTTCTCTAGTATAATTCTAATAAGTACATGAAACTAGACGAACAGATTTGTAGAACAATTCCAACTTTTATTAAACTTCGCGAACCCGTACCCACTCAGTTCATTAGTTCTCGGCGCTAGCGCATTCCGCTTCTAATTTTCCTCCCCTTTGTACGAAACTTGGTAGCTCGAGCTTTTGTAGTTGCGTATAAATTTGAATCGACTCTCCCGGAAGTTTTATACAATGATAATGTTTCTATTAATATTAAGTTTCTAATTACAAACTTCTACAATGAAATAACATTTAAGCCTTGTTTTTATCTACGGAAATGATGGCACCTTTTTTCTAAACATAATCTTTCGAATGTCTAAGTGAAGTATAAGTGTAGACTTACAGCTGTTTTATTGACCAGTTTTCCTAAAGAGTTAGTAGGTCAGTCGGTACCAAGTCTTCCCAATCAAAGTATACCTACATATGGCGTAGATCAAGAGCATTATTTTTGGTTTTAGTACAGTTTTTAATGAGCTCGTTCACGTTAGCAATGTATGGCTAAGAGTCAACAAATCGTGAGTTCGAACACCATCGGTTCACACGTTAGACTTAATCTGGAAAGTTGAATATTTTGGATGGAAGAATACATCAAAATTCCGCCTGGAGCTCCTAAAGATGAACTTCCTGTTTGTCTGTCCTCCAGTATAAAAAGGTACCAAGCCTTCCTAATCTGTCTGAAATACTGCTAGTATTCATAAAGTATTTTTGCAGGTGAACATAAGCAACACGTGGGTGCTGCCAGAAGAAGGGTTTCCTGTATTCTATCGCTACTTCAAGGATCGCATTTCTTGGTACGAAGCTGATGCAGTTTGCCAATTCCACCACGCCAACCTTGTAACAGGTACATTAAAAAATATATATATAAAAATATTACCGACGGAACTTCATTCCTTTGTGGTTCTTCTTGAAACAGTTATAATACAAATCGCAGTAAACGTGTTATGATTTAAGTTTTTTAAACCTTTAAAAAAATTGTCACAGAATTGTGTCTGTTCTATGCCTCTATAGGACATACGATATCCCACATGCATCCACCAGTAAAACTCTACTAAAATCGGAAAGATGTTTCAGGTATAATAAGACGCAACCAATTATAAACTTACTAATATTACTAATTGCTTATGATCTATATACATTTAATAAACCATGAAAATTATAGACAGACAGGACAATCATCTTATTTTGTATAGTTATTTGTGGGTATAAACATCCTGTTTCGAACAAAGAATATAAGAAGCACTTTCAACCAGAACAAGAAGCTTTCCGATGGAAATAATATTAAATGTAAAATAGAATGAGCTTTATACAAAGCAATTGTTTGTGGTACATAATGAGCTCTTAAAAGGAATGAAGACTATTGTTTCAGAAAAAATGGATTTCAGTCTCTAAAAGGTTTGTTTCACTGTACTTAGAATTTAATTGGATGAACTGCGTTTCGTAATTTGTGAGGGTAATAACTTGTTGCTAATGTTCTTTCACAATGCAAGGCATTGTGGTTACAAAGATATACTGGTACTAAGGGTTAACTAAAAAATTAAAACTCCTTTATATTATTATTAAGCTAAAATTTTAAATTGCATAAGTAATTCAATGACTTTTTTGAGTTTTGAAAACGTAATAACTGCTCTCTTGGGCTAGTATAGCACAGATTACTAGGTCAAGGGTTTAAATCTCTGGGCGGGAAAATAAATTAACTAAAACAAAGCATTTACCGCCTTCGTTGCGCAATGGCTACGTGTTATCCAACTTTTCAGCAAGCAGCGAGAAGTACTAAGTTAGAATCCACGGGAAACAATTTTTTTAAAGTTAGGTATAGAAGTCAAATAAATAAACGACAGTAAATAAATCGAAACAGATACATAAATATGTCTTAAATAGGGGATCGGGATTTCAATTTGTACAATCTGTACAAATATTAAATAGACGTCAAAATAATAACCACGTTGCAGGATACGTTTCCAGTGCGGATGATGTGGTTAGATTCTTCACCTCGACTGTCGTTCACGTCGAACTAGTTTCGGTTTTTATGCATTTTATTTTTATTTCAATTCCCTGACTCACGAGCGGTGAAATATTGGCATGCTTGATATTTCACATGTACACACAGTTTGCTTTAATTGAAATGAATGATTTGTTAACCTGAACATACACATGTTGTGTTCAGTTAACTGTTTGTGTCTATGTAATGTGTGTGTATGTGATTTCCCATTTTCTCTACGTCATGGGCCAGACACATTTTAGTGAACATTTCAATGATTAATTTACATGTAGCACCGATAGAAACGTTCCAAAACAAAACCAAACAAATATAGTTCTTCCAGATTTTTCACGAAATATCACGCGTATAGTTCTGTTTGCTTATCTGAAATAATGTAACATTCAAACCTACACATGTGTTTATGTTTTGGTCTTATTAGTCGTAGTTTTGTGATTTACTACTAAAGATCCCGAGTTTGAAGTCACTAACATAGTTTCAAAAATGCAAGCCACAAAAGTATGTTCAATTACTTGCCTGTAAAATCAATCGTTGAAACGGGAAAAATAATATGTCCACAACACGTGAAAACAGGATTTAACTTTTAAATAAAACACTGTAACAGCTTAAAACTCGATAGATATTATTTAAACATATTTGAAAATTATTTTAGCTACGGCCCGACGGCTCGAATGCTTTACAGCAGTCGTGGTCACGGGGAGAAAGGATTTTACTTATCTTGTATTTGGTTACACTTATATCTGTACATAATAGTCTCAAATTCGTGTTGTCTTTATAACTGTGAATTCAAATACTTAGTAAGTAGAGTAGCTGTGCAACAACATGCAATAAGACAAAGGTAAAAAAAATCTACCTGTTTATACATTCAAGCAATTAATGGTAGTTCGTTCTACACTGAAAGTACCAGGAACAAACCATTAGCTTAACCGAAACGAGCCGGTTTGAATTGCGTAATTGCTGTTAAACTGAATAAACAACAGCTTGCACTCAACTTTACTCATTAGCTGGAATTGTTTTGCACAAATGCATAAGCCATACGAAAAACTTAATTTAGAAAAAATAAGCTACCTAATTTGACCGGCTCGTTGGACCAGTAGTTATTATAGAGTTTTGGGGTTCAATTCGCATTGGGTTACTGAGCACTATGAGTGAGAATATCGAAATTATGTAAATCCCATCAAAAACATAAATGTAAAAAAAGGGGAGCCCAGTTCAGAACAAAAATTGTGCTTTGCTTCGCCGTAAAAAGAATGGAGATCTAAACAAGTACCAAATTCTATGCAAAATCCAAATATGTACTTCTGGGAACAAAATAATATTATGAACTAGTAATAAACTCTATTTTTTTTTGCTATATTGGATATGTAAATTCAATTCTAATAATGACTGGCCAAGATAGTTCGAGAGCGCATTTTAATTAAGATAAGGCTAGGGCAAGTCATCTTCTATCCAGTGCAAAAATGTTGCTTAAATATGATGTTTAAACATGAAGGATAAAATACAGCTGAGCCGTTGGGTATGATTTATAAGTACACCAGGGCGTCATAACAATAATAGGGGTTCAGCCTCAATGTCTCGTAAAACTGATTTTTGGCACGATAATCCTACCCTGTCATATAACATATGGTAATAAAGATATATACGATATATCGTACATGAAGCATTAATTCATCTTTATTTATATCAATAAAAATAAAATAAGTAAGCTATTGTGAATTGTAAGCATTGAAAATTCAAGTTAGACAGGCTTTTTGGTCTCATGGTATTTCACTAAAATAATTAGTCATCTAATTTAACACACAAAAAAGTTATACCTTTGTTAAATTAAAAAAAAACTTTAAACAAACAGTTTCATGAAACGCAGATATCCATCCAGCTTTCTCGTCTCTATGATCCACAGACATTTTTTTAAGAATACAGCTTTGAATGTCTTTCATAGTTATATAGCAATACTTCTTAATACATACTTCATGTTTTGTTATGGACGTCTTTAATCATTTCGCAACGCAAAATCCTTCACAGGAGACCTCCATTGTGAATGAAAACTTAAATTGGTTCTGACATTCCAGCGTAAGATTTATTACAAGTTTCAGAATTGTGTCAGATGAACAGAAACTCTGTGCCAACTTTTAAACTTGATAATTCCACGCGAGTAGGTTCGCTAATTTTATATATGACCTATTATTTCGCAGCTGATACAAATTTAAATAAAACAATTATAACGGTTTTAAACATGAAATCATTAAAAATCGTGCCAGCAAAGGATCCAACATAAACTCAAATAAATAAATATAATTCACCTATTATTAAAATTAAAAAAATAACGTGTAATACAAGTTGCACACAAGAACTAAATTCATTTTATAACTAAAAATATGTATACATGAATATAAAATAGACAATTGCAACTTGTAAACAGGACCCACTCAGCATAATGTTACGAACACGGTCGTGTTGCAACACTGACATTTTATTAGCCTTTGGTTGAAAAGTACTTGTTGTGCCGACAGTTTGAACTAAAAACTACAACTTATACGATGAAAAAATCCTATTTTGCTACAAACATATAGGTCGGTAGGTACTTACTAAACTAAGAACACGTATTGGTGAAATTTACAAAACGTATCTCACTAAGATATAAACAAGACCCTTTTAACACATATTATAATATACACTAAATCAGATCGAACTCAAAGAGTCTTCCAAGTTCCAAGATCTTTTGTGTCCTTCACTACGAAGTTGGTTCCGGCCTAGTCTCTTAAAGAATTCCTCAAGTTTAAGTAGCTTATTCAAGTCACGATTGAGTTTTCTTAAGTACACGAGACACGGGCACAGACTATAAAAATAACAGCACCTTCTAAAAATAATAACTTAGTAATTTTTGGAACATGGATCAGAAACGTTCGCTGTTTCACTATTTATTTTTTCATAGGGTAATTGTTAAATACTGTCTACAGTGTACGCGAGTATTAATTAAATGTGAACCATTAAATTAATACGCTTTAACGGTTTAAAACATGATATATATTAGTTAAGCTAATTTGAAAATTATTTCAACTACGGCCCGACGTTTCAAGGCCATAGTTCTGAGGGTAATTGTTGTCTTCTGTGGTTGAAACATGTTTTTCTGGGATTTGAACCTCGACAGGTTAAGTGAGTGGGGCAGTAAAAGAATATTATTTTGCAAAATATAATAATTATGTAAATCGAGGTGTGATATTAACAAACGGACTGTCGATGCCAGTTCGAACCCCGCTCGCGTTGTCAGTTTTTTTAAACCCTCTTTTCAAATATTTTTTAATTATAAAGACAAGAAGAAGTAACATGTGAAAATAATAAAACTTTCAAAGTACTGCTAATAGTATAAAAGTCTCTTACAGTTAAGTAGATTATGTTAAGCAAATTGAAGTTATAAGAGTTACCTGAATTGAAACTAATTGCTGCTAATGGCGAAAAGCTTTTATTATGATTACAAAGATAAGATGAAAGAGATAAAACTTTGTTTATATCGGGCGCGCTGTGTACATCTACTTAATTAAAATTAAGGTTGTTTTGCTAAACAAGCCTTAGGTATTAACAATACACAATACCTACTTCAAGGGTCTTGTTACGTATCTGGCTGTTAATATTTGTAAAAAAATATTTTTATTACTAGCTGTGCCCGCGACTTCGTCCGCGTGGAATAGTGACTTCAGAATTTTTAATTATTCAGAATGTTTATTAATTTATGTAAGAGCGTATTTAATGCAACTTATCCATGTTGCAAGTGCTACTTTGCCGCAACACTCTCACCTCACATCACTCCAACTCTAACTTCCACTCTCACCCCCATTCCCAAAAAGCCAAAGAAAAAAGTTTAATTTTCTTCTTCAAAAATCACGAATATCCATACAAATTTTCATCCCCCTTTTCAACCCCTAAAAACCCTTTTTGGCATCAAAAAGTAGTCTATGTCCTTTCTCAGGCTCTAAAATATATGTGTACCAACTGTTCAGTAGTTTCGGAGTTAAAGCGGGGCAGACAGACAGACAGAGTAAATTACGCATATATAATATTGATATAGATTATACACTGTATTATTTTATACTTTAAAACGCAAAATTTATAACTCTACTTGTTATTATCTACGGCCCATTTCACATACTTTGCATTCGCCATAGTCAAGAGGGGAATGAAGATGGTGGGAGTTGATAGATAGCCTCAACTACATGAGGCGAATGGCGCTAGCAGATTTGACTTTTACATTAGTGACGTCCGCCATCTTTGGTTCTTTCGTGACTACGGCTCATCAATCCGAAACATGGCGTTGTAAAAAATAATATAAATAAAATGACATAGTACATTTTTACGCACAGTGACAAATATGTTTTCTGCGTTGTAGCGTTTATTTTAAAGAGTCTAAGACGTTTTTCTTTAACACCGACGCGTCCACGTTTAAGAATTCATAAGGTAAGCAAGAATGAAGACAATAGTACTGATTGCAGGTGTCTCAAAACCCTTGTTACTAAGGGTAAAGACTCGTAAAGAGTCATTGCCCAGAGGCACGTACGAAACTGTCGGAATATACACATTCATTCATCACAGCTATCTGAGCAGAAAATTGTAGTTGTGTGAGCTCACACACATATATAGCCTTTTTGTAGAGTAGAGAAAGAGTGGTAGCGTAGAGAAGTTTTATCAATACAAAAACTGTCTGTAGTTTGCGCGACTAGAAAACATTAAAATAAAACACTTTACACGGTAATGGATATGTATTCATTGAACTTTACGGGGAGTCTCCTATTGACCACAGCTGCTGCATAGCATCCGAAACGTCAGCCCGAAGTTGAAAATATTTTTGTAAAGTTTAACTAATACATTTTGCGTATAATACAGTTATAGTGTTAGATGTACGAATGCTTATTACACTTATGCAATCAATCGGCTTGACCAATGTGTATGTATGTATTTTATTTTTCTACAACACACACTGCATTATGTTATTCCTAACATATATTATATATCATAGTGAAACAGTAAACATGTTTTAAAAGGTCCCAACAGCGTGTGGTTTTTGGTAAAGTCCAAAACAACGGTAAGTCCCTCGGGCGCCCTGGTCTTCTTAAGTCTATGAAAGCTCCTAATAACCAACTTTGCAACTCAAGCGACTCAAACAAACGAAACTTGACGAATCGAATTATCTCCTCTCGAACAAACACCTTCATTAAATATTAAACAAAGAAAGTAAATCTCTTCGACTTTTCCGCTTCTAATAAGAAGATTTCACTTTTATTTTGTTTTAGATCAGCTTATAGTTATTATATTATCTTTGTTATTTTTAACTGTTTGCAGTCTTAAAACTTAAAAGATTTTTTTTTCCTTTTATAAAAGGTATCAAATTGTTGCATCAAACACATTTCACGTATTGGAATGTGGAAACGACCGCATTTTTGCGTTAATTTAATATAAATAATTACAAATACACAGACATACTCTTTCATTTTTAATTGTTAGTCTTTTGACACAAATAAAAAAAAAATACTTGTCGTTCCTTGTTATTGGCCTAATTTTTTTTTGTATACCGAAACTATGGTAGCTTATTAAAATAGCTGTGCAATAAATAATTCAATACTAAAAAGTTTATTTGCTAAAATTTGTAATCCACCAAAGACCCCCACATTCTTTATTTAAATCCGCTCGGAGTCGCGCTTTCATCCGTTTATGTTAAATCGATAAGGTTCTATAACATAAAGTTAAAGTTGACTTTAACTTTACTTACTGGATACTTATGACTTAGCTGTGCCCGCGACTTCGCCCGCGTGGAATAGTGCCTTGGGCAGAATTTTTAATTATTCAGGCTGTTTATTAATTTATGTAAGGGCGCATTTAAGGCAGCCAATCTATGTTGTAAGTGCATTTTTGCCGCAACACTCTCTCTTCACATCACTCCTACTCTAACTCCCACTCTCACTTTCAATCCCACTCCTATTCCCAAAAAGCTAAAGAAGAAAGTTTCATTGTTCTAGCTTCAAAAACCACGAATTTCCATACAAACTTATATTCTTTTTTAAACCTTTTTGGCATTAAAAAGTAGCCTTTTTCAGGCTCTGTGTACCAAATTGCATTTACATCAGTTCAGCAGTTTCGGAGTTAAAGCCGGACAGACAGACAGACACAGTTACTTTTGCATTTACAATATTAGTATAGATTTATTTAAATAAAAATGTATACATATAGCGTCGCGGAGCGCTTTTTTTAGATCATTTGAAGGGAAATCATTCTTTCATACACAATTTTTAGGTATCTTGAACCGTTTAAATAAAACACTTTAACGGTTTAAAACGCGATATATTAGTTAAACTTTTGAAATTTGAAAATTATTTTTAACTTCGGCCCGACGTTTCGGATGTTTTGCAGCAGCCGTGGTCACGGGGAGACTAAAGATGGACTAGTTGACTACGCTAAGTTAATCAACATTAACTTAGCATTATATAGACGATAACTATTTATTAAGTTTCCCCGGGATTCGAACCACAATGTCACTAACACAATGCGGTGAGTGCGTCAACCATTGTGCCACGAAGAGATATTTAAAATTTTGTATTAGAATCGTATGGTTTGTCACGTTTCAAAAGCAAATTTGAAAACAAACAATAACAAAAAATGATTGGTAATCGCTTATCTCTAAGCTTTTCCTTAAGAATTTTACAAAACGCGAACAAGGGCCATTACATTTAAATGAGTGCTTACGTATTATAATCCGTAGTCCTATTCTACAGCTAACGACATGCAATTACAAATGTTATGCAATGTAGACTTAAATTAGTACAGTTAGTTGAGTGCCTGAAAAATCCCTTTCAAGTTAGTTTTTCATAATGCACTCTAACCCCATTCCATTTAAAATAATTACAACTTTATTAAGCTTTGAAACGCTACGTGAATGCTTTCAAAAGTAAATGATGAATTCCGCAGCTTTCAGTTCGTAATTAGGGACGCTCTTTTTATTATGACTTTTAATGTATAGCCACTACGTTTTAGGGGATCTTCCATTATTTTGTTATGTGGCAGAGGAGGGCAAACCTGGTGTTTATTTGACGGAAGGCGAAATAAGCAGGCACTGTATTAATCGCGTTTAATCTTCGCGTCTTTGTATAAACTACTGCAGCCTACACTACTACAGTAGTGGAAATGGTTTAAAATACGAAATATATTCGTTACCTTGTTTACTAATTTTTTTTTTCTACGGCCCGACTTTTTAGATGCTTTGCAGCAGCCGTGGTCAATATAAATATATTTCGCGTCAAACCCTTAAAAGTGTTTTATTTAAATTTTTACTTCTCACGTAATTACAGACAAAACTTTATGACCTTACTAAGTATGCACGGTGACCTGGTCGAAAAATGTCTATTCTTAGTACCTATTTAACATTCTGCTTATCACCATTTTCAGAAAAAACTAAATACTGTTAGAACGACCCGTTGATTGCCAACATCGGACCAACGAACCGTAAAACATTATTCGTAATAAATATACTTTTGCAGTGTAAAGGCAAAGTTCAAAGCGAAACCACTGTATTACAGCCTGTCAAACATTCCTCTATACAATACGACAAGTCGTGTATTATTGATATCATCTTTCAGTCACGCGAGAGACTAGGTGTGGTTTTATTGTAACATCCATATTTATGTCAATATGAAATACAGCATTACAATTCATGTGGAGAAATGATTACTTTGAACACTCCTTTCTTATCATTAAAACTAGAGTTGAATTGATTATAGGTTTTAACAATTTATTATCAGGCGACAATTATAGGAACTTCAGCTTTATGAAAACCCTTTTTCAATAAAACCCTTTACGGTTTAAAACGCGATATATATTTGCTAAACATATTTGAAAATTATTTAAAAGTACATCGGGACATTTCGGATGCTGTCTACCTCGACCATGGCTGCTGCAAAGTATCCGAAACGTCTTGGTGTATAGTTAAATTATTTTTAAATAAGTTTAACTAATATATATCGCGTTTTAAACGGTTGAAGGGTAAACTACAGACAGTAATTGAAAAACTTGTTCCTAAAAGCATCGCAATTGTAAAAAAAGACCTTAACTGAATTATACTTTATCAAATTTCAATTTATATAATTATGTTTAAGATTGAAAGGGTTTTCGTTTCACATAAAAATGACCGAGAGGGGTGGTAATTGAGCTGTGTCGTATTTTTTTACAACTTTTACAATTTTTTAAAACAGAACTGTTTATTTAATAGAATTTGAAGTCTGTGGACTACTTTCAACAGGACACATTGAATTGAACTATGTATATGTGAAAAATAGATTAGTAAAATGTGACGATAAAATATAATTTACTAAAAATCATTAAGAATGCACCAATTTGGAATATAAGAATATTACTATTTATAAAAATGTGTTTGCCGTTAATTGTCTTAATATACAATTTTACGTATTCATGTAACTATATTACTATTAACGGTAATAAGCGACATATTAGTTAGACTTATTTGAAAATGATTTTTAACGTGTCTCCCCGTGACCCCGGCGGCTGCAAAACCCCCGAAACGGCGGGCCGGGGTTTTTTTTTTTTTTTTTTTTTTTTTTTTTTTTTTTTTTTTTTTTTTTTTTTTTTTTTTTTTTTTTTTTTTTTTTTGTTTCTGTAACTTATTATATATAGTAACACATGTCTTATTAAATAATATATAATTTATTTATATTCATTTAATCTTATATTACGTAAAATATTTTCACTACGCAGATAAAACTTAAAGAATGAAAAATTGTAATCTCCCGATTAGACGAGTAAAATGACTTAATGGAGTCATTATTCATCCTCTAAGACTCGGGGTGAAGTAGACCATCAGACTTATTACACTTCATTAATTTTAAGGTACGAATCCGGCCCCACCTTAATAGCGAGTCATTAATTTAAAGATCAATTAAAATGAGATGGAAGGCGTCATTGAGAAATAGAGGGATTTAGAAATGTTAAAAGGAATGAAATTTTTATTATCATTGCTTAGATAACAAGGCATTACTTTTGTTATAATGAAATATTATTTGAGCTTTGATCTTCTGTGAATTTATTTATTGTTTGCAAGACAATTTTAATTCTTTAAGTTTGCAGTACTTGTAATTAGAGCATGATATTATTAGTAATAATTATAATCTTAACAGAAGAAAAGTTCATTCTACATTGAAAACATATATACCTAGATTTGTAGACCTGGCAACCGTTTTTTTGCCATATAAATAATTTTGATTACCATAAAAGAGCTAGTTAACCTTAAAAGATAGACATACGCTGTCGCGGAAAATTTTAAAGAATATTGAATTCAAATATTGGCTAATTTGTACCGTTTTCGTAGTTCACGCAAAAAAAACCCCTAAAGTTGAAGATCTTTTTTCGTTTTCCCTTATTTTCCACTGTCTCTACGCTATTGGTCGCATCGTGATATTATAATTCCCTAAGCTTTTCTCGATAAATTGTTTATCCAACACAAAAAGATTTTTCAATTCGACCCAGTAGTTTCTGAGATTAATGCGTTCAAACAAAAGAACTCTTCAGGTCTATAATAATACTAAAAATAGTGTGAAGGGAATTTCAAAAGGCGTTAATAAAAACGGTTATGAGCATGAGTTTGAACGTTGTGTCAAAAACCACCACGACACGGGTTAGCCTAACTACTGTTGACACGGGTAGGAAAGTGCGAGTTGGCGATAAGTAGATTAAGATGACGAATATTGTGGTAACGTGAATGGCGTTAGCAAAGAATACACATTTTTATAAGCTGTATATATACTAATATTATAGAGGTTAAGGTTTTGTTTGTCAGAACGAGCTAATCTCACCAAATACTAGTTTATTAAGTAAAAAATATTTTTTGTTATAGATTATTTATCTAGAACTATAGCTTTAAGCTATAAAACTTCAATCTGCGATCAATAAGAGCGAAAAAATAGAGGTGGAAGAACGGGGAAATTTATTAATTTTTCAGGGCTTCCGTTGCGTGCGTTACGAACACAGTTCAAGAAAAAAATATGTTTAAAGGAATTACACTTTTTTAAATGATGAAAAAATGTTCTTTAAAGAGAAAAGAGAGAGGAGGACAGAAAGGAATAAGCAGCATCTAAACAAGATGTGTTGTCGACCTATTTTGGGTTTGGATATTCGGAAATCCACTGAAACTGAAACGCGATTAAGCTTCATGGCTTTATGGTTCGTGACCCCGACGGAGTTTCTATATTCCTACCACCAAGTTAAAATCCAGGTTACCAGACAAAGTCGAACATGTTTCAGAAAAATTATAAATTAAGGGATTAGAAACATGCTGGACCCGGTGGGGATCGAACCCACTGATTCTTAGCAATACATTGCTTAACATTAGACCAATGAGCCTGAGAGGTATTTTCTTAGAAGTGTCTTACTACGGTGTCTTGTGTTTAATAATTAAATAACATTCAGTTAATTAGCAAAACCTGAACAATATTCCTCTTCAAAATACGAGTCTTCTGTTTTTACTTCATTAACTTTATTTATCATTATAGAAATCCAACGTATCGCATTTCTTGCTTACAAAATCTTAATCCCAAGTCTCGCAGTTTGTTGGTAACATTATGAAGTGCTTATCGTGATGTTCATGAAAATTAGGTTCTGTTACCTAGATATTGATGAGCTCGTTAATGCAATAGTTATATGTATAGATAAAAAGCTACGGATTGTGGATGTGATCTTCACCGAATTCAAAATGTAAATAAATAAGTCTGTTCTTTGAAAAATCTTCTTAGAGCCCATCTAGATAATTTGACCATTAAATGAATAGAAAAGCTAAAGTGTAAACCGCGTTACGCAGTCTGTGGTTTAAAGAATGATTTAAAATAGGTTGACTTAATTTATCACAAATCTCTAGAATAAATTGGATTACCATAAAAATGGTTCTTGTAAGTTAACCTTAAAATATATATGAATATACAAATATTGTCCCCAAGATTTTTTAGATAATTTAAAGAAGAATAATTATTTTACCTATATTTGTTTGGTTTCCTGTACCGTTTTCACAGTCCACGCAACAGAAACGTTAAACTCAGGAACTACAGGTTTGATTTGAAATATTATTGTGTTGGTTAGGGCATTTATCGAGGAAGGCTTTAGACTATTAAACATCACACTGCAATGAATAGGAGCGAGGAAACACTGGGAAATGTGTAAGAGCGGGTTTTGGTAGCAGTCTTTGGTTTTAAAAATGTTTAAAAATATGTTGCCTTGATTAATAACATGTCATAGAAATATCCCAGGATATTTCACCTAGTATTTACTGGCTCGATGCTTGTCTATCCTGCTCTTTCATAAAAATAGAAAAAATAGAGCCTGTACGGTCCGCAAAAACACGTCAATAAATTCTCATAACGTTGACCTACAAGCACTAACGTCCGCCGGCCAGGTTTACAGGGCGGTGTTTTATTAGCGTGTCATCCGTCACGGGGCGTGTACTGTTTGCTCGGTACACGTAATAAAATACATTACTTTAATGCGTCGTTGGGGCTGACCTGCGTCCGTTAAAGGCTTTATCGCGATCTCAGATACATATTTAAAGACATCGCCTTCATAAATTAAACCGACTTGAACCGAGATCCACAATATTTTTCAAAACTATTTTTTTTATATAGTGCCATCATGTAACTAGAATGAAAATCTGAATGGTAACAAAACATCACTCTATACAACACAAGTGGACAATATTGGTTCTTATAGATCGCTGTTGACTATCAATTTGCCTATGTCTTTCTAAGCTTAGTTCTATATCTGAAAAACATGTATGTACTTTGCAATATTAGTGTGAACATATAAATTATTGTAGGGTTTTTATATTATGCCCTTTTAGGTATATTGCTTACTTTTTCTCAGTCTTTAATAGTTTTTTTTTAATAAGCAAACTAATTCACAAAGAGTTTTATCAACATATAGCCAATGACCTTGGTCTTTAGTTACTTCAAGGTAATTAGGTGATTTACATAAGCTTATTTTTATGGTCTATTCCCTATTCCAGGGTAAGCGATCCTTTATGCATCAATGTGCCACTTTTTCTAAAAAATATTTTTTGGGTCGTTTCCTTGCAACAAATAATTTTGACTTTCAGATTATTTGAATAATGATAATTAAAATACATTTAATACTTACTTAACAAATTATCTATACATGTTTTATGATCGGCGACGTGGCTAAAACATTGGCCATTGGTTCGCCAACCCTGGCCTATTCCTACTGGTTTCGAACAAACAAATAAAAAATACTACGTCACAAATTAAACAAAATATTTTTCATATGGGCAAATATTGTCGTAGTTAAAAGCCAGTGTATTTTATTGGGGCGTTGCCGACATGCCGACCAATTTCCAATATCATAAACCCGCCTGTATGTTGAATTGAACCAATTTGAAATGCGTGTGCTGTACGGCTATTCATACATTTGAAAAATTAAAAGCTTTTGAATGTGCTCTTTTATAAACAGCACAGTTCATTTATATTCAGAGAATCAATGGGATGTTTTATGAAATCATTCATAAAAAAAGGTTTATTTTGCACATGAACATTTAATTTATAACGAGTTGTAAAGTACACATTACACATTTTGATTTACATATTGATAGAATAACACAGATTATTTTCAGAATGAAATGATCTTTTAGAATAAAATAATATAAAAGACATTACATTACATTTAGTGCATTCAGTTACACAACTATGTTCAAACGCTAAAAATTTTTACTTTTGAAAACTTTAATATATTGCACATGTGGCACTAATAAATTAAAAAGCACGGAACGCTGTGGATTCTGGTTCAAGTCCTGCCCGAGTCGTATGAATTTTACTTACTAAGATAACTAGACAGCAAATGATGAACATTGTTCGTAATTGCTAATCATTATTTTTTAATTCAAAGTTTCAAAAATAGAACACAACGTATACAATTCCTAAACAAAGTGCTTCTTTTAACGATGATTCATATCATCGTTTGAAGAAAAAATCATGTAATCGTCTTCGTTCAATTTGTTTAATGCGTTAGAATTTATCGGTATATTATTATTGTTGAGCTCGTTAAGCGGCCTAGAGCACACCAAGCTGACACTTGACACCGCCGGACAGAAATGCAAACAGCGTGCACAGTAATTGCTGACAGTCCTATGATATAATAAAATGTGGTGCGACGTAACAACGTTCAATGGTTCGCATTGCGTTAAACGTTAGAGG
Organism: Leptosia nina; assembly: GCA_963661955.1. Taxonomy (NCBI): domain Eukaryota; kingdom Metazoa; phylum Arthropoda; class Insecta; order Lepidoptera; family Pieridae; genus Leptosia; species Leptosia nina. The sequence continues at coordinate 6,911,256 of CAVLEF010000040.1, forward strand.
TTGTGGGCTCGGATTTCAGGCAAATGAAATAGACAAGGCACAAAAGTCTATTCTATATTATTAGTTAGTTGTTATTTAGTATTAACTAAATAAGCCTTTACTTTATTAACCCACTATCTATTTATTAAAGATAGTTAAGCATAACTAACGGGAACCACAAACAGTAACGTGTTTCATTGTTTTATTAAAACAAAAACACATCACTTAGATTCAAGAGTCATACTAATGATAAACCTATACATTTTGTTGTAGCAAAATCTCCGTTTCACCTGAGCATGTTTAGCACGGATCATTGGATCATTATTGATCACCATGATCACCTTTTCTACACTAAGAGGTGTTTTGATCTACACTGAGAGATGTTTTCTTTCACACTAAGAGATGTTTTTCCACCTAAAAGGTATTTTCCTTACTAAATGGTATGTTACTTAGCCACGTTATTACAATGGCACAAAACTTTAATTCTTAAAAAAACATTTACTTACTATATAATATTTACTTAAATTCTTCGAATTGTTAGGTTCTATATAATCTATACTAATATATAAAGCTGAAGAGTTTATGTTTTTTGAACGTGCTCATTTCAGGAACTACTGCATCGAATCGAAAAATTATTTTTTCAAAAACAAAGTTTGATGCCCAAAATAACTATCCTACGCGGACAAAGTCACTGTCACAGCTAGTATAAAATTTTATGTTAAGGAGGTATGTATATAAAATTATTATAAGGATAAGTATTAAAATAAAGGATTAGTTAAACACGTTAATAACTTGTAGCGTATGTGTGTCATGGAAGTTTTGGAGTTTACGATCGCGTAGAGCAATTATCACCCGCCAGAGGGCGTGTATCGTAGCAATAAATGTCGCCGGTGGATGTGCGGGGGCAGTTAAATAGCCCCACAAATATTGACTTGGCGTCGTTTCGAAGTTTTGCTAGTTGGGAGCACCGTTGGGAATCGTGACGTGCTTGGCGCAGGGCCAACGTCCATCTGTACTCGAAAGATTCTAGTATAGAATCTCTTCAATTGAACTTACTGTTCCGAAATGGTATAAATCGCATAGGAGCCGTTAGCCGTTCCTCTCTTTTTCGGTATGGTACTGGGGCCTTACTTATTTCGTGCTTATACTTATCTTTCGTGCTGTAAATAGTAATTTTGTATGAAGTTTACATTCGTGATTTATTTTACGTGCTCCGTTTATAATTGTGAATAAATAATTGTAATTTGATAATATTAGCCACCATACGCGCTCGCCATTTTTGGTTAACTGTAGCTTTAGGTTAAAAATAAAGCCGCAGCTCATTTCACACCCGTTTTGCTCTAATCTAATAAGTTATATTAAAATTAGTCACGATACAATTATATTTGTGTGAACTACTGAAATCTTTCACATTTGTTTGAAAATGTTAACTGTTAATATGGCTTTTGATGCCAAACTTTTTGGTGGTCGGCGGACGACGTCGAAGACGAAGCTTTGTCTACATACACATTTAAAACAATTTTAACGGTTTAAAACGTGAAATGCATTAGTTAAAAATGTATAAAAATATTTTTTTACACAACACACAAAACCACACCCCCCCCCCCCCCCCCCCGGGGGAAGAAAAAAAAAAAACCCCCCCCCCCCCCCCCCTTTTTTTTCTCCCCCCCCCCCCCCCCCCTTGTGTTTCCCCCCCCCCCCCCCCCCCCCCCCCCCCCCCCCCCCCCCCCCCCCCCCCCCCCCCCCATCAAAAACCCCCCCCCCCCCCCCCCCCCCCCCCCCCCCCCCCCCCCCCCCCCCCCCCCCCCCCCCCCCCCTTTGGGGAAAAAAATGCCCCCCCCCCCCCCCCCCCCCCCCCCCCCCCCCCCCCCCCCCCCCCCCCCCCCCCCCCCCCCCCCCCAAAATTTGCTATTTTGGCTTAGTTAAGAAACCAAGGCTGAAGAGATTAGAGATCCAATTAGATCGGTGCATTTATTTCGGAGATAGGCGTGTTCATACAACAGGAAAGATGTTATACACTGTGTGTAGTTACAGATTAATATAAAACACTTAAACGGTTTAAAACATGATGTATCTTAAGTAAACTTATTTGGTATTTGTTTGAACTATGGTCCGACGTTTCGGATGCTTTACAGCCGTGGTCAAAGGCTGTCTCCAAATAAGTTTAACTAATATCCATCGCGTTTTAAACCGTTAAAGTGCTTTATTTAAGAGGACAGATGTTTTTTACCAATATCTTAATATCACACAATTTTTGTTATAATTTGAATATAGTTAAAAAAATACAATTTTATTTCTCTGGATCTCAGTAAAGTTTTTGAATACCACCCTTAATTACTTCAACTTGAATATATTTGGCTTGTAGACGTAACATCACTCAGTGTTAATGCAAATTTCCCCTTCAAACGATCTTGAATGACGTAGTTTCCTGGTGTAATTTTGTACTCGGAATTCTGCTGTCAATCACTTCGATAATATTCAGTGTTCGTAGAAAGTTACATTGAATAGTTGGAAATAGTACTTATCAAAACATAATATGAATCAAATTACGTTAGGAGCAAGTTAGGAATATTATCTTATACTAGCTGTGTCAGCGACTTCGTCCGCGAGAATCGTAATTTTGGGCATCCAAATTCGTTTTGCAACTACACCTCTAAACGACTTTCTAGACGTCGGTCACGTCCCTTCCCGTCGTTCTTGCAAGTTAATATTCAAAGCTAGACATATAGCGTCGCCGACTTTTTTAGATAATTTAAAGAGGAATCATTCTTTCCTACATATTTTTGGGGTATCTGGAACTGATTTTGCAGCGTGCGCCTCGGAAACCCATAATGATGAATAATTTTCACAATTTTTCCACTATCGTTGTTGTATTCATCACATGGCGATATTTTATACGGCCTTCCTCGATACATGCTCTAAACAACACATTTTTTTTTATTCGAACCAGTAGTTTCTGAGATAAACGCGTTCAGACAAACAAACAAACAGACTCTTCAGCTTTATATGTTAGTATAGATTAAGTAAATATAACGTATTCATTATAATATCAAGCTATCCCAAAAGTAGAACAGGGTGGAGTAGAATAATTTGCATATTTTATGAGTGTCATCAGACGACTCTTCAGTTTACATTTTTCTTTAAGGTTTAAGTTGACCAACTTGGAAACGGAAAAGATAAAGAATGATAGACGATGATTGATGATCTTTAAAAGTATTCAGACTAACTTCAAAACTCGAATACTAACTTTAACTTTGTAATAACAATTTTTTTTGTGTGAAAGCCCGTTTCCCCCTTGTAGAGCATGGGGCGAACACATTCCTGTGTCCGTTTCACTGATCTGTTCTTTTAACGGGCAAGTAGTTGATCAGACTCTGTGCCCTGTCCGACCGAAACAATTTTATGTTTTATTGGGATACGAACCCAGGACCTCTCGCGCTTAACGCAATGCTAGGCAATACGTTTAACCATTTGGCTACAGAGGCGGTCGCATCTATGTATAAATTGTATAATTTATATATACAATTGGCTTACGCGGCCATTTTGCAGTGATAGATACCTACTTAAGGTTTTGAGCTGGTGTGACGATGTGATTGAGAAATGGTTCTCAATTTTCGCTATCATAAATAGATGTCAGTCTTAGCTTAGTCAAGGAACCTATAATATTGTAGATGCCATAAAATCGATAAAAACCATTTCTAAATGACAATTAACATCTTAAAACTAAATAATTTTATTAAAGTATAACAAATAACATTGTCTCTCTTAACTAATCTATAAATAAACTTGTTATATGCATTGTAGAGGATCAATTTGCTTATATACGAACTTGACTAAAACTATATTGAGTGGACGCATCATTTTTTTTATTTCGGGTTACCTGAAAAACTCGAGATCTCTTACTAGAGTTTTTCAGTTTCCTTTGTACGACACACAACACGTACAATAGTGGTTAACCATTTTTAAAAACAAAGGAGTTTTAAACGATTTCACTTCATTCTAGCCGCGTCGCTATGCACATAAATTATACTAACTTTATTGCGAAGTTCAGCGTTCCGTTATAATTATTATTTCTCAGTCAACAGACAGAAGTACGTACTTTAATAGAACTGAATAAGCTACAGGTTATCCACTAACACCAATATCTAAAAAAGCCATCTATTAACAATGTGAAATTCAAGATTAAAAACTCCTTTTTATTTATTTTTTCAGTCGACACAACAGCACAGTACGACGCAGTGAGGGCCTATCTGAAGGAATTGGATATATCTAGTTCAGTTTGGGTCGGATTAATTAGAAGCAACCCCGATGGAGACTTTACGTGGACGTGAGTTTTTTTATCAAATAACTAGCTGTATCAGCGACTCTGTCTGCGTAGAATAGTTATTTTGGGCGTCCAAATTTGTTTTTGCAAACCTCTGCGTCTTTATAAATTTAAGCTGCCCACGACATCGGTCGCGTCCCGTCGCTCGCAATCCGTCGTTCGGGACCCGTCGTTCATGCAAGTCAATCTTAAAAGATAGACATATAGTTACGCGGACAGTTTTTTAGATCATTCTGACATATATGTTTTTGTGTGTCTTGAAGCGTTTACGTAGCGTACACATCTGAAACCTTTCGTAGTTATAAAATATTGTTCCAAATGCTTTCTTATTTGTTTAATTTAGTCTTCACTCTGTCTTTGGAAAACTTTACAACTTGTGTCTGTCTATTACTGTTTTTCACAATTTTGTTCTTTTCTGCCTATTCAAAGTTTACGTTTCACCATATATGTTGGTAATTGTGTTAAAATGTCGATAGTCCTTAATTTAATAAATAAAATATAAATTTCTAAATACAGCAACAGACGAAGGACACCTTCTATCATTCTGATGTCGGAGAAATTAATCTTTCTGAGGCAACACATCGCAAAAAAGTGGGCGCGATACACATATTGGCGTTTGCGGAAGGAATGAAAAATCGCGGGAGGTTGTTTTATGTTTTATCGAATACTAGCTGTGTCAGCGACTTTGTCCGTGTATCATAGTTATTTTGGGCATCCATTTTTTTTTTGCAAGCCTCCTGTTCAACTCTTAAGCTGTTACCCACGACGACATCCGCGTCCTGTCTTTCTCTCGTTCTTGCAGGTTTTTTCACATTTCCCGCTGTTTCTTCGCCTATTAGTGGTGTGACAGCCTTCCTCAAAAAAACAAACATAATTTTTTTAATTCGAACCTCAATACCTTCCTCAGATTAGCACGTCCAAACATACAAACGAACAAACTCTTCAGCTCTATATATACAGACAGTACTTAGTATAGATATGATTTTTTCTGGTTGAACAGTGACTATAGAGAGCTGAGCGGTGAAGGGTATTGGAGTTCAGCGCCTGACTCTCGTACTGCACCACTTTGTGCTGCGGCGGACCCAGCAGGAGATTATCGCTGGGAAGCTAGAGCCTGTGGTGGACCCTCTGTAGCTTCGTTTATATGTGAATTACCAGGTAAAAGATAAAATTAATGGTGACATTTTTATCTAGCCATTATATTGCCCGTGTTTTACTCGTCGCTAAGTTTAGCCAAATTTAAATACTGTCTGTAGTTTATGCGGGAAGTAAACATTTAAATAAAACGTTTTAACGGTTTGAAGCGCCGGCCTGTTTCGACAAATATATATGACGGAACAGATGGCGCTAGCGTAGTAGTTTATCATCTTTAGGCTCCCCGTGACTACGGCCGCTGCATCCGAAACATCTGGCTATAGCTCAAAATTAATTTTAAATAGGTATATATTTCGCGTTTAAAACCGTTAAAGTGTTTTATATACATTTAGCCAAAAATATTTATTTTCTAGTCAATGATATTTCTGCCAAACATTAGCAATATATACATGCTATCGTATATTCTTTTCTAAATCACACGATTTAACGAACTATAATTGTTACGCAGCACACTGGCCCTTTAAGGAAAAAGTAAATAATTTTGTCCGACGTTCGAAAAAATTTTTTTCGTGACTTCGAGATTCTTTTAATCGTCATAAATAACAAATATTTTTCGAACAAATCGATTCTTGTAATTATCGTCATCCACCGAATAACAAACTATAAGATTTGACACTTAATCGATTTATTTAATTGTATTTAGTACCTCAATGGGCGCTCGGAAACGATGGCTGCATGGTGAAATCACTTCCGGCACTCACAGTTCTGTACCTGCCCGAAACTGCTGCAGTACAGCTTACAACAGACTGCGGTTTGGCCGGAGTGCGACGAATCCAATGTACCGGGAGCGCAGTACGTATATATGATTTAATAATTACTTAATTTCTATTGATATTTGATTACAATTTCAAAGAAAACAAAACATATGATCTCGTTGAAATACTGATTTTATTATTCGATTTTTCCATTATTTCTCGAGAAACTATGGTTGGGTTTGGTCGGGTTGATATTCACCTATACTATTCTTGTGTGATTAATTGATAATTTTTTTACAGAAACGCGAAGACCTTCTGAAAAACTTGTCTTGTTTCGTCGAAGACAGCTCGTCTACAACACCCAACCCTCATGACTTGGGCGATTCTTTGGCCGTTACAACGGATAGTACATTATTTGATATAGAAAATAATGAAATGACAACCGTCGAAAATACAACAAGTCGCGGTGATGGTGAACAAGCCAGTAATATGAAAAAGACAACAATGCAGAGCTTTATTTTAAACAATCCCAATCAATTAACGGAAAAACATTATGAACGTAGTTCTATGCCAGATTTAAATCTAATAGAAAATAATAATCTTTATAATAACATACCAAACATTCCAAGTGTAGTTTTTAAAGATGATTCACCAAACACTGAATATGAAAATAAGTTAGAAGATGACAGACATTTTCAACATAAACTATTACATGATGAACTCGCGCGTCTTGGTAACTTTGAAACTTTATTTAATCAAGAATCAGATCATTTTATACCGCCACTTGTAATGGCTAAGGCAAAATTGAGTAACGATATGACTGCGATTTCTTTTGAAGAAAAACTCGCACAGGAGCATGATAACTACCAATTTATGAAACAATCAAATGATATGATGAAAACAATAAATACCGATAGTGAAAATACTACATTAGATCAAAAACAACTTACTGACAAGGAGAATACTAAAAAGTTAACACCGAAAAAATACAACTATAAAACAACAAAATATATCGATGCAAAGCGAAAATCAATTCCAATATTGAATCTGAAAAAATCTGTGGCTGATATATCACTTCTATCGACTACTTTGTTGACCACAACAAGTACTGAGATTCCTACTGTTGGACACACTGATTTTGCAAAAAAAGCAGACTCACGTGATAAAGATGACACTTCTATAGAACTGACAGTTATAATTAGAGAACCCACTGATGTACTTGATGACTCACATAATAATACTTCTAATATGTCCGTACAGACTATAGAAACTGCATATGATATTTTAAACGTGACGTCAGAATTACACGACGAGGCAGAAGAACGTGTTAATGTTGTTACTGTACCTAACCTTATCATATTAAATGATGACATTATTAATATAACATTAGGTAGTAGTTTCTTTGAAGGGACTGGGAACGAAAGTAAAGCTTTGGACAATTTGGATACCACAATTAATGTGCTTCAGAATATTTCAAAACAATCAGATAATCCAGAATTTTTTCAAAATACTTTAAATGTTCATATTAATTCTACTCCAACAGATATAATAATACAAACAGGTAACAACATACCCACAGACTCGACTGAAAACAATTTCAATAACACAAACACGAGTACTGACAGTTATTTAGGTAACCACGAACTTCAAGAAGGACCTTTATTGGCTGATATGGTTCTGATCAATATTACTCAAGATATAACTCCTAACATAGTTATTGATAATATCACACAGTTTACAACTTCCTTCGAAAACGTGGAAAGCAATATTGAACAACATTCAAGCAATAATTCTAGTGACGAAGATATGGATGACTTTCAGTCTCCATTATTTTCTGGCGCAGATGAGCCTATTCACAAACCCCTTCGATCGCGAAGGCCACAGACTGCTCAGAATCGAGCTAAGAAATTTAATCCTTTCCGCATATTAGGTTAGAAACGTTATCCTTTTTACTATAGATCCTTTGACTGCCAAGAAATACCTTTACACGTTGAAGAACTGAGAAACAAACCCAATTTCTATTTTCATTCTAGACATTACGTTAGATTTAAGTCACATAATGTGATCGCACAGTGCACTTAGCAGATTTAATTAGATTATTACTTAAATGCCATTACCATGAATATGTTACTTAATACTACGCTACAATTATTATTATAGCTTCGCACACCCATTGCTGTAGAACATACTTCATATTGACTTTAAGAGTTTAATTAGTACGAGAAAAATTGATTAGTAAATTAGTGTGCTCACGTCGTGCATTCCATAAACCATGCGCTTGCGCATTAGTAATAATATCAACCTTTCCCGAATAAAATCCTTCCTTTATAGAATATACTTACAATACTAGTTACCGATTAAGACGTGGCGACCACTTACCCTGTATGGAAGTTGAACGCCACAGATCGAATATCACATCTAGCGCTTATACAGCCATAATTCATTGTAGGTTAATAATATAAGATGTTGGTAACACACGCATTAAGGTCAAAATGGTAACTTAGTCAATTCACGTAAAGTAAGTATAGCCTCGCTATGTATCATCTTTTTAGATATAGCTAGTCACTTAGAAAGCAACTGAACTGTGAAAACATTGCCAAACTATCGAAAATATCATATTTACCACAAAAAACCATTCATATCATTATGATATAAAAGTTAGTTTAAGTTAAAGTATATTTTTCTTTTAAATTTCGAATGAAAATTATTTAAAAAAATATCCTTACTCAATTCGTAAGTCCTTAATGATTTAACGCCTGTGTGTCCTTGAAAAATCCGTTTCAATAAATCTTATTACTTAAGATGAACGCGATTAGATAATATTTTACCAACTTGATAAAGTGAAGGGAGGCTGTTCTACAAAAAGTAAATTAATATTTTATAATCAATCACACTGTAGTACGAATTTTATAATAAGATATTAAAACTAATCTAATATATAATGTGTTTTATTCTAAACTTATGTCTTCAGTCTCGAGACTTTGGATCTCTGCGTAAATGGAGTAAGTGCATATAAAACTATAGCAAAAACATTGTGACGAACATTTAGTATTATAAATATCTCATTAGATAGATGAGAATATCATTTTAAATTTATTTTCTCCGATGGAAGAGGTGGGTAGACAGGCAAGGAGTTTACTTGATTGAAAGGGAAATACCCCAACTACATAACATCAAAACAAGTTTCGTTGTAGACCTTTAAAGGCTTTGAATCTTCTGAAACCGAAACGCGATTAAACTTGTCCAACTGCTTGTGGTTCGTGTATTTGTCGAAATGTCGATATTCCTACCTTCAATTTCATATCTACATTCCAAGACGAAGTTCAACATGTTTCAGAAAAATTATAAAATGATTACAATCATCTTAGACCTGAACCGAACCCACGACCCGTTGATCCATACATTACTACCGGTTAGACGTAGAAGCCTGCCACGTTGTTCTTATTTGATCAAATGTTAATTTAATTAAGCAGAATGATTCTGTAATTTTGTCTATGTAGCGCATTGTTCTATTTTCAGTTTTAACATAAAAATAGCATAGCTCTAAACTTAAGATACAAAACGACGAAGCTTCTTAAATAAAACATTTTGCAATTTTAAATTTTACTCAAAGACTTGTTTTCAGTTTCACAAGATATTTTTCGAGTGCTCCAGTCTCGAGACTCTTTAGTCGAGTTGTCTGTTGGACAACGAACTTAAGAGCACACAGTTGCAAATACAATTTACACTCTTTATAACGGTAAACACTATATAACACAGACCTAATGTTTAGTTTACCTTAAAATCCACACTTTACTAATGTACTCTTTATAGGGTAGCAGAGATTTTCTATCAAGACAGCCATATCTTAGACAAAGACATATATTGGCTGTCTATATTATTCACCATTAAACATTTGACGAGGTTTTTTTTTGTCTAAAAATATTCCTCACCATATATTAAAAAGACTAAGATGATGGTGTATTATCTTATTTAACGGATGAAAATAAAATGTGTAAAACACCTATAGACAAGACACGTAGGCGTGAAATAGTTATTTTGTGTAGCGTCCCGTCGTTCTAGCAACTTACTCTTGAAAGAAATATATAGTGACGCGGACATTTTTTTAGATCATTTAAAGAGGAATCACTCATTCGTGCGTATTTTTTGGCTATTTGAAACGGTATTCGCAGCGTAAGCAACGGTAACCCGCAAAGATGAATATTTTTTCTTGTTTTTGTGTAATATTTCAATTCGAACCAGTAGTTCTTGACATTAGCGCGTTCAAATAAACAAACAAACTCTTCAGCTTTATATATTAGTATAGATGGCGAAAATAAAGATAGTCAAAGTATATTTTACCTAATCTAGCAACGCAAAAGACATTAAAGATTTTATTGTTAATTAAGTTATTGTTCTTTCTCGACTATTTATTATGAGGACGTTTTAATACTCTGTACGTATAAACCTGAGCAACAACAACGTCCACTGAACGAGAAATGAAACTTTTAGAACAAAGGAGAAGAAGAAAGCTGGATTAAGTACAGTGAAACCAATGTTAAGTATTAATTTGCGGTTCGAAAATATCTACATTTGGCGTTGAAATACAGTTAACAGTAAAGCTTTGTTATATTGCAATACTCTTGAACAAATATTTGCAGACCACTTTGTCTCTGACTCGTTTTGTTGAACCTCAAGTTTAAATTAAATTTCCAATACGTAAACATTGTGAAGTACTACAGGAAGTTTATTGAAAACGCAAACTTGGTAAACTTGAAATGAACGAGTTTCTTAACGTTATTTCCACCTCTTGTTACAAAAATACTGTAAATTTGGTAAGAGCTACGCAATTATAGGAAAAAGTTACTTATAGAAAAAAAAAGAGTAATCGTAAACTGTATTAGTTAAATAGTCCCTAGAAACTATTTCTTGTTAAAAGTAAAAAAAACCGCGTTTAAGCTTGTCTTAGAGTTTCAATAAAATACGTACTATAACGGTTTAAAACGCGTACTATATTATAACCTAGTAGATAAAATAATGTGTAAATAAGTCTAACTAAAAATATATTTCGCCTTTTAACCCGTTCAATTGTTTTATTTAAATGTCTACTACTCGCGTTAACTACAGACAGTATTTGTTTTAGAATGTTTTTAATGCGCAATTAAATGTTTACCCTCCCATCAATTACACATACATATTTATTGTGAGCTATTTATTGATGTTACTGTAGACTGGATCCGGATTTGTACCAAAGATGACAAATAAGAGGAGAGAGGAGGTAAATAATCAAATCGAGTTTCAATTGCATTTAGTTTGCTATTCATACTATCCGCAGTATCAACCAATCTCAATAAACTCGAATCAAGGCGGTTCCGGCACGACAGTTCTACAAATCATTGTGAATAATGGATGAGACAGAATATGTCGTGTGACCTCTGTCCTAATTTTCGGCGTCACAGTTCAATACTAGCCATCGTGCACAGTCCTCGTTTAATTGTATGTACTTAAACAAAATACATAATTAAATACGGTCTGTAGTTAACGCGGGTAGTACACGTACGCGAGTAGTACGTACACGTTTATATAAAACACTTTAACGATTTAAAACGTGATATATGTTAGTTTAATCACAAATTATTTTAAATAAGACAAAAAATATAATTTATTATTATTAATTTGAAACGTAAAGTTTTCAAATATTATTTATTATTTAACTTTTGGTTATTAGCTGCAGTAGCCCCCGCACTAGGATTCATTGTGTCGTAGGCGGCTAATGTCTTCCGCAGAATTATAAATAAAATTGACTAAATACTAAGGGCCTATATGGTAAGTAGTATTTAGAGAGGATTATTCACAACGATATAGTGAATACAATTTTGACTGCCAAACATACAATACATTTTTTACTTTTTTCAAAGACTTTTTATTTGTAATATGTATAACTTAAATGTAACTTAAGAGACACATTTTTATAAATTTAACCCTAGTAGATAATGGGGTAAAAGGGATGACTGTAATTATATTTATTAACTAGCTGAGCCAGCGACTTTGTCCGCGAGAATCGTTATTTTGGGCATCCAAATTAGTTTTTGCAAACCTCGTCGACTTTATAAAGTTAAGCTGTTAACCACCCGACGTTCTTGCAAGTTAATCTAAAAAGATAGACATATAGGTTGGATTTTTTTAGTTAATTTCAAGGGAAATCATTCTTCCGAACACATTTTTTGAGTATCTTGATCAGTTTTTGCAGCGGACGTATTTGAAACCCACAGAGATGAATTTATCCCGTTTTGTTCACATTTACCGCTGTATCCTCGCTTCTATTAGTCGCAGTCGCAATTCCAACCCATATTTCTTGAGATTAGCGCGTTCAAACATACAAACAAACTCTTATTTAAAGAAAGACTTCATATATTAGTATAGATAAATTATTACGCTTTCGAACGCCATTATTTGTGATCAAGGTTTATATGAAAACAATAATCCAGATAATACACAATACAAACGTCCATAACTTTTGAATTTATGTCCTGTGATGCGGACAAAAATTGCTGTTTTATTGAAAATGGGCAATACGGTTACAAACGGCGTCATAAATACATGGTCGGATCGTTATCGACAACATTCCGATGTAGGAATACCTAAAACATTTTCAACGCATCGCAAGCGTTAGCTGATGGAAACCGGGTATTTTATTTAAAACAAATCTCACAAAAAATATATAACCTATGTTTGTAATAGATTTAGGTTTTAAACAGGTGTAAATACATTTACATTTTACATACACCATCCGATTAATTAGTTTATTTTATTTTATAATTGAGAAAAGAACAACAATATTGTTATAAATGGTTCGTTTTCAAAGCATAGAGGCCAATGACCACATTTTACAGAGTGAAGTTCATGCCACAGATGACACAGGAATGAAATATCGCTTATCTATAGGCCAAAAGACCTTTTATTATGACCTTTTTTATTTAAATGAAACACTTTAACGGCTTAAAACGCGATATACTAGTTAAACTATTTTGAATTTTTTATTTAACTTCCGCCCGACGTTTTCAAAAAAAAAAAAAAACATATTTAACATGTTTTAAACCATTAAAGTGTTTTATTTAAATCTTTTAAATAATTATTATTATACTCGACGTTTCTAACGCTTTTCAGCTATCGTGCATGAGTGGTACCTACTTTCTATTGTCGTTGACTTTGATTACATCCCATCCCGCAGCCATTTCAAACTAAATAAATTTTAATCTGTCATTTAATATATTGACCAGTGGTCCAAAGTGTTTTTAATGTATTTTAATGACGATTACATGCAAATTGTGTAAAATGTCAAAGTTAGAAAAAATACACTTTTGTGCTATAATTTTCTTATAATTATTATTGTAGCGTCTGGAATCGTATGACGTCAGATTAAAACGTAGATAATTAAAAAGCGAGAAGCGTCCTTGTTTTAATGAAATAAAGGTGAAATTAGCACGGCTAATTAGAGCCACTGCGGAGTTCACTAGACCCTCGTCAAGTGCTGTCAGTCCTCGCAGTAATGCGATGTATAAATTACTGTCGCAACGGCAGGTATTTTGAAGCATAATTTGAATCCCAGCCATATTTTACTCCTGTGTTACATTAAATCTATCATAAATGGCTAATAATCAACGGGTCGTGGACTCGATCACCAAAAAATCCATCTATTCAATTTATAGGTTTCCTGAAATATGTTGGTCTTCGTCTGATTGGTAAAGTAAGAATATCAAATTCCGTCCGTATCCGAACAACCGTCCACAGATGAAAGCGCAATGCGTGTCGCTATCAGTCTGTGGATTTCCGCACATCCAAATTCGGCTAGGCGAAAAAAGGCGCCCCCCCTTGTTTTGTTTTTTTTTGGGGGGGGGGGGTTCCCTCCCCCCGGGGGGTTCCCGGGGTTTTTTTTCCCCCTTTTTTTTTTTCCCCCCCCTTTTTTTTTTTTTTTTGGCCCTTTTTTTTTTTTTGTTTTTGGGGGGGGGGGGGGGTTTTTTTTTTTTTGTTTTTTTTTTTTTTGTTTTTTTTTTTTTTTTGTGTTTTTTTTTTTTTTTTTTTTTTTTTGTTTTTTTTGGGGTTTTTTTTTTTTTTTTCTATAGTTTACGCGAGTAGTACACATTGAAATAAAACACTTTAACGGTTTAAAACGCGATATATTAGTTAAACTTATTTGAAAATGATTTTTAACTTCGGGCCGACGTTTCGAATGCTTTATGCAGCTAGGCATATATATAGATTTATTTTAAATTGGATGGCATTGGAAATAAATGAGTCAGTCATTTAGAGGTTTAAACTGACTTTATTGTCTACCAGTGTTTGATTGGTAAAGAAATTGTTTAGATGCAAATATTTTTACCGCACAAAAGATATATTTTACGGAAACTTAAAAAAATCACCAAAAAGGCTCTACATTGTATGAACGCGGCGTGTTGTTACTCAACAGCTTATAATGTCGATCAAAATATCCTGTTAGAAGATGAGTGATGTTTTTATGCCAAAGTTTCACATTATGACCGAGAAGTGATGTTTCATCATTATTGATCGTTAGGATTATGAGTTTTCTTCAAGGACCGGCTGAAAAAGTTTGCGTTTCGAAACAACTTTTATTTTCGCCTTAATAAATTAGAGCCAAACAGAAATGCAAGGAATTAACTTATTTTGTAACCATATTCTGTCCTCTCTTTTATTAAGTATAATTTGTTAAACTGATACAATAATTGCTTCAATCCTTATAAATTAACACAACAATCCAGATATTATCATATATAAATATTATAAGAACTAAATTAAACATTAATAACTTTTTAAATAAAACACTTAAAACGCGCTAAATATTCGTAATCCCTTCTACCAGCGCTGCTACAAAGCATCCGAAACGTCAGACCGTAGTAAAAATAATTTTTAAGTTTTACTAATATATATCGTGTTTTAAACCGTTAAAGTGTTTTATTTAAATGTGTTCTACTCGCGTAAACTACAGACAGTATTTGATTCATAATTATATATTTTTTAAGTATTGCAGTTTATGATAGATTTGATAGAAATATAGTTCAGCAAATTGTTTAAAATTCAATCAGTTTGCACGCGCCATTTAATATTTCTGTTAAGTGCATTATTTGATTAATATGACATATTTTATTCAAGCGAAGCTGTGAAACATGGATAAAGTTTGCCCACGCATTCGGTAATGCAAACATTAATTATCCACTAATAAATTATTAACAATTCACAGTTTTACGACTTTCCAATGAATATGATGGATAAATACCTATACTGTTTTATTTATCAAACAAAAACGGACACAGAAATATGTATGCTCCGAAGGGTAATAAAATGATAATATATTTTAATCACCTTTTTATTTAATATATTAATATTAAATAGTAAAAATATTATTTTGCTTTTATTTCTATTCTGTATTCCTTAAGGAAACACAGATATTACGTTGAAAGTATTCTAGAGTAAAATATATAAAAAGCTCGTTACGAACTCTGATGGTGATACAGACGTCTGGAAAACGGAGCTCATTTGTATCCCTTGGCGAAAGCAAAAACTGACTGTAACCGTCCTGATAAACGACTTCTGATTATAGATACTGAACATTATATTTACATAATATTTTGACGGGCCCCTTGGACTAATGCTGTATAATTGTATTATAGTGCAGTACCCACGATACGACAAATAATCAACGGGCCACTTTTTACTAATCAAATTATATTTTTTTCTGAAACATGTTGAACTTTGAAATGTGGCTGTTAAATGTGTGATAGTAATATAAAATTGCCTCCAGGTCCATGAACCACCGTGCACAAACGAATAAGCCGTGAAGTTTAATCGTGTTCCGGTTTCAGTCTTTAGATTTCCAAATATCCAAAGCCACAATAGGCCGACAGCGCATCGTGTTAAGATGTAGTGAACCCCATGCTTGTCTGTCGTCTATCATAAGAAAATATATATTTTATATTGTTCTGTTATCTATATATTTTATAATATAGAGATTTGGAAAGGAAAAACGTACAAATTAAAAAGTCTTTTTTTGTATCCCATAACTAATATAGAAGCCTCCGTCCTCATTCTCTCGGCTCGCTGCCCTCCACTTTGACTTAGCAATTAGAACAAGGCTCGACACTTCAACCATGATCGAATTACTTGCTATTTAATTTAACTTTGAACCTGAGGCGTATCGTGTTTCTGGGTTTTATTAAAACGTCTACAACCAATACTAACTTACGAATAAGCTTTATACAACGTTTAAATAAAACACTTTAACGGTTTAAAACGCGATATATTAGTTAAACTTATTTGAAAATGATTTTTAACTTCGGCCCGACGTTTCGGATGCTTTGCAGCAGCCGTGGTCACGGGGAGACTGTTTTAAACCGTTAAAGTGTTTTATTTAAATGTGTACTACTCGCGTAAACTATAGACAGTATTTTATACGACGTGTTTAAATATTTTGTCTTCAAAGCTCTATTTTTAAGTATTTAAGGAATGGTAAGTAGATATCATATGTTGTATAAAACAAACGATAACAAACACGACATTTATTATGTATTCGTGATGTCGTGGCCAAGCGTAGTTAAAAATAAACTAAATAGTTTGAAAACTTTAATATTTTGCACACAATGGCATGATATAATAAAAAAACAATTTAGGACTCAAATTTACTACCCGGGCAGGACTGGAACTGGCATCTACAGCATTCAGTACTGTTGCTCTAACAAATTGAGCTACCGTGTCACCGTTGTTTTCAACCAATTGATAAATGCACCTCTCGCGCAATGTAATTTTAAACCGTTAAAGGTGAATTAAACAACCATTACAAATGGAAAAATTACGACACTAATTGAGCTACCGTTTTAAGTTGTTTAGAGTAACAGCACGGAACAAGGTGAATGCCGGTTCAAGTCCTGTCCGTATCGTAATTTTTTTTCAATTTATATTCGAATTTTTAATTTATGTAGTGCTATCTATGTGCAGGATATTAGAAGTTTTAAAAGTTGGTTTTATTAGTACCAGTCGCGTAAACTACCGGCATACTTAAGTGTCTATGTGGTTTGAAATATGTAGGTATACAGTTTTTCAATTCATTAAACCTAACGCAGAGGAAGCCAATTTGGTGTCTGAGGCAGGTGCAGGTAGTAGCAGTAAAGTCATTGCGATCAATTTAACAGAGCACTTAGTGCGCGCCACTCCCGTCACGCTACGTTACCCCCGGCCTCCCCTAAAGCCAAATTATCATCTATACACGTATGCATGTACTGAAATTCACTTATACCTCCACCGTTTCTACGCCGTCTTTGAGGGTCTCGTATACACGGATTTTTAAATACACGTTAAATTTGGACCTATAAACTACTCGGTATTTTTCATGATTGAGGAGAGAGGTAGAAGCATGAGGTTTACTTGATTTCATACCATTTAATATCCAGATTTACAGATGATGTCCAACATGTTTTAAAACAAAAATTAAATTGAAAACTTCAATATTTTTACATGTTGCACATGAAGGCACTATATAATTTTAATATCGAAAATAAATTGAAAAAATGTTCGACTCGGGCAGGACTTGAACGGCATCGTCAGCGTTCTCTGCTGTTGCTCTTCCAATTGAGCTACCGAGTTCTGTAAATGTCCTGTGTCAATTGGTAGACCAACAGCACCTTAACCTTACGGACCTATCTTAAAAAAAAACACAAAACCAAGGACTATAATATATAAAGACATAACGTTAAATTTATTCATTAGCATTGTTAGAATATATTCTGTTTCAATTGTTGCAGTACGTAGTATAAAACTCGACTAGAAAAAAAATTACAACCTCTTTCGTGTTTATGGTGGGCCTAAGTTAACTATACTCTGGAATATCCAGAAGCTAATATCACTAATAAAAGCTTAGCGTATGCGTTTAATTTTTAGGCGAGCGTAAAACAGCAGGTACATTATGGCATATTGGGGAAAGTAGGGCAGGATGATTGAAATCGAACGGATTCATGGATGGCTCGTTACGTTTATGATGATCCAGCTCAGCGGGAGACGCTCGTGATATCAATTTATTTTCTAATTTCCTACCGTTTTTACTATTTGAATGTACTATTGCGATCGAGTGAGTCATGTGGGATGTTTGCTACGCCGTATTTGTTGGCGCCCTGTTCAATATTGACACTAATGTCGACGCATGACATGTAATTACACGAAAGTATGGTCGTATATTAATAAACTATAATAGGATGGCATGGTTATGAGTCTCGAGAGTATTCCTGCCGTCACTTTTCTTATCTCCTTCTTAGATATCATCAATATAATTAATTATCTTTGTCACGAAAACATTTTACACCTATTAGAATCACTTTATGAATGTTCTCTAATAGTATTATGAGCTGAGAATATATGGTGAAATAACAAAAAAGGTGCATCTGAAATTTACGAGAGTAGTAAAGTTGTTAGTTGTCATAAATTTCAGATGACGAAATATATTATGTAATTATTTGTAATTAAAAAATCGTAATAAGAAAAAAGAGAATTGTAATAAGAAATAAAACACTTTATGTGTTATTTAAATAATACCTCTTCTTACGTTACGTTTTACACGTATATAAAAGAAGCAGGCAAACAATATATGCACCGATCTATCTTTACTGATAATTTAAACGAGTTGATTCAGACACTAATGAGAATGCACCCAACATTTCCAGTTAAAATGTTTGCACAGTTTCTCTGTGGCGTTTAAATGTTCCTACCATTATATGAGATGGTTAACTCGTTTCTAGGATAGCTTTGAAGGCTTTTAATTACAGATTTCAAATGAAATTTTCCGGTGCACTGCGCTTAATAATTTCATGAACGATTTAGTTAACTGAGGTCATCGAGGTTCACCGCTCCGTATTTCAAGAATATTTTCATTCAATGTGATGATCAATTCAAAAATATATAATAAAGAGAAATTTAATTTCTTTACTTAAAAAAATGAATTATACTTTTCAAAGAACTTTTGCTTTTTGTTTATTATTCCTTACACATATTACCCACTTAATTGCCCTTTTTTTATTTCTTTTCTCTTGTACTCCAGTTGGCCTGGAAGAGATCGCTGCTTAGCGATAAGGTCGCCTTTTATTTATAAGTCAGTACGTAAGTTTTTTATCTTTTGTACTTTATGTGGTATATATTCTAAATAATAAAGCTGCAATAAATAAATATGATTGCACACACAATTGTAAGTAGTAATAAATAGATAAGTTAAACTAAAGATACTTATATACTAGTAGTGTCAGCGACTTCGTCCGCGTAGAATAGTTGTTTAGGGCAAATTAGTATTTGATCACCGCATGTGTATAAATTATAGTTGTCACACACGATGCGATAGATATATACTATTGTATCTTAGATATTTTTTAGATCATTTAAAGAAGAACCATTATTTCATACATATTCTTTGGGTATCGTGAACCGTGTTCGCAGCGTACCAACGTACCACCCATAGACTAAATAATTTTCCCCGTTTATTTTTCACATTTCCCGTTCCCTTGCTCCTACTAGTCGCAGCTTGTCAATGGTTTAAGTATAGCCTATAGACTATCTCGATAAATTCTCTAACCGTCACAAAAAGAATTTTCTATTTCGAACCAGTAGTTCCTGAGATTAGCGCGTTTAAACAAACAAACTCTTCAGCTTCATATATTAGTATAGATAAATATTATACAACCATATATACGAACAGAAAAAAATAGTAAAAAGGATGGCTTGGTCACTTGGCTCGTCCTGTAGTTAATTTCAATTCGGTAAAGTAAATTCATGCAGCAGCGAAGATTTTTACTGAAACAGACAAGAAGAATAAACATTCGGAATACAAATAATAATTCAATACATTGAAGCAGCACGTTGACACCCAGTTACACACAGAAGTTCGATAGACTATATAGTCTATCAATGAAAAAATGAAATTGACCCGTTAAAGAAAGTTGTGTGTTATATACCGTGCCGCATGCAGAGATTAAGGTATTCACAGAAGTAGATATATTCTTTGCTATTGGAAAAATCATACTTTAAAAATAATCAAATTCATAGCGATCAATAATAATAATAATTTATTAAATATACCTAATGAAAAAAAATATTTTAAAACTTTAATATTCTTCACATGTCTCCCTTGCACATAATGGCACTATATGCAGAAAATTACGACACGGACAGGACTTGAACCGGCACCCACAGCGTTCCGTGCTGTTGCTCTAACTATAACGTGATATTCATGTCATCGTCAAATTTCCTTCAACTCACTGATACACGCACCTCTTGGCTTCCTACCACCACCCCTCTTTTTAATCACAAAACTTCATGTATGAACAAAAATCATTGAAGTAGATTCGTGTCGTAAATTTTTTTTATAACATATTTGCTCGTAAAGTGGTTGTAATTACACCAATTTCAATATCGTAATGTATCTCATTACGTACTTGTGCGATAATGTAATGTAAAAGGCACGTGTTTTTTTTTAAAGTTTTAAGATACTCTACTTCTCTACTCACGTCTAAAAATGAACGATACTTTTAAAAATCTTAGCAAAGAGGTTTTATGTCAAGAAAGTGGTCAATATTTTATGAATAAAATTACTTTGAATAAAATTTAATAATTTTGACAATAAATTTCAACCATTTATCTATAACAAAAACACAAAAATATTAATTTACTTTATTAGTAAACCTGGCTGTTTTTGTACCTTTGCCTAAAAAAAAGGCTGATGCGCGCACATCGCTTATTTGTGGACAAGTAAAAATAATTCCGCGCGCTTTTTGTTTTCGCTGTATTGTTTTTATTTAAAATGTCGTCATTTCCTCGTAAATATGTTATAAAACGTCGTATGACATTCGTGCGCTTTAAAAATTATAGCCTCGGCTGTAATTTTCCTTACCGCACTTAGTAATATAATGTACTATTTCAATGTATAATCGATTTTTAATTTATATGTATAAGGCTAAAAGCCTAGACCCTTTACTATTAAGGATTAGCATAATATATGGTACATAGAACCCTTGTTTACGTGTTTGAAGACGAAGGTCGGACCCAGTTATCTGAGACGTTTGTCGACGACATGTCAATTTGTACCCGTCAGCGTGGGCTGGGCCAGCTGAAACGATGTCCAATATCGGACAGCCGTTATAGGTAACCGTAATCTTTCATGCATAAAATGACAAAAGGAAAAATCTTCGTCTTATTCTGAATTGAGACCTTCAGTTTGATACATGTATATCTATACTTCTAATTTATAAAGCTGAATGGTTTGTTTGTATGTTTGAACGCGCTTATCTCAGGAACGACGAACGTAATATAGCCTATATATAAAACATTGCACTGTGACTAATAGAAGCAAAGAAACATCGGGAAATGTGTAAAAAACCGGGAAAAAAATATTCATCTCTGTGCGTTTCAGATGCGTACTCTGCGACAACGGTTCAAGATACGCACAAAAAATATATTAAAGAACGGTCCTCTTTAAATTATCTAAAGTTCTCAAAAAGATGTCCCCAATACTATGTGTCTATCTTTTAAGATTAACTTGCAAGAACGACGGGCCGCGGCCGACGTCGTGGGTATTAGTTAAAATTTTATGAAGATAATGGGGAGGTTTACAAACAAATTCGGATGCCCAAAATTTTTCTACGTGGACGAGGTCGCTAACAGAGCTAGTAAAGAATACAACAAAAAATAAAATTGATATGAAATGGTTCTGTCATTGTATTATCACGATATAAGTCTTAAGCTAGCTTAAAGGTAATAAATAATACAAGATAACCAATAATTTCGTTATCATAGTATTGTTATCTGTAGCGTAAGTTTACACCAGTGGTAGGTTTAACAATAAATAACTTTTAACTATAACTAATATAGTTCGCGTTGAAAATGTTAAAGTATTTTTTATTTATCGCTAATAATAAGCAATACACATTCATCTTTCTAATATATTACACGATATTTAATTGGGGTTTTATTTCTTCACAAAAATACATCTCGTATAATAAATTTCGTTCATAAATCTCGTGAACCCGTACAAAGAGCCGGGAATGTTAAAAATGGCGACAAATTCTTCACCACTTCCAACACTTTACAGTAAATCTTAGATCGCACTTGGTAACAAATGAGTCATATATTTTTATTCTTACGAGCTCGTTGATCCATAGTTTAGGTAGGAATGTAAATCACGGGTCATGGATGCGATTCCCGCCAGGTCCGATGTTTCTAAAATCAATTGTAACTAATGAGTCCTATATGTAATTTTACTCTGACGAGCTCTTTGATCCAGTTTAGGTAGGAATGTAATTAACGGGTCATGAATTCGATTCTCGCCAGGTTATTGATTCTAAAATCAATTTATTTTAATAAAACACTTTAACGGTTTAAAACGCGATATGTTTTAGTTAAACTTGTTTGAAGATTATTTTAACTACGGCCCGACCTTTCGAATGCTTCGCAGGAGCCGTGGGGGGAATAAGTTTAACTAATATATACCGCGTTTTAAACAGTGAAAGTGTTTTATTTTAATGGGTACTATTGGCGTAAACTACAGACAGTATTTAATCAATGTATTTTCTTTTCTGGATTTAGACTGGAAAGTTGTAATATTAAATAGGTGGTAGGAATAGCGAAATTCCGTCCGGGAAAACTCCAAATACCAATTTTTAACTAGTGAACTCTATTAAGAGGCAATATTTTAACTAAGTCCATATAAGTAATTAGTATATGAATAAGTTTGTAGATGTAAACAAAGACACTGAGCCCATTATCTTTTGTAACCGTATTATAATATCCCAAGGAAAACAATAGGTACGACATTAATAATACAATAATATACACATTCTGAACACTTGCTAATAAAACCTTTGTTATGGACTGAATGCTCGGAAGCTATGTGTAAACAAAAGCCAATTTCGTTTATAGTTTTTAGTTTAAATTGTCCGCTTAATATTTTCATTCTGAGCTCGATTTCTATTATATATGACCTTATGAAACCAAATTAACAAAAAATAATAAATTGCCTTGAATAATGAAGGTTTATAGTTATTAAAACGAATTTGATATAAAAAAATAATAAAACACTTAAACGGTTTAAAATGCGAAATATTTAAATTACACTTATTTAAAAATTATTTTAACTACGGCTCTACGTTTAGGATGCTTTGCAGCAGCCATGGTCACAGGGAGTTTCCCGGGCTGGTAAATTTAACTAATATATTTCGCGTTTTAAACCGTTAAAATGTATTATTTAAATGTGTACTACTCGCGCAAACTAGTCAGTTTAATAAGAAAAAATATATTCCAAAATTCATTTTTATGTGTATGTGACCCGAATGTACTTCATTAATGCCGTAAAAAATTAAATTCAAGCGTTACGTGGAAAAACTAAAAAAGAGTCCGGGCTCGTCCGGGATTTGAACCCGGGACCTCTCGCACCCAAAGCGAGAATCATACCCCTAGACCAACGAGCCGAATACTTAAGTATCCAAAAATAGAAACAAAAATGCAGCCATAAGAAAGTTAATGTAAATACAATAATTTAGGTAGATTAAATTGATAAGGATTATAACAGGAATGATAAAAATATTGTTTTGTTAATTTGTGTTTGTTTATAAGAGAACAATATCATGTTATTTATTTTCAAAGTTAGTAAGTACGACATCTTTGTTTAACGAAAACTGAAATGTCAAAGAAGGAAGGGAGGATTCCAGAGATAATCTACAAAGGAAAAATCCAAAGCAAATTGAATGACTCAGCTGTTTCAATTACTTTTAACAAGAAATTTGATTCCAGTTTACACAGACACACATTTGAATTAAAACACTTTTAATGTAATATTTATAAAATTGGTTTTCCTGTACGGCCCTGGACCACGGCTAGATAAACGGAGAACAAGTCATATATTTCTCGTTTTAAACCCTATGAAGCCTCTAATAAATAAAAATATACATGAACTATAACTAAGTTAAACTATTAACTAAGATTTACATTATAAATTCTAATTAGAATAAAAGTGTCATTGTAAATTGTAATGACTTATTTCGTTAATACGTAAACACATCCAGCATACTTTAATCTACAACTTGTCTGATGATATCAAAATTTCTGAAGCAACATAGAGCTTTGATATTCACAATATTAAAATTCAGGAATGCGCCGTATTCAGTAGCTGAATGGAATATTAACTCACAAAATACGAAAGCCATTATTTCACTTGTATTCTTTGAGAGCATAAAAATATTGACTATTTCGGCGAATGGATAGAAACGGTATTTAGCCGTCAGCAAAGCGAAGACAAGGAAGATAAAGTCAAACTTTCGCGGCTTCAAGTTCCGCTCGTCACATAAATTAATAAATCCCTGTTATATATAACTATGCAGTTGTCTAATATATGTTGTGTCATACTCGGTTTTGTGATAAACAAATAAAAATAGTGGGATCTGAAAATAAAAGTTAAAAATCTATTTAAATAAAACACTTTAACGGTTTAAAACGCGATATATTAGTTAAACTTATTTGAAAATGATTTGCATGCTTTGCAGCACCGTGACCATGGCTGCTGCAAAGCATCCGAAACGTCGGGCCGAAGTTAAAAATCATTTTCAAATAAGTTTAACTAATATATCGCGTTTTAAACCGTTAAAGTGTTTTATTTAAATGTGTACTACTCGCGTAAACTATAGACAGTATCTAGTTAAAAATCTATTTAGAGTAAAAAAATTCGATGACACGCGCGGGATTTGAAAAAGCAACTATGACGGCGTTCAATACTGCTCTACCCTATTGAGCTACCGTGCTTAACACATCAACATGGAGATAAAAAAGTAAATGTAACGTAACGGATAAATAATTGGATATAAAGACAAAGACTTTAAACTCTAGTGTACAACGGAAAATCAAAGTCTCGACCGTACAAATTTGGGTGTACATGCCTCTAGACCATAGTTCCCCAATCTTTGTTGTATCGTAGACCTCTTGCAATGTTTTTCCGTGTTGAGTAGACTACTTACTGATATTGATTTCTTGTAAATTTGTAACTGTAGTGAAGTTTAGTGTTAAAAACTTAAAGTAAAAACACATGTTAATTTATACATTTATTACTGAATTTAAACTAAAACTACTTAAAATAACTATGTATATGTTTTCATATTATAAAATAGTATGATGTAAGTAAATAGGTACTATTTCACTATCGTGGACCCCCATTTTCATAGTTGATCCATAAACCCCTGGGGGTCGATATACTTTGGGAATCACTGCTCTAGTTTTACCAATTTGGTTCGCGATATGCTATAGATCTACAAACAATGGTAACTAGTGAACGGCAGAATTGAATAGCACGAAAATGCATAAACATAAAAATAGCGCAACGGCTGAATCCATCGGATCGTTGGCTTATTTCGGTCGAGTAGCTTTCGTAGTACCAACAGAATAACAACTCCGCTCGTGAGCTATAGGTATGAATGAAGCAAAATTCCCAGCATCAAATGGAAGAGTCGGACTCGAGAGGTTTCGTTGAAAACGCGCTCGAGTGCCGTAAATGAAATAAAGCTATTCCCTGTATCAACACTGGATGAATTCTACAGTTTTCGTTTCTATACGCAATATTCTTCGTTAAATAGAGAGGACCTTCTCCGCGTCCTCAGTCTTATGAACATTTTATCAAATTCAGAATACCGAATATATGAAATATGTTAACTAATGAATAGTTATTTTTGTTAACATCGTTTTTCAACCACACTTATAAATCGAAGCTGCTACCAACGACGTCGTCCGCGTCACAGTCGTTGTTGCTAGTTAAAAAAAGAGACATACTCTTGCGGATATTTTTTTGGATCCTTTAAAGAGAAATCATTCCTTCATATTTATTGTTTTGGGTATCTTGAACCGTTTTCGAAATGGACACCCAGAAGGATGAATAATTTTTCACATTTCCCGCTGTTTTTTCACTCCTATTAGTCGCAGCGTAATGTTTCAAAGCTTATAGTATATAGTGTTTCTTGTTAAATTCGCTACTAACACAAAAGTAACTTTTCAATTCGGACCAGTATAGGGAAGGGAATAGTTTTAGAGACTAACGCGTTCAAACAAACAAATTCTTCAGCTTTATAAATTAGTATAGATATCGCAAAATCCGTCGCCTCCGTAGTTTTTGATTGACGTGTTGCCTAGCGTTCACCCTGAAAAGTTGACACCTACTTGCCTATAAATAAAATGGATCAGTTAATAGACACAAACATGTGATCGCCCCATGCCCCCCACACGAGGGAAACGTAATTTCATTTTATTCACAGTTTAAATATTTCCAATACCGTGCCAGCAATAATTTCGTGGAAGGCTATTAAGCCTAGGGGAAAATCTCATTTCCTGGTGAAGGGACGCGACGGGCGAGTGTTGCGCAAAATTTAGGGCAAGTACGTACCTACATTCTTGAGTTTTCTGTTCTAGTAAATAAATAAGACGTCCTCGGTAAGTAGCGCTTGAAAATGTCTGCTGTGGTTATTTAGAAGACAGAATATTTTATACAACCAGAATTCTTTTGACAATACAACATTGGTCCAACATAGCAATATATGGTTAATGAGTCGTGGGATCGATGCCCAATAGGTCCAAAAAGTTTCTAATAGCTTTAATTTTTTTCTGAAACTGGTTCGACTTTGTCACCTAGATAAGAATATCTAAATTCCATCCGGGTCATTAACCATGATCCAAAAAGGCGTGAAATTTAATCGTGTTTCGGATTGAGTTTGTTTTCCGAATATCCAAAACCAAGATAGGTCGACAGCTGTAGATGCTATATTTGTGTAGGCTGGTTTATTTCATCTACCATCAAGGGAACTCCGTGCTTGTCTGGCCACCTCGCCTCACCAAAAAACTTGCATATAGGGACGTCAAATATGTTTGTACATAAACATAAGCAATCAAAACGTGTTCGTTTGTTTTGTTCCTATTCTTGCTAGTGGATAGAGTTTGAATGGTTTTATTATACTGTCTGTATATATGTATGTATCCAGAAACTATTCAATTCTTCTCCGCAATGAGGCGGCGGCAAGAGCTAAAATATGCTCACGCGAAAACCGCAACGGAATAGTTAAAGAGTTTTATCGATTGATAATCGATAAAACTCTTTAACTATTCCGTTGCGGTTCATATAGAAGAATGGTAACATTTGTATATACAATATAGTAAGCAGGAAACGTGTTTTTTCAAATCCTACGTAGAAGTTAAACAAATTATACAATTATTTAAGTACTGTCTATAGTTTACGCGAGTAGTACACATTTAAATAAAACACTTTAACGGTTTAAAACGCGATATATTAGTTAAACTTATTTGAAAATGATTTTTAACTTCGGCCCGACGTTTCGGATGCTTTGCAGCAGCCGTGGTCACGGGAAGACGAAACGTCGGGCCGAAGTTAAAAATCATTTTCAAATAAGTTTAACTAATATATCGCGTTTTAAACCGTTAAAGTGTTTTATTTAAATTATTTAAGTGTTATAGTTTATTAATTTGAACACGGTTGAAAACTTTAATTTTTATATTTAACATTAATATTTTTCAATACACACGATAGTATTCTATCAACTAAAAATCGACTTTAGATTGAAAAAAAATACGACTCGGTAGCTCATAGATTAGAGCAAGAGCACGAAAAGCGGATGCCGGTTCAAGACCCGTGTCGTAATTGTTTTCAATCGAGTTTTAATTTGAACATGATAATTTATCTGAATAACATTATCTTGAAAACATTAATATTTTTCACATGTTATTGCACATGAAGGCACTATATAATTTAAAAATTTTCGGCATCGAGAGCAACAGCACGGAAAGCTGACGATGCCGGTTCAAGTCCTGCCCGAGTCGAAAATTTTTTCAATTTATTTTCGATTTTTAAAATAAAATTATCTTGATTAGTAAATTATGTGTACCAAATTATACATAGTTTCCTTTGTTATTATTTTATATATGTAACATATATAAAACATATTTAACTGTTCAAAACGCGATTTCTTTTAGTTAACTATTTTTATCTTACGAGCTGATTTTTGCTGCTTCAAGGAAACGCATGAAGGGACTTAAGACTTTCGTAATAATAAGTTACATTTGTTACACTAACGCCATCTGTTTTCTTATAGTTGGTATTTGTAGTGACTTACGTCTTCGCTGACTCGTGAAAATTATTCGACTTATATTGTTTGTTTTAACCATTGACAAGTGTTGCATGAAATGATTTTAATAGAACTTAAACAAAAAAAGCTACTTTTTACGCCTTTGTCGTGTATGCAGAGCTTTAGAATAATATCTTTGTCATAACTCTCTTTCATTGTACTAATTATGTACAAGGCGCGTTGCGGTGCCCCGGTTTACTTAAATTATGCTTAGAGCGCTTATCTTGTTTAACCTCGTCGTTCCCTGTCATTATGGTTCCGCCATTGATAATTGTCTCAAGTTTTGGTGTAAGTTGAGCTTTTTCTCTTTTTTTAATTGCTTATCTGTGTTTGCTGAAATTATGCTATTTGAAGTCCTGGTCCTACGAAACGATAGTGCATGAATTGTAAGTAACCTATTTTGTTAAACAATTTTTTATAATATATATGTATTATAAAAAACCTAACAAATGATGTTAAGTGTTTATGTATAAAATAATTAATTAATACAATGTGAAATTATCTCGCTTGTGTTAGCTCGGGGCCACAGAATATACGTCTTCTGTTCTGTTCTATTCTAACTTCTATTCTATCGAACTGACACCGTGAGTCAAATATGAAGTTAGAAATACCAATCATGAGGAAACAAATGGCGCTAGCGTATCAGATTTTACTTCCATTTTCAGTCCTCCTGTAACGTCTTCCGAAACGTTTGCTTATTGTTAAAATAATAAAAGATAAGTTGAAACCGTTTAAAATGTTTTAAATGTGTATTGCTCATGTACACTAATAACAATGCTTGCAAATATACTACGCGAATGGTACACATTAAAAAGAGTATTAACGATTTAAAACGCGAAATGTATTATAGAATAAATTTTTAGCTTTACAGCATCGGAAAAATTGGGTTTTAAGTTAAAAATAAATTGAATAATACTTTTTGTGTTTTACATCGCTAAAAGTGTTTTGGTTAACATGTGTAGAGGAAAAGTGCATGAAAATATGTCATATGTTTTTAAATTGTTTCGCTTAGGACATGTTGTGGAATAAACAAACACATACTGCATAATGCAACTTCACATTATGAAGGTAAAATGCACGCTCTATTGCCCTCGAGGTGTTTCGTCTGCAAACTGACAAAAGGTGGTCTCTTATGTGCTATTTAGTCTAGCTATAGTATACACTGATCCTACTTATAACACTAAACTTTTTCAATTTGGTTTCATGAAAGAAGTACTTTCCTAAGAATTATTTCTCACCAACTACTAACCACAACGTCCGTGTCCCTTCGTTCTTGCAATAATTGCTAATCTTAATAGATAGACAAACTGTGCGGACAGTTTTTAATATTTTTTTTTGCTTTTTTTTGAACGATTTTCGAAGCACAGCACTGAATTTCTCTGTGGGGCAAAAAAACAGGAAAAAAAAAATATAAATTTTCCATTGTTTTTTCGCCCTATTGGTAGCAGCGTGATGTTATATAGCCTAAAGGCTTCCTCGATAAATGGTTTATTTTTTTAAATTCTAAGTAGTTCCTGAGATAAGCGCCTTCAAACAAACTTTTCAGCTTTTGATATGAGTATAGATATCTAAATGACGCCTCTGTAGACAGGTTTAAAACGTATCGCTTATATGCATGTATTATAGTATATATTAGTTAATCCTATTGGAACAAAAAATATATTTTTCCGGTCGGGGGGGCACCGAAGTTTCAGATAACTACTTGCCTGCATCCAAAACGAATCGATGAGTTAAACGGACACAGAATTTGCTATCACCATGCCTCACGAGTGGGGAAGGTTTCGTTAGACCAATCGAGAGTTATAAGAGTCTAACCATCTTGGGGTCAGCAGCGTAGTGGGTCCTGAGTTATCTAGAAATCTTTTGTAAAAGAGATCTTACCTAGGATTGGTAAATACAAACTAAAGCGACTGCTATCTTATGCTATAATGGTTTTTACGTGTATTTTAATAATTCTGCCCTCAAATGTTCAATCAGGATACGATCCACATCAAAGGGATTAACCGAACTCGTAGGTGGACAGTTTCACGGCTGTTTAAACAGGGTGTATTTGAGAAGGATTAGATATTAAAGAGATTAGGGATTTAGTCACTGTAAATCGAGTCGTGAAACCTCTTATTGCGCAAAACGTGTTAACATTGTTTTATGATAGAGTAGGACAGAAAAGGGGTCACTTGCTGGTAGGTTAAGTATCCTAGAAATAAAACATCTAAACAAGATGCTAATTTATATATCTTTGGTGAAAATGGGGCACAATGTAATGCAAGTAACACACCGGGTCGCCTTACTAATAAAACAGAAATAAAAACGAATGAAAAGGGACTATTGACATCAGCCTGCTCGTACTTGAGTTACAAGAAGGCTTTCAATTTTAATTACTCTAAGTATTCATGAAAAAAGCCTTAACATAACTGAAAAGCCTTTAATCTTTAAGGGGTTCTATTTAATTTAATTTTAAAGGTTCATTAAAAGTGATTTAGTGACTCACGACTGGAGTAGGAAAATATATACTGGTTCCATTTTTACATTTAAATAATCATAAAAACCTTACTACCCTACTTTGGAATTAACAAATAACACAACACTAAATTATATGAAAGACAGATTGACTATTCAATCGGGCAGAGTTGCCCCATAAGCAAGTTGTCGGTACAACCAAACTTTCGCATAATGAGGCGCGCACGCGCTTGCCGCCACTACTTCATAATATCCCCTTCTTCATGACGTCATCTCAGTATTCCTCTAACTCAATAAAAAATCTTTGTAACGTGAATTTTAGAAGGTTAAAGAAGGCGGAAATTAAAAAACGTAACACCAGATTTCAGGCCTGTCTGTTGCACCGATTAGTTACCTAACAGATTATTAACTCTGTTTGACCAAAACGTTAATTATATTTACCCGGGATTCGAACTTAGATCCTCTCAATGTTGTCAAATAAGTTGAGCCACGGAGAGAGATATATGATTAAAGTTATATTTGAAAACTATTTTACCGAAATTATATTAGAATTAATTATTTCAACCATATTATTTAATTTATGTTACATCAGTGTCAATCCTGACTTTAACGCTTGTCCACCAAACACATAATCACAGACCATGTAAAACTAGTTAATAGAGCAGGCCTACCACCGCGTCGGGTCACCGCACTATCACTCATTCGTGTCAAATATGTGCATCATAGAATTAGAATAGCTAATTTATGTAGCACACATTTATTTAATATGTGCTTATAATTAAAGTAGTTGTGCCCAAGACGTCGTCTGCATCCCGTTGTTTTCGTAAGTTAATCCTAAAACATGGACATGTCGCGGACATGTTTTTAGATTATTTGAATACAAATCATTCTTTCGCATCGTATGTAACGAAACCCCGAGAGATTAACCATTTTCACATTTTCCACTATTTCTCCGCTTTTCTTCTTCTCTGAAATTTTATAGGGTTCCTCGATAAATGCTCTAACTAACAAAAAAAATAATTCGAAACATTAGTTCCTGAGTTAGCCCGTTCAAAGAAACAAACTCTTCAGCTTTATAATTTTAGTAATTAAACAAATAAACTTACTGATAGTAATAAAATGGCCGACAGATTCTTAAATACAAAACACTCCATGGAAATGAAAGACTTAAGGAATTTCTTTTTGGCTTATATTTTAAACTGCGCTGTAATAAGAGCTGCGTGGTTTCGACGCCCAACTTTGACTAAAGGCGAGTATAACTTTTACGGCGATTAATTACTAAATTGTGGTTGCCATTTGGGTTAAATCAAAGCGAAACTTTCATACAACTTTTTTCACTTGTGTTTTGCTACAAATGCTGAGCTCTGCGTTACAAAGTTTACTATAAATAAGTCGACGGCGCATTTTGTTTAGATGTTATATGGCTAGAGTGTTTCACCGATGATCAAGTGAACTCCGTGCTTGTCCGTTCTCCTATATCATTAAAAAGATAATTATCAACGTTATACTATTTTATCCTTCATTATTGTACAGGTAGAAATTGGGTCCTGAAAAAAGGATTGAAAAAGTGTGTCCTCAATTTCATTCTCCAATTAAGCATATTAATCTACCCAACGAGCCTTTTAATTTCAGAATATTAACGCGCTAGTTTCCCAACCTCTTTTCAGTTATTATTAAAGTTGGACTCCATTTTATATCGGACTCTCGTAAATTACAACTGACGCTAATTTAAATTAACATTTCCTTTATGGTTTTTGCACGAAATATATTTTCGGAAAGTCTTTTTGAGAACTACTCTTGACTTTACTGCAACATGAATAAATTATTATTATCAGAAAGAATTAAAAATGTCTATTTATGTAGTGAAAGTTTATAACCTCATTTGTTTACCGTCAATGTTATTCTCGAGTTAAATATATAAAAAAAATACAAGTAAATGTAATCATGTAGTTATAGTGTCAGGAGTATACTAAGTATTGTGATCACGTAATGCAAATATAGTCTATGTAAAGCCATATTATGTATGTTTTTATTTTCTAAAGAAGGGGTGATATCTCAAAACGAACACATAAGTTGAAACTATATTTTTTTCATATAATTTATACATATTTGAATTAGTTTTAACATTTATTTTTCCATAATACTTAATACTAATATTGCACTTTATACTAGCGTTAGTTCTCGAGGAGAATCTAGAATCTAGCAAATATATAATAGGTATGTATAATGTATATATACAGTAATACTAGACACGACCTTTATCCTACTATAATGACAAATATATGCAGATATAGTTTGTTTATTTACGAAGAGATTACAGTTCTGCGCCTAAAAACGAAGCAATTTCAGCAGAACGTTCCCCCGTCTAGATTTAAAACGGAAACGGCAGGGATGGAGTGTTTGCGTTGGATAATTGAAGCATTTTGTTGATTTGGGATTTTGGATTTGATAGTTTAGCGTGTGATGTGATAACTGGGGCTAAACGTTGGAGGTTTTCCCTATTATTCCTATCGTGACGGATTTAAGTTAGACACACCACACTGTTCCAGTAAAGGTTGATGGGGTCATGACTAACGCTAAGCTTTGAACTTACGCCCACCTGCACTCTACAGCACGCAGGTAATACCTTCTAGTTCCTTGTTGGTACTTCCTTCAGCTGGTTCATTTCCTTAGAATGAATCCAAATACCAAATACCGAACCGGTACTAGTACCCTTGTAGACAGCTACACAAAAAATTTGTAAAAGCTAATTATCAAATTGTAAAAACTTATTTAGATATAAAAAAAATTACAACATGGACGAGATTCATCGGCATCCACAGCGTGCTAACCAATTGTGCTACCGTGTTTTTAATTGGTCGTCACATTTAACATGAAAGTTTAATAAAAAAGTCCGCATAAATTGTGTAAGGCTTTCACGGCCATCGTTCAGCATATCATTGTCTTTCGGGCTGTTCGGCCGATGTGAGCGAGAAGAGGTTCTCGACGTTTCGCCATCACGTGTGGATACTAAAAAAGTCCGTAAAAACGTGGACTTTTTTAGTATAAGACACTAGTTACAATAACACATAAACACTAGTTACAAGTTTACTATAAGACACTCCAAACAACTAGGTATAACTAGTTCGTCACATTAAATTTATATCAAGGAAATGTGTTAAAATCATATTCCGTAAAGTTGGGGCTGTAAATTGAATCCCGCGTTCGCCGCGCTGCACCGCAAAACTTTGGTACCGTGTTGTTATTGCGCTTTGAACATTCAACACAACTATCTGAAATTTTTTAGGGTTTTTCTAAAGTTAAATTGCGAGGGCGCGAGAGGTGCGTATATCAATACGTTGAAAAAATTAGACAATGACGTGTAAGACACGGTAGGTCAATTGGTCGGAGGATCAGCATGCAATGGCGGGGATGGTGGCAGGAATATTAAAATCCGTCCAGTATATTGGTCACGGTACGAATCTGAGTAGGTAATGTTGTTTTAAGCTTGCAACAAAACGTTCCTGATACATGATGGTTTTTCAAAAGATTGTGGTAGGCACCTAGGTCACCAGCCACCGTCCACAGGTGGAAATGTAGATTTCCGAGTACTCAAAGCGTTGGCTTTGAGTACCTACTAGTAAAGGTCGATAGCCTATTTTCTTTAAATGTTAAATGGCTGCGGTATTTCACCTACCGTCAAGCGAACCCTGCTTGTCTGTCTTCTTATATCAGAAAAACATCTTTACCGTGAATATATAGCTTAACTACATATATGTATATAGAAAAGATTCCAACTATCCGTTTAGTTTACATCAGTTTGTACGAGGAGGGTTATATATTTGTTTAATAGACTGATATTCGGTAGTACGCACATGGGGTGGCATAATATATAATATAGTAACGATACCTTATCGATTAAATAAGATTCGCGTTAAATCATAAGAAATTATTACAATTTATAACCACTTATTCCTATGTAGCAATAAGAAACATGATCTTATTTTTTTTGTACACAGTTGAGTGATAAAATCTTCTTTTACTAATATATATATGACATAATTTATAACTTAAAATCAAACGATTTATATAAAGCTAACGTATAAGGTAACGTAAGGTAGGCAGATAGGCGTCGTAACGCGTTACGAAGAGTATTTTCCAATAAGGAGCTGTGACATTAAAATCTGTTTTATATATTGCAAGAAAGATATAACTTCTTCAACATTGATTAAATTTATTTCGGGTACCGGTGTAACCTTTGCGCGTTTCCCATATGTAATACTCTCATAAATAATTGTGGAAAAAGCGTTCGTAAAGTTCGATCAGGACTGCCCCGGGGGGAGCGGTGCTCATAAATCCAACTTCGTATATATTCGCCGCTAGGGTTTTGGTTATTTAGGCAAGATAACTAAACGCTCTGTACTTATCGAGAATGATTTACAGTTCTATTATGTGAAACTACACTAGAAAGATAATTTTATATGTATATTTCCATACTACATACGTCGATGGTAGCAATAATCAACGGGTTGGTTATCAATCTTCGATTCCCACTAGGCCAACATTTTTCGAAACAATTTTTTTTTTCTGATACATGTTGGTCTTTGTCGAGAAATCTAAATTTTAAAAGGGAATCGAAATTTCGTCCGCATCTTCGATTTTGGTCTATTTCCGAATATCAAAAGAGAAAAGAGGACGATAGCGCAGATGTTATCGGGCATCGGATTCGGCTGAAACATCTGATAATAATTAATATTGGTCTAGTCTTTATATTATAAGTTCATCGTCTACCATTTAACTTGTCACAGCTGAAACCGAAGCCGAAGCCGAATATGTCATATTTCAATAGAGCGATGCGTTACGTTGTAGGAAAATTAAGCAAATGTTAGTTTAAAAGACTTTATTCTCATAAGATTGCTTTCACTTCAATGAGATTAACAAAAAGACTTAAAATTACATGGATATAGGATTAAAACACATAATATGATATAGTTAAATTCATAATATATCAATATTCGACTATAAATTGAAAAAACAATACGAGTCGGGCTGTAATCAAACCGCCATCATAATCGATTTTTTATTTTATATAGTGCCATCATGTGTAACATGTGAAAAATATTAAAGTTTTTTATACCATATCTTCTTCGACTATACAATCGTAATTAGCAATTTTCGAATACATAGAGGTAAATTATTAGATATAGAAACTCCGTTATAAAAGTTAATAATAAAACGTAAAATAAATTTACAGCATTGACTTCACTCGTTGTATATCTATTGTGGAATAATACTCGAGTCTGTAAAATATTCAGCTTGAGTTATCTCGAATGTGACAGACGTAATAAAAGCCACGTAATATATCAAACGCAATACAACGTTTGGAATAATTAATACCTACACTTGGTTGCAGATCGAATTACATTTCCTTTTTATTTTCAACATCTTTAACATGTAAAATTAAGTTTAAAAATGTTTAAAAGAATTTATATATGATATAATAAAAATAATAAGTCTAATTTTAAATTAAAATAATAAATAAATAAGTTTATATACATAATAATAAAGTTTATTAAATTTGTTCGAAATTAAAACTTCTATCCCGTTTCCATTTCATCAATCATTACGTCATCAGACACTTGTCTGCAGTTTACGCGAGTAGTACACATAAAAAAACACTGACAGTTTAAAACGCGATTTCATTTTATTAGTGAAAAGTACGGATTTTATATCGCGTGTTAAAACGTTAAGGTGTTATAGCAATTTGAAATAGATTTCTTCGCCCCATCGAAAGTATTTTGTAACCCCAGAATTGAAAACCCTGCGTATTAATAACAATACCTTTGTAACTGCCTTTAAATGCTCTAGGTATGCAAAGTTTTTGGCACGAACAAATCCTACAAGATTAGTTCACAAGACACTGCGGTTACGAGGTACGGATTACTACGTCTTAGAATCGGTGAATTCCCGTATATTGAAGTCAAACATAGTTTAAGATAAGTAGAATTGCATACCTATTACTACAATGGCGAAAATAGTTACGTATATTGTTTTTTTAAACGTTGAGTGTTGTTTCGTTATTAGGATCATATTAGGTACATAATTTTAAAACAAAACAAATATAATACACGCAATAAGGATAAAATTAGTGTACCGACCAAAAAGCTTAATAAAACAAGTATTTTTTTCAAGGTAACGTTATTTTAAGGTTAAATCGTATGTATAACGAAAACTGCTTGAAGGGTTATTATAACGTTAATAAATATTTAAATAATAACTGTTCGTTCCTACTACACCCTTAACTTGGGTACTGGTAGTAACTGTAAATGTAGAGTTTTGAATATTTAACTGTTTATAAATGATTTTTGATTATTTTTTGATAAAAAAGTTATACTCTTCTCTAATCCTACTTTTTAAGGTTTTAGGGACAAAAATGGTATTTTATGTAATTAACATTAATTAAATAACATCATATCTAATTCAAAACTTATATACACTACTGCTTTTAAAGGAGTTGTATAAGTATATGCTTTTGCTTTTTAAATGAGGTCTAAGACAAATAAATGTATAAAGAATAATTCTAAAAAATGCCTGTATTATAAGTAAGTAGTTTATCAGACTTCTGTATCCATCTTGAACACTTATTGTTTCCCTAGGATTCGAACTGAGGACCTTTCACCCTTAACGTGATGCTAGGACGCTATGCAACACGCTTTAAATAAGACTAAATTAAAATTGTGATAATTAAATTATTTAAGAAACTCAAAGTCAAGTCATTTTCTTTCTGACCGAAGAAGGAGAAACCATCATCGCTCTGCTATTATTACTTAGGCCACTGTGGGAGCATAAAAATAAATATTGCTCGCAATAAATTCGGCACGGTAGGCGTGATATGGCTGAGAATCGCAATATTCCAGTGAGCAAAATTAGTCTTGTCTCGTTGCTACTACGCTGGAAGCAATGTATCATATGACAACAAACTGCGACCTACTTCTGCGACGAGAATAGTAAAGACCCAAGAGTATTGATGTATCGAGCTTGGAGTTACCTGCTATTCTTATTAGAAAAGGTACAGATGTGAACCGAAATAAGAAATATCTTTTCTATGAATAATTGAATTATTGTTCTAGACAACAAACAAGATTTCTTTCTAAGTACTGTCTGTGTTTTTTTTTTTTTTCAATAATAGAGGAGGATAAAAAGCCAGCCAAAAGCCCAGCCTATAGCCCAGCATTTAAACAATTTTAGCATCCGCTGTCGACCTATTTTGGGTTTGGATATTTGGAAATCCACAGATTGAAACCAAAACGTGATAAATTTAACGGCTCTTTATGAGCCACGTCCATAACACCCATAATTGAGATTTCCAGACGAAGTCAATATATTTTAGAAAAATTATAATTTGATTAGAAAAATGGCAGACCCGGTGGGGATCGAACCCACGCCCCATCGATTATTAACCGTACATTGCTACCATTACACCAAAAAGCCCGTCGATAGTTTGTCGTGGTTTTAAAGGCGACTAGAACACATTTATATAAAACACTTTTAACGGTTCAAAGCACGAAGTGTCGGGTCGTCGTTGTGTATTGTATTTAAAATATTTTTTTGTGGTTTATGCTAGTAGCACAGCAAAATAAGCAAGTAACTGTTTAAAATAAGAACTTAAAACTTTACGCCCATTATTAACTAAGTAATTCAATCCGTTTAAGGTGTTTTTTATTTGAAAAAAAGAAAAAAAAACTATATTCCTATACTGACTATAAAAAGAACGACTTTATGCTATTTTTTCGATATTCACGAGCTAACTTGAACAAATTTAATTTTTACATTTGAACAACGGTTGAATTCGATTAACTTGTGAAATAACACAAACATATTCCAACAAAAGCTATATACTTGAAATAAATTGAAATGTGGAGGCAAACGTTATTTAGGTAAGCAGATGTTTCCTTTTACATTATGTATATAGTATAAGTAAGTTTGTATATTATACATACGATTATTACAACTTTGTATTTTATAGGAGACTTATAAAATTATGATTTGAAAATCCTTATATTATTTAAATAAAACATTCTTACGGTTTAAAACGCGATATATTAGTTAAACTTATTTGAAAATGATTTTTAACTTCGGCCCGACGTTTCGGATGCTTGGCAGCAGCCGGGGGCGCGGCCCGCGGCCGCGGCCCCCCCCCGGGGCCGCGGCGGCTGCAAAGCGCGGCGGGGCGGGGCGGAGTTATTTTTTTTTTTTTTTTAATTTATTTTTTTTTTTTTTTTTTTTTTTTTTTTTTTTTTTTTTTTTTTTTTGCCCCCCCCCCCCAAAAAAAAAAAAAAATTTTTTTTTTTTTTTTTTATTAATTTTTTTTTTGTGGGTGGGGGGTTTTTTTTTTTTTTTTTTTTTTTTAGTTCCGATCTAATAATGATTTTTCGTATCTATTAGTTCTTTCTTATGATTATTAGGTGAAATAATTTAAAAAATTGTCCAACAGTCGGCTTTATCAGGTCGTATTCTAATTACAGGTGGTGTTCGCGTTTTTTAAGGATAAACATAGTGGTATGCAGTTTTACTAAATTAAATCAATAAGGTTTTACTATTGTTAGTTTATTAATTTGCTAATATAAAATGTGTATATTAATAAACACATATCGTGTTAATATGGACACAAAATAATACTTCCTTCATATATTTAGTGCATATAAATATGAATTCTAAAATAAACGCTAACGGCAAAGCACAGCTGTTAACTAAACAATACTGATTTTTCCAGTGAGAACAATTTTCTCCACATGCGCTTATATTTTACAGTAAACTTCAAGAAATGTAACTTTCTTTAATAGCTGGCTTCTGTTATTCTTGCGGCCACGCTTACACGAAGTTACTGCAAAGCAAAATATGAACATAATAATGGAATTAAAAAAATTAACTACACTTTATTTATAGTCAGTAAAAAGTACTTCATAAACAAATGTTGAAAAAAATCGACGAGGACGGATAAAACAATTTTATAAATTTGTATTTGACAATCCCAATAAGAGCGCACAGTAAAATCTATCTATCTATATCTATACT
Source organism: Leptosia nina (assembly GCA_963661955.1). Lineage (NCBI taxonomy): Eukaryota > Metazoa > Arthropoda > Insecta > Lepidoptera > Pieridae > Leptosia > Leptosia nina. The sequence goes on from CAVLEF010000040.1 coordinate 6,951,107, forward strand.
AATATTATAAATGCGAAAGGAACTCCGTCTGTCTGTCTGGCTTTAACTCCGAAACTACTGAATTGATTTAAGTGATATTTAGTACAAAGATATTTTAGAGCCTAAGAAAGGACATAGGCTAAATACTTTGAATGCCAAATAAAAAGGGGATGAAAGTTTGTATGGAAAGTTTGTGTTGTTGAAGTAGAAAATGAAACTTTCTTCTTTGGCTTTTTGCGAATAGGAATAGGAGTAGGAGTGGGAGTAGGGCTGTGGATGAGAGTAGGAGTGATGTTAGGTAAGAGTGTTGCGGCAAAGTAGCACTAACGACATAGATGCGCCCGAAGATTAAATGCGCCCTTTCATAAATAAATAAACTGCATAAATAAATAAAAATTCTAACACTATTCCACGCGGACGAAGTCGCGGGCACAGCTAGTTCATAATATATATTACTTAGGAAGTACATTTGCGGTTACGTTTTGTTACGATTGGTAGTATAGAAAACCGCTTCTTCCCACGAAGTAATTATTAATACGGACGGGACTGAATATTACAGATGGGAACGCTGAAGGGCTCGTTGGTGTAATGGTATCAATGTATGGCTATCAACCGGTCGTGGGTCACCCACCGGGTCCAACATATTTGTATCAATTTATATTCTTTCATATTGGACTTCGTCTGGAAAATTAGAATATTAAATAGGTGGTAGGAATATCGAAATTCCGTCTAGGTGACAAAATACAGATAAAGCCATCTGTGGACTGTATTCTGTCAAGTTTAATCGGATTTCGGTTTCAATCTTTAGATTTTCAAATATCAACCAAAATAGGTCGATAGCCTAGAATCATACATATCATATAAAAATATATTTATATAATTTATTCCAGCTAGGTTTTTAAGTGATATTTTTAATATATTTGTAATACATATATCTATAACATAACATTCAAGATACTAACGCAGGATATACTAAGCCCGTACCTATAAATAACGCATTAAAGAGAGTGTTGCTCAATATATTATTTACAAAAGCGGGCTTTCCTTTAGAGAAGGTTGAAAGCACTTTACCTTTTAGTTCATGCAGAACACACTTTGGAACGTGGCAAGTGGAATGCAGCGGAGCGTTATACCTGGATGTGCAAGTAAGCGGAGAACGTAACACTTACGTGAAATGCATCACTTTGAATATTTAGGTCTTTGAAAAATCAGTAGTAGACATACTTTTCGTTAATCTATGCCAGTGGTTCCCAAACTCTTTTATCATAGAATCATACATATTATTAATTGAAGATTAAATCTATTTATATGAGGAAACTTGCGTTGTCGCTGAGTTTTAACGAGGAAGAGAAGAGAAGCCAAGACTTCTTCACTATCGAAACCCAATTAATTTTCATGCACCCACGCTTAAAGTGTAGATTTCCATTTTATACCACGTAGACTCCTCTATTCACTTTGGGTATTACTGATCTATACTAAGAAATAACTGAACGTTTTTTAACGCGGTAATCTCAGAAATTCTGGTTCGAAATAACAAATTATTTTTGTGTGGTTAGAGTTTTCGAGGGAGGCTGTCGCGCTACCCGGCCGCGTTGTAACGCGAAAACGGTTCATGATACTACTAATACTAAGTCTATTAACTAATATCAAGATTAACTTGCCAGAACGACTTGTCGTAAGTGAAAGTTAAATTTATAGAGTTGAACAGGTTTTTGACAAATTTTGATAAATTATTAATCTACGCAGACGAAGTCGCTAACAGATAGTGTCGCTAGTGGATAATATTGAAACAGTGGGCATGTTGGCTTAGCGTATTTTACCTCCAATTAAGGATAAATGATAAATATATTTCGTTTATTGTAAGGCCTTTTGCGGTCATTTCGCAAAGAAGTCGTTCTCAGTCAATTACGACGGTCGAATTCAATTTTAATGAGGCTGTTAGTATATCTTAATTATGAGTTGTTCCTTTTTGTCGGCTAAGGTTGTAGGAATTTCTTTCTCCTATATATTTATATTCTTTATTTCTTTAGGCATAATATTGAATCGTTCCACAATTATTTGTACTTCAAAAACAATTGTGTTAGTATTTAATGATTGGACAATATATTCAGAATACTTCAAATATCCACAGCCAAAATATGGCACAGTGCATCCTGTTGAGATGCCATTAGGCTCCTCTATCATTTAAAATAAAGAAATGTATGTTTAACTTCATACCAGTTTAAAGGATGTCTAAAGATTGTTAGAATGAATTCCAATAGTCAAACAACTGTAAAATAATAGTAATTCCTTTAATTCATTACTTAAATATCACATACAACAACATGGCCATTTGGGCAATGAAATTCATAGGATAGAAAAATAAATGCGTGTACATGTTCTCACTTTTACTAACAAGTAGTCTCATTAAAATATCAGAATTGCTATTCTTGACTTTTAGGTGTCACGAGGATTCAAACCTATGACCCCGCGTTACCGAGAGCGTCAATGAGCCATAGAGGTGGTTATGATAAAACTTGGTTTGGTAATGGCTAAAATACATCTCAAAACATGTCGTCATTTACATATAAAATCAAGTAATTATTCTACACAATGAATCTGGTATAGAATACAGAGCGTAGAGTTGTGTTTCCTCTGGCGAACGACTCTGGTTACTCTGTTTCACAAGATTCGTCAACTCCTGAAGCGCTTCTTCTAAGATATTTTGACGTTTCGCGAAACTGAAATGAAACACTTCAATGGTTAAAACGAGGAAGCTCCCTGTGACCATGGCTGCTGCAAAGCATCAGAAACGTCGGGTCAGATTTAAAATAATTTTCAAATAAGTTTAACTAATGTTTATCGCGTTTTTAATCATTAACGTTAGCGTGCTTTATTCAACAGATTTTATTTTAATATTTACAGCATAGAATCAAAGATATTAATTATTTTGTACACCATTCCCTGTAATTAAAGCGGTACATTCAAGTAACACGTTTAACTGTTTAAAACGCAAAATATATTAGATATTTTTACAAAAACTCGACGTCTCCGGAATTTTTACAGTAGGCGTGCTCAAAGGTACTCATGTTTGAAACACGCCACGTTGTACATGGCTCTATATATATTAAAAATAAATAAAATCAAGAATGTAGATCGTACAAGTAGAGTAGAAGCTCAGATCGCAATGGCAGTTTTTTTTATAGATATAGAACACTTACTCGTCAGAAACTTGTCTGAAAACGTGAGGCAAATAGTGCGGATGAAGAGGCGCCGACAGGTGAGCGCACAACTGGCGGACACAGGCCGCTTCGCACGCCATCGCTATAACGCTGACTTTTACGCGCCCAAGTGAATTTTGTAAGCCCAGATGCACGAGCATAGACGTTATCTGGTTGTTAATCTGCATAAATATTAAGCATGGTTCAGTTCAGGCTTTGATCTTCGGTTGTATATAAATTTTACTAGAGATTCACTCGATGGAAGGTGAAATATCATCAGCCATGTAACATCTTGACAAGATGAGATATCGACCTGCTTCACCGCTTTTTTTATCTGTGGACGGTAATCTTCCTACCGCCTATATCTACATTTCCACACGTCCAACATGTTTCAAAAGAATAATAAATTAACTAGAAACTTGTTGGAGTCAGTGAGGATCTCGAGTCGAGAACGAGTCTGTCTCGAAATTGTTGACTGTTTTCTCAATTACAATGCGCGCACAGCCAAGTAGTTTTTCAAAATGGCCGCTGAGGCCTTTTATAATTTAAATATACATCAAGTCTTAGTTATTACTTCTCCTTTATTACACTACAACATTCACAAAAAAAGAATTTCATTATGAAAAAAAATTTAAATGCAATAACAATTTACAAGTTAACAAATTCATTATAATATCTTTTTGTTGAAAGATTATCTATACACTAGATGGAAAATTAGTTTCTTGACAGTTGATAAAAAGTTTTTATATTATAACTTTACGAAATATCTAAAGGAGGTGATAAAGAGAATTGATTCTTACCTGCGCTTCACAGTGTCGTTTACAGTTCTTGGTTATTCTGTTTGAAGCTTTGACAAATGTAACCGAAATACAGGGTCCGCTAGATTTGTCACTCTCACACCAACTTATTGATCGGTTACCTGAGAACAATTCTCATGTATTACTATTGAATATAATATAAAATACGTCAAAATTTAAATATCTTACCGTAATCAGGGTTTCGGACTGCTGTATCGGGACTTAATTTTTGTTTAACAAAGTCGACCACATCCGCAAACGGCACTTTGTACTCTCGCACCCTGAAATTAATAAAAATGTAATCTGTACTAGAATATTATAAAAATGTACTAAATATTCAGTACATTTGTTACAATTTTACAATAATGGTAATATAAGAATGTGATAATTTATAAATAAGTAATATGACGTAGTTGTAGAGCGGGAAAGAATATATCAATTCTCAATTTCTAGATATTTCTTCGATAAAAAAACCTCGTCAAATTTTTAATAAACGGTCAATAAGCCTAATGTGAGATAAGATCGATATCTAATGCAAACTAGATAGATAGACAGTTGACAGTCTTACGGCGATATAACCATACCTTGTCCCCTCCCAATACGACACAAGCACATAGTTGTCCACTGGCACCAGGACTATAGAGGCCCTAGTGAGGTCATGGGATTCGCTCGCACTGCAGGGCCAACAGACTGCACTATAGCCATGAGCCCAGAGTTGTCGAGCGAGTCTGCCTCGATTTGAGTCTATCCCTTCCCGTGCGTGAGCACCCGATAGACACACGCACACTAACTCACGCTGAAATATAAAAAAATATCTGTATTTTATGTGATTAGTACACATTTATATAAAAATTTTAAGGTTAAAACGCGAAATATATTAGATAACCCCGGCGATCGTGACCACGGCTCCAGCTAAGTGTCTAAAACGTCGGGCCGTAGTTAAAATAAATTGTAAATAAGTTAACAAATATATTTCGCGTTTTAAACCGTCAAAAGTTTATTTTAATATTATAATATTATAAATATTGGATTAGGGATTGATGTATTTATAAGAGACCTTAGTAAGATACTAACAGGACTAATGTGATATTGTTAGTTTTATACTTAATATCTCGAATAATCTTTACCTCATTTGATTTTGTAGTAGAAACATCTATATCCAAACTCTTCAATATGGCGGCCATCCTCTCTATTGCCATTGAAAAACCGACAGAACTGCATTGCAGTTCTGAATCCTCGTGGTCTTTTTCAGCCCGAGCCACCTTCCAAAACTCCTCTACGAGGTTATCATACCTGAAAGAAGTAATACAATTTTTTAAAGTTTTAATTCCAAAATCATCATTGTTCTTTCTTTAAGCCAAAACAAATTAAAATACCAATACAATTAAGGAGTCAAACATTACTTTCCCAGCGACTAAAATATAAGCACAGATATTTTGCGGAAACTAACGCAATATCACTGGACAACTGGAAAGGTTTAAAGGGACACAGTAAGAGTTGGATTACCCAAAGTATTCTGCGAGAAAGAGATAAAGACATGGGTGAAATAGTAAGCAGGTAGACTGGACTGACCACCTGGTGGTCTATCGGTGTCCCCGATAGAAACGAATAATAATAAATGTAATTGTCTGTCCGTCTTGTCTATAATAGATTATTATTCGTGTTCTGGTTTTCGTTTGTTTGTTTTTGTGGCATTATTTTTTTTGTTTTTTATATTTACCTTCCACCCGCTGCTATTAGGTCTTTGGATCGATGCTTCGCCGAGGGCCGCAAATGATGCTGTCTCAACACCGACATTTGCCAGAAAACGCCGCGGTGTTGAGTCGCATTGTACGCGAGGAACGGGGCCACTGTTATTTGACACTAGAATTTTTACGTTCAAATAAAATAAAGTAGATAGTATTTGTTTCTTGCTTATTACTATGTTCAAAGATTTGTATAGACAATTGTTATAAATAATAGGCTAGTTGTCGTCGAAGATGGAATGCCAATAAAATAAGAAGTAATTTTTACTTAATCATTTTTTTATTTATACAATACCGTCATGTGCAATAAAAATAATTCCAAAACATTATAGCTTATTTAATTAGTGCTAATATACCCCTAAATTCTCCTCACCTCACAACCCAGAACAGCAGCATAACTGCAAACAGTTTCTAACTCTACAACTGCTCTCTCCAGGGTCTCACTCCACTTGTCACTCCTGACTTGGGCTATTAGATCTCTGACCTGCTTCACTTCTACATCAGCCTCCATGAGCCGGAGGAGGTTGGTAATGTCTCGGTTGGTCACGCAGAGGGTAGCCAAATGAGTTTGAAGCTGGAGGCTTGTTATGCGACCTGGAATAATTAAACGTTTTTACTATCAGACTTATCTTACTTGTTCTTAAATAAATAATGTCATACTCTACAAAATCTTCTTAAAGAACAGAATCCCTGCATTATCTCGTAAATTACCAAAAAGAAAATACACAGAAAGGCCAAGGGATGTTAATAAGAATAAATAAGAATCTATTTAAAATAAAAAAAATGTGACAGGCGGGCTTTGAACTGCGCTTCTGAGCTACTGCTTTAACCAATTGAGCTACCGTGTCCTACATGCACATCATCGTCAAATTTCTTTTATCTTTGAGACTTGCTCCTCTAGTGCAATGTAATTTCAACCTCAACACTTATGTATTGTGGTTGACTATCGTTTTTAATCTAAGAAATCACTGAAAATTAAATAACAAAGGTTCATATTTGACAGAACAGATATCAATACACTTTTATGGTTTCTATAACAATAAAATCTTACCCAAGCTTACATCCACAAGAACAGGGTAGATCAGTGCATGTTTGTCCAGAGGCACCCCACAGGATAACAGCAGCGTTTTCAACAGATCCGTGTGGTTCAACTGTATGGTGACTTTGAGGGAACTTTCCGTCGCTGCCCGACATGCGACTACTAGAAGTTCTGCGTCAGGCCAAAGTGTATCTGAACAGAAATATATATATCCTTTATATCACTTAAAAATAATAAATATCCCACCAAAAACAGGAATATAAAAAGCCAAGTTCAAAACAAAAATGTTGTTTGTTCTAAATGGTTGTAATTTTGACCATTTTGTCTATATGATACACTTATTTTGCTATACATTTGTAATTTATAAATTGATGAAACGTTAACTACATAAATTGATCAAAGAAATGTTAAATATGTGTTTTATCAACATTAATGTATGAAATACGATAATCCGGACGCCTCGATAATCCGAAAAGAATCTTGTTTTGCGTCTCCGGATTAACTAGGCCCTACTGTATTTTTACTTTATTGCATATGTAAAACAATTGTTGTTAGTAAAAATATGAGGTTTTGAAGTACATTTGACTTAGCAAGGTTTCATAACATCTCTCATTTAAATAAAACACTTCAACGGTTTAAAACGTGATATATTTTAAAATTGTTTGAAAATTATTTTTTACTACGACCCGACGTTTGGGATGCTTTGCAGCAGCCATGGTCACGGGGAGACCACGGTTGCTGCAAACCGTTACAGTGTTTTATTTAAATATGTACCACTCGCGTAAACTACAGACAGTATTTAACATCTGTCATTTTATAAAATACATAAAAAGTCTATTAACCAATTACCATTTTTTTTTAATAAAGCTCTATTAAGAAAACAAATATTCTTTTTGTAAAAAGGAATTTTTTTTTTGTTTAAGAAAGGCACAAAAACCCCGGGCCCTTTTTAAAAAATTTTCCCCCCTTCCAAAGCCCCCTTTTCCCCGGGTAACCTGGGGAAAATTTTTTTTTGGAAAAAAAGGGGCTTAAAAATTTTGGGTTTTTTGGCCAAAAAGGGAAAAAAACCCCCAAAAAAATTTTTTTTTGTCCCCCCCCCCCCAAAAAAAAAAAAAAGGGGGGGGGGGGGGGGGGGGGGGGGGGCTATAAATTAAAAGACTAAAAATTATACTAACCATTACTTGGTGTGACCATGTCAAAAGCACACTCAATAATCTCCCTAGGATGAAAGCCTTTTAAAGTCCGTTCCGTTTCTCTGTATACCCGGTCCATTACGTAACGGCGCACATATTTTATTCCCGAATAGGCTATATGTCTGGAAATAAAAAGGTTTTTACAATAGAAAAGTTCATATTTCAACAATTTCTGATGGACTTGTTAGTGCAATAGTAGCAATATATAGCTAATAATCAACGGGTTTGATCCCCACCGACTCCAACATGTAATCAATTTATCGTTATTCTGAAACATGATGGACTTCGTCTTAAAATCTGGATATTAAAAGGGTAGTTACGAATCACCGTCAAGTTTAATCGCCTTTAGGTTTCAGTCTGTGATTTTCCGAATATCCAAAACAAAAACGGTCGACAACGCATTTGGTTTTGATGTTATATGGCGAGGGTAACTCAATTGCTATCAAGTTAACATGCTTGTCTTTCCCTCCTCTATAATATAAATTACAAAACTCCACTCACACGAGTGAATTTTTGTCTTCGTCGTTCTTACAACTTACCTAGCAAAGGGCAACCTTAAATCGTGCGGCAGATGGCAAACGGAGCCAGATAAAGTCATTACTTTCACAGAATTCGGATATTGGTCCCATCTATTTGCTCGCGGTATCAACAACGGTGGCGAGAATTCTGTAGCGCCGTGACTACGAAACACCTGTAAAGACAAAATCGACATTAAGCTTTTACCATTGCAAATAACATACGATGTCTGTAGTATCAGAGTTGTATACGTGGTAAATAAATTAACTTACTACATTTCGCGTTTTGAACAATTTAAAACGTGTAAATTTAATGTGCACAATTCGTGTAAATTCTGTAGTTAAGTCTGCACGTTACTTCTACGGTCACCTTATTAAAGACTACGTAAAAACGCGTTCGTATAATATTATAGATGGAAAAAAATACACAAACGAGATTCGAACTCTACCCATCGCTCTACCAATAAAGCTTCGTTATATATACACTTCTCGATCACTTGTACTATGTTTTAAAAGTAAATGTGCTATTCTTTCCACAACAAGGAATAAAAAAGGCTAAGGAAACTTCTAGTATTCGAAACTGATGCCATTAGGGCAGCAATAAAACACTATAAATGGTTTAAAATGCGAAACATATTAGATAAGTTGTTGAGCCGTGGTCACGGCTGCTACAAAGCATCTAAAACGTTAGGACGTAGTCAATCTAAATAAAAAATAAGATGACTAATATTTCGCGTTTCAAACGGTTAAAAATGTTTTATTTAAATGTGTGCTACTCGTGTTAACTACATTTACAGAGTGGTCACTAAGACAATATTAAATTACCTTAGTAATAACATCTTTTATCGCCGCTATCACATCCATTGGCTTGTGTTTTACGCCACTGTGGTAGGTGAAATCCTCTGCTGGTGATGGTTTTTGATCCAAACAGGCAGAGATAAGTCTTTGATACGCCCTAGAACCCCTTTCTGATAGAGTATGAGAAAGAAGACCAGATAACGCGCCTTCGGGGACCGTCCTTGGTACGTGTTCACTTGCTAATAGTTCTGCGCTAGTAGGTCTAGAGGCTGGGTCGTGATGCAATAACCACCTAGAAAGCAAAAATGGATAAGTTAAGAGTCAGAATTCATTTGTAATGGTTGCAATGTGCCTTACATTTACGTTTATTACATTACTAAAAGACCATGGGTTCAATTCCCAGTAGGTCCAACATGTTTCTGATCAATTTATACATTTTCTGAAACCTGTAGGTAGGACTTCGTGGTCGATGAGATTACTGGGCCTTGTCTGATTGAAAAATTATCATTTCCAAGGGATTCAAACCCAAGTCTTTGTTCGTGCTTTGCAACACATTTCTTTATTTACTAGATTAAGATTACTTTACCTTATAACGTGAATCTGTTTTGCATTCTCTTCTCGAACAAATTCCTTCGGCATGACAATATCTTTCTTCCTTAAATTTGTAAGCACTGCGAATCGCTCCGTGCCCGTTTCGAAGGGCGAGTTAAACATCTCGAAAAGTATTATACCCAGCGAGTAGATATCCACTTTCTGGTTATATATCACTTTTGCGGCAGATTGCTGAAGTTCTGGCGCCACGTATAGTGTTGTGCCTACCTAAAATTACGATTTAATTAAACGGTTTTGAGTTTAAGTTATACTAAGGCAAAAATACAGTATATATGTAGTCTACACGTTAAAGTAAATAAGTTTATCTAATTAAATGAAATAATAATATCGGTTGAATTGATACCTATACTCAAATATAAAGCTGATGAGTTTGTTTTTATGTTTGTTTGATTGTTTAAGCTTTAAGATATATGCTATAAAACATCGCGTTGTGACAAAAAGCAGCGAAGAAACAGCGGGAAATGTCGAAAAAACAGGGATAAATATTCATCCTTGAGGGTTTCCATTCCGTACGCTGCGAAAACGGTTCACGATACCCAACAAATATGTAGGAAAGAAGGTTCCTCTCTACAGGTACAAAAAAAGTCCCTCTGTTTCTTTGCTCCTATTGGTCGCAGCCAAATATTTGTTATCCTAAAGCCGTCCTTGATAGTGAGTCCAACAAACACAAAATGTTCAATTTGAACCATAAATAGTTCTTAATTTTCGTGCAAACAGTTCAGCTTTATAATATTAGTGTAGATTTTGGGTTACATATAAAATAAAAATCTAGTATGACTGACTATTATGGTTAAGAAACGAACCTTTCCCGTTAGAAGACCATCATTATCTTTACTCTCCTGCACCCTATCTGAAAATAAATACGTCCTTTATTATTTCTTTTCATAGGATTAATATATTCGTATAAATTTATGAAACTCTTACCATCAACAGGCAAAGTAGTGAAAACTTTCGTTGCGAGACCGAAATCACCAATTTTGACGTGGTCATTGGAATCCAGAAAAATATTGACAGGTTTTAAGTCTCGGTGTATCATGCCCTTTTGGTGAACGTGGGCTAGGCCTGAAAATGTTTACGAGCATTTAAATAAAACACTAACGGTTTAAAAAGCGAACTATATTAGTTAAGTCAGGACCTTTACAATGTTTTAAACTAATTCAAGGGACATTCAAATGTACTTTCGACAAATCATAAATGCTAATAACTATTTATATAATTTTATATGTACCTTCTAAAATCTCTCTAAAAAGTCTCCAAGCCCTGAAATGTTCCCTATGCAGTGAATTGTCTATCGCTTGACGAAGAGTATTCTTCTCGCAAAACTCCATTTGAATATAGAGCACTTGTTGAAGACGTGGTTCCACTGCAATCGTGGTTTCCTCAGACGGCAGAGTGAGAGACTGGTTTTGGGAGTCACCTTCGAATTCTATCACGCTGCTTGAATCCTCGTCCGGGCTGAAAATTCAATATTTTTTATTCTACTCGTAAAGCTTATTTACAGTTAAAATATTACAGCTTCGTCTGTCTTACTTCATAATATTGAACCAGAGATCTGGTTCATCGTCGTCATCAGATTCCTCTTCAGTGTCCGATGACTCGCTATCCCTAGCCTGTACTGGACCATCCGACATTGACCAGTTTATCTGTGGAATTAAAAAAAAATTAGATAAACAATCGATGACCCAGCAGGCAAATTTCGACCTTAAGATAAACTAATATAGGTCCAATGTCCTTTGTAGCTTCATAAGTCATTAGCAGAAATAAGAAACATTGATCTTGCCAACCATAGAAAAATATACTCACTTTGACCTCCTGACCTAGTTTAGCTACAACATCAGCAAGACTATCCCCTTTCCTCCTAACAGGGGTCCTCGCAACAGTCGTTTCTTCCACTTCTGTGTCCATGATAGTCTCGATCCAGGCATTATAATATCTGACGACATTTTCATGATTTAGCCGCGACAATAATTTCACTTCGCGAGTAATCTTTTTGTTCAATTCAACACTTTTTGGATTCAATTTGACATGCTTGATAGCGTAGAAGCCACCGTCGAGTTTATTTTTCACCTTGGGAATAAAGATTAACACTGTCAGATTATTTGAAATAAAATTACATAGTATTGTTGCAAAATACAAAAAGCACCCTAAAGTAGAAAAATAACTAAAATTTAATTAAAGATACCAAATACAATAAAACCAAATCACCTTCAGTACATCTCCAAAAGCACCTTTGCCGAGCCATGTCAGAACTTCAAACTCTGCATTTAATCTCGAATGGCCATTAGCTAGAGTACTTATATTATTAATTTTATTAGCACCATCTTCATCCTAACAAGAAAATTACGTTTCATTAGTAGAATTGTCGCACTTAAAATAGCTAAAACGATCGGCGTGTCGTTGTTTTATAATTAATTTTATAAATTTACTCTTTTAAGTGCTATCAATTTTAGATAACTCCTCAATACAGTTAAGTATTCATTTATTTATATTACTAATAAAAAATTAATAACTCTATTCTTCGTGACTTCTCGTATTAAAATAATTTTAACCTCACCTCAGATTCACTATTTGCTTTATTATTCTCTTTGCTGTTGGGCAACTTGACAGGTGCATCAACAAGAAATCCGTGCTGCACCAGCTGTTCGGCCGGCCACTGAGAATGCTCATCCTCTGTCAAACATCTACAATTATTTCAAAAGCTGAAATGTGTATTAATATCTGATGTTTTCAATATTTCTTTATATTTCTTTTTTTTTATTTAGTTCAGTGTATAAAAAAACTGTAACTTTGGAAGTTTTAGTAATGAAAAACTTTTTACCTTGAGAAGAAGTCCTTAGCAGAACCGGGAAAGTCAGGTGGTATCTCTTGTATTGCTTCCGGTGAAACTATTGATAGCAGTAATTGAGCTGCAGCATAAATGTCTTGAGCTTTGGTGTGTCTAAAATAAAAAAGAATTCTTTAATATAGCAATATTCTTTAGTATACTTTAGTTTTGATAATGTAAACTTATTTAGCGTGCCTAGTTAAAATATACGTAAAACAACCACTTCAACAGTTTAAAATACGAAATATACTATTTTTAATATGGTTGCTGCAAAGAGCGGAAACTTCGGGTCGCTGTTATAAATGAATAAACGAATATTTTTCGCTTCAAACCGTTAAGTGTTTTGTTCTTTAGTGTAATACATTGGAAAAATTATGAAGTACTTTCAGTGTATAGGAAAACCTCACCTCTCACCAAAACTATCTCCATCATGAATTTCAGTTAACCGAATATCCAAGCTAGCACCAACCAGTTTGACCGTTCCACTATCCTCCAAGAACACATTCTCACACCTCACATCCCGGTGTAACACGTTAATACTGTGCAATTCCTTCAACGCGCTAAACACTCCCAATGCAATATGACGCACAAGCTTCAAAACTTCAAACAAATCGCCAAACGAACTCTTATCTTGCAAGTATTTCAACGAGCTGCCGAGAACAAAGTTCCGAAAGATGTATACATATTGGCGTGGCGATCGTTTCGATTCGGTCAACATTTCCATGGCGATGTAGGGAATAAGAGATTGATGTTTCAAGCGGCACATAGCTTTGAGTTCTAGTTGGATCGAGTTGAGTTGTTTATTTCTCGTTTGGAAATCCGAGGCAGGGGAGAGACACCACTTCTTTGCGATTACTTGCTGACCGTCGTCGTCGATTGCGAGATAAGTCGTGGAGCCGTTTGAAGAGTGGCCTGTAAGAAACAAGAAAATAGGTGCTACATTTAGTTCATTTATTATTATTACGTTTTCATATTATCTTTTTTTATCAGAATGACAAACAAGCATGAGATGCACTTGATAGAAGATTAGTACCCAAGAAGAGTACCCTAGCTGGGGTACTCTTCTACATGGCTATGTAAGATCTTAAAAATTGATAGACTGACAACGCCACGGGTATTCGGATATCCACAGACCGAAACGCGATTGGCTAAGCAAATATGTGATATTAGGCAATAAAATTAGTATTTAAAATTTGGATTTCAAGTAAGATCTTCTTGTAAGTTTTTGATTGGTTGAAGTCTTACTGGTCTAACTAACTAAGTCTTTCTAATAACAGTGGGAACATGATAAAGTGTGTTGGTTTGGTAGGGAAAAAAAGTAACATTCATTTTACCAATCATTATTATTTTCTTTTAGGGGCACCAACAGAAGGCCCAGGTGAAGAGTCCAAGCGTTTTTCTAACTCTGTTCTTCACCCTTTATTTAAGCAAGAAATTAAACTTAATTCCCTAGAGACTGATTTTGTGCATTATAGCTGAGGACTTACCTAAACAGTTTCCTATATACACTTTCTTATTATTCCGTTGGGTATACCTTAATACTTGCGCACCGCGACTATTGCACGTGCATGGAATGTTCCCAGTACGGGCGCGCGTCACCTTTTTTGCCGGCGACATTCTTTCATCAGCATAACTAAAAAGAGAGGATACAATAGACAAAATTTTATTTAATTTAGAAACTTATGTTAACATAACATAACATACATCTTACCACCGAAATTTTGGGTAATTATAGTAATTAGCTTTCTAATAATAGCTGTTAAGATTTGACACTTACTATAGTAACTTAGGAGCATCTCCATGCCCATCAGGTTCTGGTTGCTCTTGGCTCAGACTGGAACGGTGGACCCGTTTTTCTGAACTCTTTAATGTTTCTTGACGCCTTTGAATTTCATCTTTCATTTTTTTCCTCTGCAATAAGTTGTATTTGACTTCAATCACTGAATATGATAATAGTATGGCTAGTAACAACTAATTTATAAAACATGTAGTTAAGACATTTAATTTATAACTATATAATGAGTGAAGATTGGAATAAAGTTGGTGCAAAAGACTGTTCTTTACTAACCTCTTCGTTTTCTTTAAGTTGTATATCATGTTGCTTTAACTTTTCCATTTCTGTTTTTTGTTTCAACATTTCATCATAAAAAGACAGAGTCGGTTTGTTATGATCGTGTAGAAATTGCTGAAATTTTATTTATCTTGTACATATTAACATAACATGGTATTGACTTTAGAGGTTCTTTAAATTAAAATTTTATATTATAATTAGTTGTCTGTAGTCAAATAGTTAAACATGTTGCTAAGCATTGCGATAAGCGTGATAGTCCTGGGTTCGAATCCCTCAGAAAAAACTAGATTGTGTTGGTTGGGCAGGCGCAGACATTTGTTCAATTACTTCTCTGTAATATAACCAATCAGTGTACGGAAATATGTTTACTCCATGCACCACATATCCCGTGTTCTGACTTTAATCAATGGGATAGTACTATATTCTAAATTTCAATGTTTAGGTACATATTCACATATTTCCCATTCTTGTCATTATATTTGCTTGTTTACAAAAGTGCCAAGTAATTTGTAGGTAAATGACGTAAAAAATCATTCTTAGAGTAATTCATGAACTAAATTTACTCTCATACCTGAGTCTGTTGCGCTAATTGGAAAATCATAACTTCACCACAGAGTTCAGAAGCCAAACTCTTTAAATTAGATAGTAATTTAGCAGCATTCTCATCAGACAGACCAAACATTTTATGAATTGTTATTGTTGGTGGCCTGTAATAGAATTTAATTAGAATTAGCTATTACTGTGCAGATAAGTAATAGAATTCTGTCTCTATCTAATACTATTAACATATTCTTCTTTTCTTTAAGGTAAAAAAGGTTATAGGTATTTCAGGAAAAGTTTTTCATATTAGTATATCCAAAGGTAAGCTTTGAACCAACCAACTTACTTGTAATTGTAACATAAGCAGGGCTCTGTGAAACTAAGTGTTTTCCGTTTTTTTTATTTCAAACACAAATAATTAAAACTTGAATTATAAAAATTAAAATTACAAAAATCACAGGTACATACTTATCAGGATAGTTGTGGCAACATTTGAACTGTAGTGTAACAGAACAGTGTACACCTTCAGAATTGTGCAGCGGTAACAAAGTTAATAATAAATCTGAGGGACGCCACTCATTCCATACAGCTTTCTTGCGAAAATCTACTACAGCATCTCCATAAATAGCCTAAAATAGTGAAGATAACTTGAGTTATTAACTATTCTTGTCAGTTTCCACTAGTAAAAAGAAAATAAATATAACCTGCAAGGCGACTAGCTCATTATTTTGTCTTTCTTCATAGCTTTCTTCACTCATGCTTATATTTTAATAAAAATAAAAAAAATAATTTCAAATAAAACAATACAGAAGTTTCAATATAACTATCTTATTAGGATTCTTAAGAACTTTATTAAAAATACATAAGGTAGTCAATGGCACTGGAAACATCAATATATCTATAAAATCTAACAATTGTTATTTCATGTTAATGTGTAATTAATAACTTCTCGGTAGTATATTTAAAGTTCTCGTAAATCAAGTAGAAACATTTCAAAATGTTAAAAAATAACAATTCGTAACACTACTGGTACAGACGTACAAAGAAGCGACAGACTATGCGTAATTTTGACTGCGTGTCAAATCTCGACTGTCACTGTGACAATGACAGTATCAACGTGTTAACAGAGACAAAGAATGTTTAGTGTTGTAATCTTCGAATATAACACTTCTTTAATAACGTTTAAACGGTATGTTTCATTTAAAAACACCGTATATACAGTTTCTTTTTTGAAAAGTTATAAAATTACATTGCTTTGAGCCTTGAAAAAAATCAATTTAACAGCCAAGAGCCAATAATTAGAATAAAAGTGTAGTATAGATTTGAACAACTAATCAATTACTAGTCTCCACAACTTTGTTTGCGCTTATAGTACTTTTATGTGCCCTCAAGTATATTGAGAATTGAGATTCTGCATGGTCTTACCCGCGTTTTATTATATTTTCATACATTGATATTCATAAGTCTCTGCATTATTATTTATAACTAATTGTTTTTATATTTATTGTTTTGCGCTGACTTTGTTCCTACAAAAAAATTCTAGTACAAGTAAAAAGTTGAGTTCGATAACCGTTACTGTCTATTACAATAAAGAGTAACATTTTCACCCAATGGTTTTCCCATTAACGTTTCGGAATATTCGGCAAAACAACGAATATAAATCTGTCACAGCCTGTCACTTTCATTTAGGGCAGGAAGGACTCCTGTCAAATTGTGTCAATTCGCTTGGACCTGTATCCACGAAAAGATTTGTCAGAGGCTTAAACATTATTGCAGATATAAGTTATAGTCGCGGTTTTCTATTAGACGTCTTATTTTTTTGCATTATTATGTAAGTAATTGATGATTACACATGGTAGTGATTATATGCACAGTAGGCAAAATAAGGTGGATCAGTCATTTATCTTTATGAAGCAGCTTTTAGTTAAAAAGCATAACATCTATAAAATATGAACATTTACATACAGCATTTTAAATACAAATATTTTACGTCAAATCATAATCTATATTCTAAAATAGAATTAAACTTATCTTTATTTCTTTTGATTTAATGTCATACAATTATAAAAATTCGCTCATAACTTGAAAATCCTATGAATTAGACCAATCCCAAAACACCTGAGATCGGAATACTAATAAAGTTTTTGTGTTAACCCTTTCAAATCTAAAAGGGTCGAAGTTGTCAGTTCACTTTACTCTCGTTCAAATCTACGATTCTAAGGGCTGTTGCGAGGTGTACAAAAGTGACAAAGTGTTAAAACATCTACGCTTTTTTGTTATAATATCAATATTAAGAACGTATACTACACAAAAAAGTCGATAATTATAAAAGAAGTTATAATACTACCAAAAATTATTTTTCTTCTGCGGAGCTTGATCACAGCGACATTTGTCATTATTTCACTGATCGATTTCATTTAAAGTCAGCTAGTTGAATGCGTGTTCTCTCCCATGGAAATAATTTATTGTCTCCCCGAGACAGTATTAAAAAAATCTACGTGAAATCTTATTAATAAAACCGGGCATTAATTATTGTTCTAATGTTATGATCGTAGAAATTTACCAACACCAGTACAAAAAGAAATACGGAAAATGTAATGTATACTCATTAAAGAACATTCTATACACACTTACGATATGTAAAATCTTTTGTTCTTTCGTACGTTAGGTGTTAGAACTTGGTACAGTCTATTTAAAGCGACATAAAATTGAAATGAGAGTAGTAACCGCCGAACGGGACGATTATCTTATTCGGACAACCCCTTCATTCTTCTGTTAGGTGTTTACTGTTTTACGAGGGTTTCAAAACGTTCATAAACTTTACGAATTCCGAGTAAAATAGAGGAAGAATGAGTACTTTAATCATGATTAAAAGGCTTGAAAGGGATGATTGAGTCGTTTTATTTTAATATCAGAGTCAAGATTTAATATCCAACATAAAATCAGAAGGTGTTACAGATTTATTGAAATGAAAATACGCACTAAATAAGGAGCTAATTTAAAATAAAATAATATAGGACATTAACAATTTATAACCATTATATACTATAATACCTAAAAAATATATATATAAGAAATTTTTATAAGCTAAAAACAACATTTAATACTGAAATAGATTTTTCGTGATATAGATTTAAAGTTGAAATCTAAAAATCTAGTGCCGATAATCAGTTGACACTAAATAGATGAACGGGTCACAGTTAAACCAGTAAATAGTACCGCGCTTCAAAACTGATATTACTAGAAAGTAAACTACTTAATTTTAAATTGTTAACAAATTAGGTTTGTTTTAATTAAATTTGTCATCGACCAATAAAACTGCTCTACCTATAAAAACGAGAAAAATGTTCTCGTTTTCTGATTTTTCAATCTCATCCACTCCACAAGCAGATTGAAACGACAATAACCGTGATTCTTTTATTCGTGAAAATGGACAGAGCTTAAATGTATGCAATAGACGACGCGACGCGACGACCATCGGTTTCCAATTAAAAATCACACTTGTTTGCATTACCCATATTTCTAGCTTTTTGCGGTTCGCTTGTTCTTTTCCTGTCTGTCTGCTTTTCCCAGTTTTTAACGTCCTTTTCAATTATAGGAATAGGATGAACAGTTTAATATTTAAATTGATTACATATTTGCTGACATGGCTTCAGAATTTGTTCATCGAACAAAATTCTCTTAGTACGTGGAAGTTATCTATACTAATATATAAAGTTGGAGAGTTGCTTTGTTTGAACGCGCTAATCTCGGTAACTACTAGTTCGAATTGAAAAATCTTTCTGTGTTGGCTAGAGCATTTATCGAGGAAGATTATGAGCATAAAACATCGCTCCGTGACTTATAGGAGCGAAGAAAAAGCGGGAAATATGGGAAAAGTTATTCACTCTATGGGCTTCTGATGCGATTCCGCTGCGAAATCGGTTCAAAATACCCATAAAATATATTAAAGAAGGGTTACTCTTTAAATTACCAAAAAATATCCGCGATACTATTTGTCTATCATTTAAGATGAAACTGCTCTATTTTATAAAGATGGCGAGGTTCGCAAAAACGAATTTTAACTAACGCGGACGAAGTCGTTGACATATCTAGTTTGTGAATAAACATATTACCGTAGTTTACAATACGAATGAAATTTCGGAAAACGTATCGCCTATGCGGTTTTCCGGCGTCACCACAGTCTAGCCGATCGCTTCTGATAGCAAGAAATTAATTTCCTCGAAAGCAATAAGGGATTGGAGATTTAGACGTGGATGGGGTGGTAATCAATATTAACGCCATTACAAATTTTAAACAGTGGTTAGTGTGAAATACGAAAATCAGAAAGAACAATTTTTGGTGGATAGACATATGAACGTGTATAGTATTATTACGATTTTTAGGTCGAGATTAAAAATTTATTTCGTGCTTCAGTAATAGGTACCGCTTTATTTACATAGAGTTAATAAAATCCAAAAGTATATTAACAAGTAAGTGAAAAACAGCGAAGTTGCAGTTTAAACGCTAAAGTACTCAAATAACTTCCGTCTACTTAAAATATTGTTTAATTCATGCACCGCATAATAATTCGAATTACCACATCGCTCGGCTGCTCTTGAAAACTTCAAAAAGTTCAGTCGGTTGAGATACAAGCTTTTCATAAAACCGGCTTATTGTTTTATTATTTCCTCTTTAACTTAACAGCGCTTTCATTTTATTTATTTCCACTTTTTCAATTCAATTTTAATAGTGTTCTACTCACAAAAAATATTTGATGTCACATTTGACAAACCACGATCACGTAGGCTAAGCAATATACTAACCGACTTCAAACAAGGAGGAAACGTATATAGATATATTTGTTTCAGTACTTTCAGTAAACTCATAAAACTCAAAATATAAGTGTAAACATTCAAACTTATTAAAATTCTCCCCGATCCCTAGGTACAAAGAAGCAATCACACAGGTCCTATTGTACATGACAAGTTCGAAATTGAAAGGTTTTCGAGTGCTATTTAGCACCCCTCACATCATCCCTTTGTGAGTTTATTTAATTTTACACCAATCGCTTGCTATTGTAAAATAGAGAAACATAGCTGTGAACCGCATTTGGCAATTTAAGTCTGTATAATTTCGCGACACATTTGATTTAGTTGCGTTTTTAGGTAGTTTAGAACGACCGTTCTGTTAGGCCAATTTTTATAGGCTACTTCCTTCTTCATCGTAGTTACCTAAATATATTTTAACTTTCAATATCATTGACATTAGACAAGACGACTTTTAGGTTGACTTTAACATGCCTCAAAAGGTAATCTCAAAGACAAAGTTTGCTTACTGTTCACACTGTTAAACATTTTTCATAAAATATAGACTTTAACGGAATTATAGGCTATAGAGTCAGAATATTCCTGGCACGAGAATCTCTGTTCGGATTGCTTAACGTCGGTGTTTCCTGAATACTTGAACTGTTTATACAGGACCTCTATTTTGAATATTAAAATTAGTAGTCGAGAATTACTTCAATTCTATAAAGACTTCAAATTCTTATAGCCTGTTATTAAAATTTGTTTATTGAAAAGTTTTTTTTAGGCAATAATTTAAGATATTATTGACTTTTGTTAAAAAATACACAGTGATATAGTTAATGGAAATGCGATTGTGTTGTTCGTTAAACAAGATTTTATCATTTATTTATGTTTTTGTTTTGCATTAGTTTTTAAGTGCATCAAAAATAATGAATACGTTAAACTCCGAATAAAAATCAGAACAGTGTTAATAGTTTTATTGTACTGAATACTCTTAAAATAATTCCCCACCCTGTATTCGTAACGTCAATATCGGATGCCAGGAAATGTTTCGATGACACGAGTGAATGTCGTGCCTCGCATAGCCCACAGCTGCGGTAGGGAGAGGTAATTAAGTGGCGTATTACCAACTTTCATTAAGCTATTTAAGGTATCAATTTCAAATATGCAGGAAAATTAGCTCGAGTATTGCAAGAAATATTTAAGTTGTTTATAACGAAGGATTTTGACAGAGATGTCTTTCTTTTTTCTTTTGTGTTTCCTCTTGATTACTTTTGCTATCGGTTTTTCCTTTAGGATTCTGTGCAGGCTTCTTTCGCGCCTCTTTTACTTCTACCTTTTTTGTAGGTACCGTCTTCGACATATCTGGCTCTACATTCGAGGAGCTTTTAGATTCACTTGTTTGACCATTACTGACTTTATTTTCTTTTTTTTCAGAGTTGTTTTCGTCGGAATTTTGGATGTACTCTTTTCTTACTTCTTTTACCAACTTACCGTCTTTACGTTTTTTAGTTTCTGTTGTTATCTTTACTGTAGGTGGAGTGTTTGTATTAGCTTTAGCCTTTGGGTTATGTTCTTTTATTACTTCTTTAATCAAGTTGCCATCTTGGTCTATTCTAGTTTTTGTCGTTGTCTTAACCATAGATGATTTATTACCGACGGGTTTATTTGTTGCTTCCTTATTGTCATTTAGTTTTTCATCGTTCTTTACGAATTTTTCTTGAGGTTCCTTGGCAAAATTATTTTTATTTTCTGTGCCTTCTTTGAATGGTGTTTGATTCTTATCTAAGTTATCACTTTTCTTCGGAGCGCTTTTTGGTAGGGTTATTTCCGGGTTTACTGGTGTAGGACTCCAATAAAATTTAGCATAAATTTCATCCCAAAAGTTAAATTCTTCATCAAAAATGCCTTGTTTCATTTGTAGATTTTTATTGATTTCCAAATAATTTTTCGCTTTATCAGAATAAGGAATCCATTTCACTGCAAGTAGAGCACTTTCATATTCAGTTGGATTTCTGAAAGAAATAAAAAAAATTAACATTTATTCTTTCGCTTACAAATATAATTACAAAATTTAGTAAATATATTACAAAAAATCCTTTTACCCGTATTGCACGAAGTCAGACCACATAGTCGTCATTCTATCTCTCGTAGTAAGATCTTTATAATTATTTGTGAAACCAAGAAAGTCT
This sequence comes from Leptosia nina, assembly GCA_963661955.1. Taxonomy (NCBI): domain Eukaryota; kingdom Metazoa; phylum Arthropoda; class Insecta; order Lepidoptera; family Pieridae; genus Leptosia; species Leptosia nina. The sequence goes on from CAVLEF010000040.1 coordinate 6,973,399, forward strand.
AAAATATATGCAGTTTGATCTCTATGGCTTGCACCTTTTATTTTGTCCATGTAGTTATGTTGGATATTGAGTTTGCCAACATAAGAAAACTCATACAAATACACAGGATCATCAGACGATGACGAATGTAATTTAGCTGACTTCATTATTGAATATTTAAACATTATATCTGAAAAGTAATCTATATAATGCTGTAAACTTTCATGATTTATAATCTTGTCTTTAAAGTAACGCTTCTTAATTTTTGATATGACTTCATTTTTTTCCTCTTCGGTTTTAAAACGTAAATCAACAGGAAGAAAATTTGCAAAGTTGTCATTCATCTCTTCTCTCCATGGGCCAAATTTGATTGATCGACTGATTCCTTCCATATTGGAAAAACCTGTCATAACTGGAATCTTATCATAATCTCCTCTCTTAAGTGTATCGAGTGGTGATTCACTTACAATTACTTCATGTCCTTGTTGTGGTCTTTCAATGCAAGGTGCAAAACCAAAAGTACTATTTGGTAAAAAATAATTTATGCTTTTTAGCGATAAATCTTTAATTTCCGCATTAAGGTAGAATTCTGTTAGATCTTCTATATTTTCAGTTCCATTATATCCAATAGCTTGTGCAATATTCCAGGCCGTTGACACAGGATCGCGGTTAATAGTAAACGGGGAAAGTGCAGAACCACTTTCTAAGATCAGTTGATTAAATAATCCCACTGTAGCCTTCGATAGAGAAAGGAGTTCTGCCATAGCTGCTCCAACACTGAATCCAGCTAGAGTAATTTTGTCGGGATCTCCCCCAAACGCTGCGATATTTCTTTTTATCCAACGCAATGCTTCAACTTGATCTTTTAAACCCGCATTGCCGGGTATCTCTTCATTTCCGAGACAAGCAAAACCAAGGGCTCCTATACGATAGTTAAAACTTACAACGACTACATCATGTCTGGCTAGGTAGCCATACCTGGCCATCATTCCACTGCCTCCTGAAAATGCTCCGCTGTGGATGTAGACTACTACGGGGGCTTTCTTACTTTCATCAGTTACTTTTGGGACTAGAACATTCATTACAAGACAGTCATCGTCACCGTCAAGAATGACATCGTCATCTGACTCTGGAGTATAATAGCATTGTCGACAACGTTTATTACTGTCAGTCGCACTTAGGAGATCATCCCAAGGCTTAACCGGCAGGGGAGCCTGTAAAAGGTTTAGTTTTTTATAATAACTTTCAATGTTTAAGCAATTGTGATATTATTTTGTACTTATTATTTAATATTCAAGTATTTATTTCAGATTGACAAAATTTGGAAGATAAAGTGGAAATGAAACCCATAGCGCTCCATGGTCTACAGCTGAACTTGGTGGCGTGGGTTTCCATGGCGGGGTCGTCCATACGTTTTTCAATCTAATATAAAAATACTAAATGAAAGTAAAACTTTTGTAGACACAGGCCTTACCTTGAATCGGTCTCTCCCTGAAGGCGCCGTAGCATACGGAATACCGTAAAATTCATAATAATCCCCATTCCAATACTTATTTCCTCTGACAAGACCCGAATCCAATTTAATTATCCTAAAATCCTCTTCATCGGCTGACACAGCGAGTACACAAAATAAAATTAGCGGCCACATGTTGACATTATTACAAAAGTAATGATAAAATGATAACGTATGTAGTTAACGGATTGACTTTAGATAAATAATGATAACAAATAGTGAGAGACCGATCGGTAATTACCTACGTGGATTAATCAAAATTTCTATTGATAACGTTCCATTACGTGTAGAAACTTTATTGACGGAAGGAGAAACAGATGGAGATAAAATAAACGAAAAATTTCTAGCCCTAAACAATTTTAAATATAGTATCTAAAAATATCATAAATGATTTTGTATTGTATGTTTCTGCATCATTATTATTATTATGAACTTATAAAAAATCAATACTGGTGTTACTAACATTTTCCATGCCTTGTTTTCTAATATTTTCATATATAAATAAAAATATAGCTCTATTTATTCCATCTTCTCATGGCAACGCTATTGTATTCTAATGTATTATTGCAATAAGTGGCGATAAAGTATATAAACGTTGTATGTTATCATAACCTAGCTTTACAAGTTCAAGTAAATCGTTTTAATTGCTATCGCATCATTAATCATGGCAAATATGTTAGTATTACTTTTTATACCATTAATTACTTTTGGAACCGATGCCCTGGTAAGTTACTTGAAAAGTTATTTTCTATACAAAGCTGAAGAGTATGTATGTTTGTTTGAACGGGATAATCTCTGGAACTGGTTCGAATTGGAAAATTTTTTCCAAAAAAAAAGAGCGTTTATTGATGAAGGCTATAAAATCCCTGTGACTAATAGGAAGCGGGGAATGTGGAAAAATTTAAGAAAATTATTCATCTTTGTGGGTTTCCGATGCTTACGCTACGACAGTGGTTTAAGATGTCCAAAAAATATGTATGAATGAATCATTTTTTTTTTTTGTACCAAAGAATGGATGGAGTATATCCATATTATCCTTTAATGTATCCGACTCTTTTTGTATTAGGCATGGTCGGATACAATGAATTGAAGGTACGGAGGGACTTATTCCTTGTGATATATCTAGTAAAAGTATTGCGGGGTCGAGAGTTGAACCCAGGAGTTCTACAGTCCTTACACTTGTCTGTTCCGGACCGATACGTGTGGAGGCGACTACGACCACCGTTACTTGCGCTACCGTACTCACGCACCAACTTACTGATGAAATCCCCTCTTGTTCGTGCTTTGCGTGTTATCAACAAGCTGCAGGAGGGGATCGACATTTTTACGTGTAGCTTGGGTGAATTGACAAAAACATCACTCCATGAAATATGTATTAAATAATTTTATCGCAATGGACATTGTTCTGTAATGTTAGAATATTTTTATAATGTAATAAATAAATAAATAAATAAAATTTCTCTTTAAATGATCTAACAACCGCGACACTATATGTCTATCAAAGAAAAACTACGGGACGCGACCGACATCGTGGGTCACAGTCCCTGACGTAGGTACTTTGTTAATAGATGTGTATCTCAATCTAAAAAAAATATTTGCTTTAGTTTTTTATGATGGAGGTAGATAGACAAGTACTTGGCATGCACTTGATGGAAGGTAATATACCCCAGCTATAACTTTTCAAAAATGTAATTAACAAAATATTAGTGACTAAGTCGGACTGACTCTTACATATTGTATGAAACCTGTCTATTTATTACCTTCTTACAGAAAATGTCTGTATCCGAGCTTCGCAATATAGACACGCCTGAATCTTGCCTAGAAGACCTCATTTCCCTGCCTCCAGGTCTAGGAAAGGCAGTGTTATATCTATCGCGTGCACTGCGGCGAGTTATATCCTGTACAGCTGTTGATTTCTCGAACACATCCTTTGGAAATAAGTAAAGGAAAACTTTTTTTAATAATAATGATAGTATAGTAGCTAACAATAATGGCACAGCATAGTGGTGCGTCTTGAAACATCCGATATAAGTTGAACTATCTATTTATGAAAAGTCAAGCCGTAACGTGTTTCGTTACGAAGCAGTATGTTATCATATAAGAAGTTATTATTTAAAAAGAAAGTATTACAGAACAATTTTAATACTATTTAAAATAATGTTATCATATTTATAGTATGTTTCTACGTGTACCATGACTTGTATATTCTTCTTGTAATAAATTCTTTAAACTTAAAGACTACCTCTATGTTGAAATTATTGCTATTAATATTTTTATAAACTGTAACTTTACAAAACTCTTGCCGGCGAGTTTGTTGCCAGTTCTCGTTTGTTTTAGGATCCTGATTTGGGAACTAGTAGTAGGTAGCATTATCGTTTATACCTAGCAGCCTACATGAATAAGTAATTTTATATACTGTCTATAGTTTACGCGAGTAGTACACATTTAAATAAAACACGACGTTCCACGTCTCCACGTGACCATGGCTGCTGCAAAGCATCCAAAACGTCGGGCCGAAGTTAAAAATAATTTTCAAATAAGTTTAACTAATACATCGCGTTTTAAACAGTTAAAGTATTGTATTTAAAAGTAACTTTATGTTTTGATTTGCTTTCAGAGTCAATTTTGCAACGTCGGACGGAAAAATAATGATGGCGTCAGAAGATGACAAGAACGGTAATAGATTTAAGGTTTATACATTTTTAGTGCGCGTGTAATATTAAATGTGTTGCTGCCTATAAAAAATGTACATCTACCAATAAGAATCTCATGAATTAACTTAAAAATAAGGTTAGGGTAATCACTGTGTTTACTATTCATTAAATGATATGCTTTTGTATGTATTGTATATTTAAATAAATGGCTATCGATATCTCGTTTGAGTTAAAATTTACATACAAACCATAACACAGCGAAGTATTCATTTCAGTTATTAAATAAACCTCGCAGCCTCAAGAATATTACAGGCAAGGATGTAAACGGATCTAAACTCCAAACAATATTCCCAAGTTTAAACTATATTGTGAATTTGCGAACAAGACATTAAATGTAACGCCACCCGCCTTAATAAACCTGGTCACTCACTACGCCAGTAGGTACACTGTCACGTAATTATTATTATTGTGTCTTCTTTATTCCTACGACATGGCCTGGTTTTCGTCCAATAACACATCCATATTATATTTGTTACTGTGCTAAATGTTGTGCGTGTTTTAATCTTTTAAGAGTGCTCGGTTCTTTGTCCATGTCCTTCTAGTCAATCGACGATGGAATTTTTTTGCCTTTCGAATATGTTTGAAACATTTCTTTAATTGGATCTTGAGATGAGGGTGCAGCGTCTGTTGGTGACACCAAGGTACAGGTGCAACTATACAAATCATACTGTCAATAGTCTATACTTTAACGGTTTAAAACGCGATATATTAGTTAAACTTATTTGAAAATGATTTTTAACTTCGGCCCGACGTTTCAGATGCTTTGCAGCAGCTGCCAGAGTCTCCCCGTGACCACGGCTGCTGCAAAGCATCCGAAACGTTCGGCCGAAGTTAAAAATCATTTTCAAATAAGTTTAACTAATATATCGCGTTTTAAACCGTTAAAGTGTTTTATTTAAATATACAAATCATACCAATCAATGTTATTGGCAAAAATTATATAATTTTCTCGAAACAGGTTGGACTTCGTCTGGAAAGCTGGATATTAAATGGGTGGTAGGAATATAGAAATAGCGCCGGGTCATGAACCACCGTCCATAAATGGAAAAGCTGTGGAGTTTAATCACGTCTGGGTTTCAGTCTGTGGATTTCCGAATATGCAATGCCAAAATGGGTCGATAGCACATCTTGTTTATTTCACCTTCCATTAAGTGATTCCCCTGCATGTCTGGCCTCCTCTATTATTAAAAAAAAAGTATCATAAGGCGGGTTGAAGTTTCGAAGCGTTGTTTCTTGTTAGCTTGGACCCTTCAAATTTACCACATTCTTGGTCCTTGTTTTTTTTTTAATACAGTTAAACGTATCGAAATCAGTCTAGCCGTTTCGCATTGAAAGTGTCTATACATTCACTACAAATATTACACATATAACAATTAACGTATTGCGTATTACAATTCTATGTAAAGGCAGCCGAATTTGTTTTATGCGGTATTGTCCCCTTTCATTAGGCTAGTTCGGATTACTGACGATATGAATAATACATAACAAGGGTTAAGACCAATTATTAATGAGTTGTTTACGACTATAGAGGGGTTATCTTTTGGACTTTACTGCTTTCAACAGATTGGTATCACAAATGGACCATTGTCTTCACTGACCTAATCAAATTAAGGTGGCCGACTCAAGACGGTTGCTTTTGTATTTATCGACACTAATTTACTCTAGAAATGCGACATTCATTAACGCGTTTTATTTTTGTTTACACGTGTAGTGTGCATTTTAATACAACACTTAGAAGGTTTTAAAACATTAAATTTTTCAGTGAAATTATTTGTAAATAAGTGTTTTATTTAATCGTTTGTATCTTTTCTATACTAATATAAAAAGCTGAAGAGTTTGTTTGTTTGTTTACACCTGCTTGTTCAGGAACTACTAGTTAGAATTGAAAAATTATTTATGTGTTGGCTAGAGGATATATCGAGGAAGACTTTAGGCTATAAATAAACGATAGGACCAATAGGAGCGAAGATTCAGTGGGAAATGTCGAAGAACCGGGAGAAATTATAAATCTTTAAGGGTTTCCTTTGCGTGTGCTGAATTGAAGAATATTTTTTCTGTGAATAACTACGGAGTCTTGGTTCAACTCTTATACCATGGTCTAAATAAATCTAAGTTAGTACCATAGTTAGTCCAGTACAAACGTTAAACTTCGTTTTAAAATAAGGATTTCAAGTAAAGCAGGGTTTAAAGCAGGTTTGAGAGTTAGTCCTTGTTTTGTAATAAGAGTGTATATGTCTATCTTTTCAGATTAACTTGCAATAATAACGAGACGCGAGCGACGTCGTGGGCAATAGCTTAAATCTATAAAGATGAAAAGGTTTGCTAAAACAAATTTTGACGCCCAAAATAACCATTCTTTTCGGACGAAGCCGCTGACACAGCTAGTTATATTTTAAATACAAAGTATAGTAAGTGATACATTTAGTATACAGTCCTCTACTTAAACCAAGATCATCTAAATCTATCAAATTAAACCTACTAACCACCTAAGAAATATGTACCTAAGTAATCAGTCTGAATGATAGTGGTGTTCAATAAATAAATATGAAGAAATAGAATAGCACAAAGCATGACAATAATATTTATTTATAAAGAATATTAAATATTGGATTTCTTCTTTATTTATGAAAACAGGAAACAATAGTTAGTTAATAGTTTCTTCCGACATAAACAAATATGCACGATATACGATATACACATTTTCTTATTTCAACATTAATATGTGTCATTATACACAAAAACTTTTAAACTTTTTATTGAACGTTTAAATTTTTAAAACCTTTTCGTCGCTATGAAGCTTGCAAAGTCAGCTATGCTCTCGAGAAGAGCTGTCGTCTGTGAGCTGTTAGACATTTCCCGATAACTCTCATCGTGGCTATAACACCAACATAAACGTATCAACGTAATATATTGAACTTTGATGTGGTCCAATATACAAGCGACGCGACGTAAGGAAATCGCTTCTAATATGTTTAAAATTGAATGTAGTAAGTTATTTACATCCAAATTGTATGTATTCATTGCACATAATTATTAATAAAAAATAGTACTTGTGATGTGTTCTATTTTTTTAAATAATACACTTTGACGGTTTTAAACGTTATATATATGAGTTAACTAATTTATAATCTATTTCTTGTATGGACCAACGCTTCGGTCGTTTTGCATTAGTCGCGTTTACGGAGGGATTAAATATGGAGGGTGTCCCTAATGTCAAAGCGAAATCTGCTACGCGCCCTCTATGATTCGCGTTGGAATTTGAAGAAACTAACTGGGTCCTCACAGAACTGGCTTACGGTGCTTTCTAGTTCGCTGGCTAATTTGCAATGCGTATGTTTTGTTATTTCAGTTTATTACGATGTAAGTATATAATTATATATTATGCTTTTAAAACTGTATTTAGTCGAGGTGCATTTTAACTTGGACCACCTCGCAAGATGTTAGACGCAACTCGATTGGTGGAAGATCCAGCCCCGCTCTAATCCGAGATAAGTCGAAACGTCGGGACACCCCAGCCGAGCACCTGTCCTCCGTGTATTGTTTCATACCCATCCTATATAGCAGCATATACTGCATACAATTTTAATAATATTATAATAGTAGATAGTATATTTTTATCGCTACTTATTATATTTATTTTGTCGCTTATATTTTCGAGTATCTTCAAAAATAAATTACATTTCATTGTATACTCACAGACCTATTTCTATATAAAAATTCTAATTACCAAACCCAAAGTTTTACAGAGTGTTTTAAACTAAATAGTATATTACTTAGTTCAATAGTCAAATTCATAACAAATAACTTGCCTTCACATGCTACTTCAAATTAGATACTAGAGCACAAAATTAAAAGATCAATTTATTTAAATGACACACTTTTAACGGTTTAATACGCAAAAGGTACAAACTTTACAAATTATTTTAACTACGGCTTAAGTTTATTTGTGGCCACGGCTGCTGCAAAACAAAAAAGTTAAGGCCGTAGTTAAAATAATTCGTAATGTTTAACTCATTGCGCGTTTTAAACCGTTCAAGTGCTTTATTTAAATGGCAGTATTAAGAATTATTTATTTACAAAATAAATGTAATTTTTCAAGGTAAATAATAAAAGGAATATAAGGCCGGGATCACATTACCGAAAATATTTTGCAGACACGAGCCAACAACAAGTGGGATATCGTAAAATGAGTCCAAAGACCAGCTGGCTTATGACAGGGGATCAGGAGAGAAATACGCTTGTCCATTACAAGGAGATTATGAGACGTAAGCTCGAGTTGTGGGTTTTCTGCAAAATGAAAGCGAGTACATTCCCCATTTTACGACTGTGCAACTCTGAAGGTGATACACTGGTAGTATTTTCAAATATGAAGAATGAAGAAATAGTTTACAATAATACTTATATATAACTTAAGTGACGTTGTCCGTTTATTTAACTAGCTGAGTCAGCGACTTTGTCAGCAAAAATCGTTATTTTGGGCATCCAAAACCGTTTTTGCAAACCCCTTCATCTTTATAAACTTAAGCTGTAACCCACAACGTGGGTCGCGTCCCTTCCCGTCGTCCTCGCAAGTTAATCTCGAAAGATAGACTTATAGCGTTGTGTACTTTTTTAGATAATTTAATGAGAAATCATTATTTCATACATATTTTTTGAGTATCATAAACCGTTTTTGCAGCGTATGCCTAGGAAACATAAAATGATGAATATTTTTACCAATTTTTCCGCTTCTATTAGTCAAAGTACGTATAATTTATAAAGACGAAAAAAAAGATCATCAACCAAAACAACTTTTCTACGCGAACGAAGTCGCTGACTTAGCTCTTTTTGTATATAGTTGAGGTTGAAAAATATATTCACATAAAGATTTAGCTATCAGTGCATTTAAAATAATCAATTGAAAAGTCTCTCAAACTTTCTAATCACTTATCCGAGTTCGCTTATTTATGTCTTGCCCTGAAGGCCCTCATGGCAAAATCACTGAAGCCACTGTTTGCCAAATGAATATTCCATGCGGCCACAGTTTAACCTGCCCTGTTTATATGAACGGTAGACATGGCCTAAACGTTTCGTCTGAAAGTTTCGTTTATGTGACAGCATTTGTTACTCGAGCATTATATTACGAAATTTTAAGTAAGTAAATCTGTAATTACTATAATAATTACAGCTTACGTTCTCGCCGTAGCGCCACTAAGAGTCTGGTCTTGTGAAATTACAATGAAATGTTGTGAATCTATACTTCTATACTAATATATAAAGCTGAAGAGTTTGTTTATTTGAACGCGCTAATCTCAGGAACTACGGGTTCGATATGAAAAAAAAAATTGTGTTGGTGTGGTGTGCATTTATCGAGGAAGGCTATAAAATAGGCAACGCGCTCTAACTTATAGAAGCGAAGATACAGCGGGAAATGTGAACAAAACGGGGGAAATTCTTCATCTCTGTGGGTTTCAGATGCGTACGCTGCGAAAACGGTTCAAGATACCTAAAAAATGTATTAGAAAGAATAATTTCTCTTTAAATTATCTAAAAAAAGTCCGCGACGCTATATGTCTATCTTTAACGTTAACTTGCAAGAACGACGGGAAGGGACTTGACAGACGTCGTCAGTTTAAGTTTATAAAGATGCAGGGTTTTGCAAAAACTAATTTGGAAGCCCTAAATAACGATTCTCGCGGAGGAAGTCGCTGGCACAGCTAGTAATAAAATAAACCTTGAATGCCCGCGAAAGCCGATACTTTAATACAAATTACTAAATATGTTGAAAACTATTGTTTATAAAACATAAAAGCAATTTAGAATTTCAAGTTAAATCTGAGATATATTATCAACATATAAATATATATTATGATTTCTTCTTTCTAGACTCAGATCACGTTTAGCATTTTCCAGCTGTCGTGTTTCGTCGTCTATCCACCTGGCTTAATGCTGTTTGATTAATTGCTGTTTAATCTTGTTTAATGATTTTATTAAAACACTTAACTGTTCAAATCGCGAAATGTATTAGTAAAACATATTCACAATTTATTTAAACTACTGCAAGAAGCATCCCATGGACGGATGGAGGGTGTCTCTTATGTCCAAGTAAAAATTTGCTTTGTTCGGTCGAATTAGGTATTTGACGAAACTGTATGGGTCCTAGCAGAATTGATTATCTTTAACCGGTATACTACTATTAAAGAGAAATTGAACGGAAAATACACTAGGACGCAAAAATAGCGTTATAATCAGCAGCAAAAACGACATACATTTCGCGTTTTAAGCTGTTAAATGTGTTTTATTCAAATGTGTAATACTCGCATAAACTAGAGACAATAACGTTGGGCGCGTTGACAAATTAATATGCAATACAATGTCCGTACTGCGAATTCTCCCGAACAGTATATTCGTATTGGCGAATTGGCCGGCGTTTCCCGTTCAAGCTACACATGAATTTTAGATGCGAGACCCCCCGGCCACTGTTTGATTTGCTTACATTTCTAACCGAATCTGAATAATTAATAACCGGCTGAAAATGCAAATTTTGCGATACGCAAATTAATGTTTTAGTTGCACGTGTAACTATTATTATGTCCTTTGAGGTTATCCCATTGAACACAGTCATTGACTAATATTCTACGAGAGAACTCAACCAAGCGAAGAGAAGTTGATCAGCTCGTTGATGTAATTGTAGTAATGTTTAGTTAATAATTAACGGGTTTAATCCCCATCGGGTCCAACAGGTTTTTAATCAATTTATAATGTGAGTAACAGGAGCGACGAAGCAGCGGGAAATGTGGAAAAAAGGGTACAGTTATTCATTTTTGAAGGCCTCCGTACCGTGCCCTGCGTAAAGGGTTTAATAATTTTTCTTTAAATTAACTAAAAAAATGTTCTTGAAAGTTTATATCTGTCATTTTAGATTTGGTTGAAATACTTAATATTGCCACGCTCGGTAGTACGTTAACTTATATCCAATTAATATAATATGTTTTAACTAACGGCTATGCCAGAAATAATTTGGATATAAAGAGGAGAGGAACACAAATTTCCCTAAAGACCTTATAAGGCTATGCGGAAATAAGTGCTTAAACACAAAGAGTGCTAACAACTAACAAACTGAGATTCTTCGCTTGTTACAGGTTGTTAACGTTTCCTTTGAAGCCTTTGTGCAATGTTCGAGCGAAAAACGGCGTGTTTTATCAGAAGTTTTACGTTTTTATAGGAAAAATTCTTGGAGCCATGTTTGATGAATTAAGATTTTCGTTCTAAAGAACGACGAATGTAAAGAAAGCAGACATCACAACTGGGACTAATCAATTCGAGGTCGGGAGAATAAGTAATATTTTCTTTGTTAAATATTTTGATGCAAAAAATATATGGAGTTTAAAATGTTTCTACAATCGGTGGCTGTGGTAAGACGCATTGTCTAGCATTGCGTAGAGTGGGATAGTTCCTCGGTGCCTAGGAAATTGTTAATGTTTTGAAGCAGATAGGGCATGAAAGTAAATATCTAACTGTAAGTAAAGAAGAGTGAGTAATAAAATCGAAATATGCTATCCCCATATGTCGTAGTAGGGTTTTTACACTGTACATTCCTCTAAACTTTTTACTTAAACTCAATATACGTACGTAGGCAATATTTATATTATGTACAGATTTGCATAGATAAATACCAAATTTATCTATGCAAATCTAGAAAGGTACATAATCTGATTACGACACACTCAAAAATTCTAATCACGATACGAACCAAAATCCTTATTTCCTGTAGCCACAAAGATTTCGTGAGAACATTACCAGGTGTGGACTTAACTTCGACGGGAACCTTTTTGCTTCAAGGATTTTCCCGGATAGTAATGCAAGTTTCATGAGACGCCGTTTTTGTACGGCCACCCGATAGGTGTTCACGAATAGAATTGCGCGAAAACTTTCTAGAGATGGGAAATTACCGTTTTTAATGGAAAAAGATTTGTTACTTCCTTAGCTTACAAATTCTAGTCCTTTATTTCACACAAAAATACAAAAACAAACACACGAATATTTTACAAAAAAAAAATATAATGTCAATAAAAAACAATTATTTTAAAATATTTTTTATGGAGGTACAACTGTTCCTGATATAATTTACTACGAAATAACGTTTAAGATATTTCTGGTGGTTTGTAAACAACTTGAATGCATTGTAAGAATACAGATTTCTTTATTTTCCAATGAAATTGAGAAAAATATTTATAAGGCGTCTCTCATTTACATGAGTCATGACGGAGTGAGACCCTTCGAACTCTGACAGCAAAGACACCTATTTAATATTTTTATTCAAACGAGTTCTATAAACACAAATATATTAAAATAAACACGTTAGTTAATGCCGTTTCTTTCTATGCGTAAAAGATGGATTTCTTATCACTCTTTGTCATAGCCACAATAAAAATGTGTATTTCGTTAATTTGATACTTCTGTATATAGAAAGTATATATTTCGTTTGAGATAAATCTATTTCACAGCAGCCGCAGCCTTTTCCTCATTCTCTTGTTCCAGCTCTTGTAACTTTTGTAGCATTCTCAATCGTCTCCTCTCCATTGGAGTCTTCAACCACCATGCTTCAGCTGCACTTTCCTACACATAGATCATATTTTAATTTTATTGCTTGTCTGATATTTGTTCTATTCTATATATCTTCGATAAAAAGAGTGACGGCGAGTTTATTGCCAGTTCTTCTTGTTCGTTCTACGCAATTGATTTGAGAACTAGTAATAAATGTAAAGTTAAATTCTTCACATTTTGTGACGTTCATAAGTGAACATAGTTACCTACGTGAATAAATGATTTCTGACTTTGACTTTATCGTATGGTGTATTTACCTTGGGAAGTATTTTATTTATTTATTGATTCCTTTATTTAACTTACATGCTCAGCATAAACTGGTTCACGAGCACTTAACTGAACAGCAACTTCTTGGGCCGTTAGCGCTCTCACGCGTAATTGGAGTCTTCGTTTTGTAGTGAGCACTGAGTCAAGAGCAGATAGAAGAGTACCTTCAGAATATAAAATACGAAGGTTAGTTAATATTAAAAGGGTAAGTTTTCTGTAACGATTTGAATTAAGAATTACCTGAACTGACTATTATATTATTCTTACTATATATTTTTCTTACCGATGGTATATGAATCAGAGACTCTGGCTAAGCACGATACATCTAATCGTGGCGACAGGGCACCAGCTCTATGTAACTTAGTTCGCCACATCAACGAAATACTTCCATAATCAGCGTGTGGAATTTGAATGACTTTTGAATAACACTGGAACAATAGTTTCTGTTCTGCTTCCCAGGGAGTTCTGGTTGTGCCGACGAATAGCACTCTATCTTCTGGATAAATCCCTAAGAGCAAATTGGATTTTCACATTATTCATTAAAAAATAAATTGTTTTTTAATTATTTTGGAAATCACCTTTTATTATTTTAACTAGATCTTTTTTCAATCTCTTCGGGTCCGTTTTATCTGTTTTTGGTATTTTTTTGACAAATGGTTTTTCCGCATCGTCCATCCAGATAACAGAAGGTTGTAAAAGTCTTGACACTTTCATCACTAAATGTATAAGCATTATTAATCCTGATTTTCCAGGATACTTTCCCACTATATTTGCTGGGGTTAAATCAAATAGCGTTGCTCCAGTCTCGCTACAAATAGATTGGATAAGCATTTTCTTCCCGCTTCCTGATGGACCTGTTTAATTGGTATTACTATTAGAGAAATATTTAATATTATACTATTATATGTAATAAGGTACAGGTTTTTACCTGAAATAAGAACTGATCTAACTACTGGAGCATTTGTTCTGACATACTCAGAACCAAGGGGTAGAATACAATATTCCTTCACTAATTGTCGTATATCTCCTAAAGTTGGACAAGGCTCTCGACCTTCCTTCCTCCATTCGCAGCCAACGAAGTTTTTTTCTCCTATGAAATCATCTATACTTACAACTGGATAAGGCTTAATAATACCATTGGTAACGAGTTCTTCGAAAAGTGATTCTGTAGTTCTATCGGGGGTTAGATCTTTTTCCTTTTTCTTTTTGTTCTTCTTGCCTCCCCGTCGTACCTATATTTTAAAGATATTTAAAACATTATTTATTATATTATTAAAAATTATGTTTTTCGACGGGTATATACAGTCCTTATCTTATATTTACCTTCTTCTGGGGTTTCTTAGACTTTTTTCCTTTGTGAGCTCTATCCTTATCAAACGCTGCCTGCAATAGGTCTAATTCAGTTCTCATCATTTCATCTATACTCTTTCTTATTTCTTGTTCTATTTTAGCCATTTTTTCTCGTTCTATCATTTCGCCATCATATTTTTCGTGATGATCATCTTCATCGTCTCTGTATTTCCATATATCCTCATATCTAAAATGTTTAATAAAAATTAGTTTTGAAGTTTAAATCTTTTAAAAATGTATAAAGGTAAAATGTACTAGAGTAGGCATAAGGCAACACTCACTCTTCATTGGTGTTCACGATTTCTTTCAGAAAAACTGATGTCGTGCATTTGAACGTATAAGGGTCTTCGACGTCTTCCTTATCCTTAATTTTATTTTCTTCACTTTTATTACTCTTTTTCTCCTTACTATCTTTACTTCTTTTGGAATCCTTTGACGATATTGGTGACAATTTACTTAGCTGGCTATCCATACCAGTTCCTTTAAGCAAAATTAAATTAAAATGCAAAAGAGCAATACAAAAGAGTGATTAAACAAATATATTGTTGAATTACACTAATTATACCTTGCCTACTGAACATTGCTCTACTGCCTCCAGCATCTTCGGATGGAAAATCAGGTAGTCTTCCTGTTCGCTCATAATATTCTGATATCCATCGCCTTAGTTCATCCCCAATGCGTTCATTAATTTTTGACCCGTGTTTAGCTTGAAGTTCCTCCGCGATTTTTACTAAAGCTTCCTGATATTGCTCTTCGCGTTGCTTTTGTGATTGGCGACGACTTTGTTTCACCTAAATCAAATAAACATGTATAAATACACGTTAAGTCACGCTTTTAACAAGTGTAAATAATCGAAATGTTACCTCTTCAGCCCTTTTAATTTCATTTGAATGCATAAAAGGAGGCATCACCATACCAATGAGGAGTTGTTCCTGTAGCTTTCTCTTTTTAGTAGCTCTTCTCGCAATAAATCCCCTCCAAACTCTTTGAATCGCCGTCGCCGCTGATGCTGACATTTCCCCCTTTTGATCTCTACCTTTTTCTTTTAAAAGTCGAATTTCCTTCATAAATTGTCCTCTGAAAAACCCTTTTAATTATTTATTGATAAATATTTGATTAGAATTTAACTGGAAAAGGTAGTGTCCATTTACCGTAACCTCCCTTGTCTAGCTCTTTCATGACTCTGAATTATTATCACGGCTTGCTGTTCTGTCAGTACTAACGGTAGTGGCCTCACTGGTTCATGTCCAAGCTTCCTGAGAACGTCATTGATAAATTGTCGCCGATCTTCTATTTCCTGTTCTCTTTCTCTAATAAAATATTGGGGCACACACGGTTCTGCTTCTAGTGGTGTGACACTGAGCCGTTTCAGAGCCTTGGAAAATAATACAAATAAAAAAAACATAATATAGAATAAGTTCTATAATACACCTAAATGTAAAATTATCACAATTAAAGATGTCATTGTACCTATTTAGCAAAACAAAGTTTTATAAATTCTGAATAGTGCCCTCACAGTATTAACGATTCAAACACCATACCTCATCATCGTCGTACGTATAATCCGACAAATTCAGCTCCACCAAATCATATTTGATTTCTAAAAGCCTCCCCAGGCACGCTTCGAGCAACCTTTTAACTATCTGGCGCTTTTGTGGTTGCACAATCTGGTCATACGCTTCGTCTAATCTGACGATCAATACCGTGTATCTAACTCGTAGTTCTGACAGTAAAGGGTAGAACGTCGATTTCTCAGCAGCACCAGCTTCAAATATGGCTTCATCGGCTTGAGTCGCTTCACCGATTAGTTCTGATGCCTCACAGATGAGCGCGTTGTAAGTTTTTGATGACATTTTCAATCAAAGATGTGATATAAAAATAACACAAATTTTAATACAATATTACTAACAATAAAGCACAAAGACACTGTCTCTACCAATACAACAAGATAGAAACGTAAAGAATATTGAACAAACTTTTATGGTTGCTATAGTTTGCTACGGTTGGTTGAGTATATTTAAATATTGCCTGTTTACGCGAGTAGTACACATTTAAATTAAACAGTTTAACGGTTTAAAACGTGATATATATTATTTAAAATGATTTTAACTATGACTATGTTTGTTTTACTTTACTTGCGTTACAACTACTATGTATTACCTAAAAATATTATATTAGCGATTGCTTACTACAAATAGAAGACAAAATAGATCCTTAGCAAGAATTCAAATGTGTTATAAAACGCCGCTATTAACAGTAATATTTTGTAACCTTTCATTTAGGACCATAAAGTGTATGTTACTATTATCACTCTTGCAATATTGTAAACATATTAAGGCAGTTGATACACTACAAATATATGTTGTCAATGTTTAATCTTAAAGAAAGTCTGTAAGATTAAATGAATTGAAATTAAAAAACAAAAACACTATTACTAACTATTGTGATTATTAATAATTAAGTCTTTTTAATCTATACCCATGTCACTCATGTTACGTATCATTTAAACGTATATAGCAAACACGTCAAAGTTCTAACGAGTATTAAAAGAGATATAAAAGTTATATGTAAGTTCGAATACAATTGTAGGATTTCCTACGTAGTTACTAAACAGCCTCTCTCTTGTAATAAAGTCATTATGCAAGTAAATGCTAACGACTATAATATCTACATTGACTATTTACAGGACCACAGTGATCATTAAGGTTAACCGTTATTGCTTCCACCGATCCACTTTACTGGATACGACATGTTATTAGTACAAATTTGTATTATTATTTTTCATTTGGCCACTTATAGAGGACTGGTCGATCAGATCTGTACTAATTATTTTACCCATTTGGTAATTCCGCCTTTGAATTTGTAGTATATGGTTAAGTTTTTTAATTCAATGAAATACTTTTTCAAGGTCAATTTACTGCAGTCGTGGTCACTTGAGATAGTATTTAAGTTTTAACAATTATATGTGTTTTATTTATAGTGACCTTAAGAACAAAAAACCATAAGAATTATGTAAAATGACATATTTTAAGGACGATAATAGCTATTTACACCATCCATTTGAATAGTAACTGAATATTTTATTAAAAAGACTGGTTAAAATAGCCTTCCTAATCCTATATATAGATGGTAAAGTGCGTTATTAACAAAATAAATATATTAATTTTACCCGTACATTATGACGAGTTAGACCATTCAACAAATATAATATATACGCTGACACTTATATCGTCCATTTTACTAAAAAACAAATATATATCGTATCCAGTGTTTGTCATTTTAAATCTTTGCAAGTTTTACTATGCACTAAACAATGTTTTATTCGACCGAAGTACTAGATACAAGAAGAGGCGGCTATGAAGATATTTGACGACTTTTTGTTCGAGCACAATCATTAGGTGGTGTTAGGTCATTATAATATATAAATGCACATAAGCCCGTACATACATTCAAAAAGAAAGGCAGTATGGGGGCAGGATTCGTACCCAAAACCGAAGTTTTTCCGTTACTGTGCCGTTGAATTAAGGCAGCGTATCGTACGGAATGGCTGCAAGTACTCTTGTTTTTTTTCAAGCAAAATTATTTATTTTTTATGATTTCCAGTAATATAGTAGAAATATCCTAAATTTCTAAGCTATGCAACAAATTAAAATTAGTATTGTAAATATTATTTTCTATACTATTTTGTGTAACTATATAAGTCTATATTGTCTTCCATTTAATTATTATAATATACCTAACTAGATAGCAGATTATTCTTAATGGGACATATAGCTTATCAGATGAAATTATGATATTGCATACATAGGTAGATTCTACAAAAAGATGAGTACAGTGCAGAAAATATCTCCTAGTCTACCCCAGCTGGCAAAAGCCATCATAACTCTTGAAGACATATTAAATAATTTAAAAGCATATTTATCTTTGTAACAAGAATGAAATGTTATCACTGACTATAATACATTTTCACACATTCTGGCGGAGAAAAATAATTTTAGCTTTTCACATTTGGTGGCAAGATGGCGCTGTTCTTAATGTTCTTCATTTTATGTTATAAATTGAATGTAAAGAGTAAAGACCATACGAGACGTTGCAAATGAGACACTTTGAGACGAAGATAAATTGATTCAGAGATTGTGTCAATATATCAACATGTAGGCTTTTACGAAATATGTCGTAACATTATGTCTCTCTTATAAAATTAATGGCGGTATATTACAATATAATTTAAAGTAGTTATTTATACAAACTTAGCGATATATACACGAGTAGTAATGTTATGGAAGTTATTCAAAAAAGAAATGGATTTAATTTTATAATTATCACAAATTTTATCTAGAAACATCGCGTCCTTTCTTCCACGACTAGAATGACCTTGCTTAACATTTTAAAATTTCTTTACCTGTTATACAGAAATAGAGACAGCAAACATATTAGCAATTAACTTCTGTTCCAGACATTTAACAAGACACTAGGCCCAACAACCCTTTTTAATTTTTTTTTTTTTGTTTTTTTTTTTTTTTTTTTTAAAAAAGGAAGATCGAACCCACGATGACACAGATATCCCACATAATATCAAAACTAGGTGAACTGTCGACTTATTTTGGCTTTGGAAATTCGAGAACCCCCCACAAAAACCCCCCCCCGGGGATCCCCCCCCCCCCTCCCCCCCCCCCCCAAAGGATTTTCTCCTCCCCCCCCCCCCCCCCTTACCCCCCTTTTTTAAAAAAACCCCCCCCCCCGGGGGGGGCCCCCCCCCCCCCCCCCCAGGAATACATTGATACCATTAGACCATCGAGCCCGTCAAATCTATATTTTTGTTTGAAAAAAGGCCGCCATCCTTTATGTGATGAACAAATATGCACAAACAAGTAATTTGACAACGTTTTTATGGTCACTTACTGCGACTGAATTTAAATAAAAGTTTTCCAATGTGACCGGATTTCCTCACAGGCTACGGTGATTAAATTTAAAATACATTCGACGGATATCCACCGCAAGTCAATTACTGCAAACGAAAAACAATTACACGACTGTCCGCATCGCAGTTTTAAATAAAAGAATTGCCCGGCATATCGACGCGGTTTTTTCGCGGTTCGAAGTTCTGCAACAAAGTGCTTTTGTACCGTGTTGTGTGCTGTTGCCCTTATTCAAATTACAATTCGGGTATTGGATGAAACCGAGGGTAAATTAAGGATTTTTGACACTATCAAAGGCTAACTATCAGTAAATGAAGTAGTTACTTACAAAATTAACACGTATCAACGTATTATTAATAATTAATAGGTTATATTATTTGTAATATGGACATTTCGCGTAAACGCGTAAAATATGTATATACTTATTTTTAATTTAGTTAACGGCCCGACTTTTTTTTGATACTTTGTAGCATTGAGGGAACTTAAGAAGAAAGGTGTTGCTATTGTCAAAATTAAAACTGCTACGGTACTAGTACCATCTGTTTCGTCCCAGTTCTGTTGATATTTGGGAAAAAATGGTTGATCTTTACCAGTATGCTGTTATTTGGGATCTAATGGAGTTGTGTATGGACTTTCTAATATATTTAAATGGTTAAATGATTGCAAGCGAAAAGTTAATGAGTTCGAATCCCGGGGAATCATTAAAATGTTAAACAGCCACAAGAGTTTCTTGCGTATGGGACCGCCAGAATAGAAATTTTGCTTTTCAAAGCTATATTCATTTTTAGGATTATTTAACTCTAGGCTACAGCGATTAGTAAATTTGCGAAAACCAAAAAATTTAATGCCCAAAATAACTATTCTACTATAAATGTAACCAAACAACAGGAATAGTCCCTCGTATGAGAGGATAAGGCAACGGCATTAACGTACGCACCACAACATAATTATTACAGCTAGGGGAGATCAATATTACGTTTCTAAAATCGACACACATTGTTCCCAGCATTAAAGTTAAAACGGCTATTGAAATTACACAGGCCTTGTTTGTACCCATGGCTATTGTTTGGGGCTAATAAATTCAGTATTGCCTTTACGGGTACTATCCGAGAACAATATAAAATTATTGCGAGCTGTTTACATGTTTTACACTAGAAAAGGCACCTTGTATTGTGATTGAGAATGTTATGTTAAACTATTCGTGTATGCGAATTAAATAAGGTGCGTGGATATTTTATTCGTTGGTTATGTATATGTTTATTTCTTGAATACACTAAGTTTTATTAATCTATACTAATATTATAAATGCGAAAGTAACTCTGTCTGTCTTTCTATTTGTCTGTCTGTCTCTTTGGTCTGTGCTTTAAGGCCGAAACTACTGAACCGATTTAAATGAAATTTGGTACACAGACATTCTGGAGCCTGAGAAAGGACATAGGTTACTTAATGCCAAAAAAGGGTTGTTACGGGTTGAAAAGAGGAATACAATTCATGGTTTATGAAGCTAGAACAATGAAACTTTCGTCTTTGGCTTTTTGGGTATGGGAGTAGGAGTGGGAGTGAGTGTAGGAATTAGAGTGGGAGTTAGAGTAGGTGCGATGTGAGGTGAGAGTGGGAGTAATATTCCACCTAAAGTTACTATTCCACGCGGACGATGTCGCGGGCACAGCTAGTATCGAATAAAATCGTTACTCATATCACACAGATAAAACTCAAGGAGGGGTTATAAAAAAAAAATGATTTTAGATCTACAGCGTTCCATCCTGCTGTTTTAACCAATTGAGCTACCTTGTCCAAAACGTGTTATCAGCGCGAGAGGTGCGTGCGAATCGAAAAATTCTATCATTGCGTATGTAGGTAGATTTGATTAAGGGGCATTTTGTATATAAAACTTTTTTAAGTTTACGCATGTGAGGGCTAACCACTAACTGTCGTGTCGTGATATTGTTAGTGCATAGCTTTTCGGGTATTGTTAATAATACGACGGGCCCGATGGCGTAATGGTAGCGATGATGTAAATCAACGGCTTGCGAGTTCGTATCCCACCAGGTCCTACATTTCAAATTAATTTATATTTTTTCTAAAACATGTTGGACTTCGTGTCTGGATATTAAATTAGTGGTGGGAATATCGAAACTGCGTCCACAGATGAAAAAGCCGTCAAGTTTTCCGTCAAGCCGTGAGTCGCGTTTCGGTTTCAGTCTGTGTATTTCGAATAAACAAAATCAAAAACCAATTGAGCTACCGAGTCCTCCAGTCGAGTAGGACTCGGTAGCTCAATTGGTAGAACCACAGCACGGAACGCTAACGATGCCGGTTCAAATTCTGCCGGAGTCGAAAATTTTTCAATTTGTTTTCGATTTTTAAATTAAAATCAAACTGGTCAGCAGCGTATCTTGTTTAGATATTGTATGGCTAGGATATTTCACCTATCATAAAGTGAATCCCATCCCTCCTCCAGCATAAAAATGTGTCAAAGTTTCTTTTCAAAGTTTTCTAAATATAATATGACAAAAATCTGTTTGAACTGACGGGCTCTTAACAAGTCATTAGTGTCGGAAATGCGTAAAAAGATCGCGAAGTCATTTGCCGGAACTTTCGAAGGCTTTAAATTTCATTAATGGAAGCCTCCGAAGCGATCAAACTCCGTCCTGTAAATACCGACTGCCGTGTTCGCCTTTTCGATGTTTGCGAAATGGCAAAGTTACGGCGTTTTGCGTCAGCCGCTACTTATTTCAGTTATTTCGACGTGCCGATCGTCATTTATTTACGGTGATTAACCAACCATTTAAGGGAAAGCGATTAATTCCAATTAATAAACTGCGTAGTTCGTTTTGTAGACTCGACGGCACATCACACGGAAAATGTTTTTTTTTGGAAATAAGTGCCTCTGTACCACCAGAAACACATAAGGCAGTCGATCCCGGTTATCATCAGTGATTTAGTGGCGGTAATCATGAAACTACACCAGTTAGTAGACATGCTCCCATGAAAGAAGACTGTATGTTGTTACGATGACTCAAATAAATTGACACACGCGCAGGATTTCAACTGGCATCCATAGCATTCCACCGTTTGCACAACACAGTAACAGTACGTAACGCTGTGGATGCCTTTGTAACATTTTTCTAATCTAAGTCAATTTTTAATTTATAACGAAATTTATTAAATTGATGAGAGCCATCTTAAATTAATGCGTTTTGGTTGCCAAAAATTGCTTGTGATTATACAAAATTCAATATGAATTTCCCGAGGTGCGAATGTTATCTTTTGACGACAGTAAATCTGAATCATTGAACATTATGAAGTGAGAGTATCCCCTTTTATAAGTCAGGGATCGCTTAAAATTGGATATGGTTATATGATACTACAGCCATTTTATTTAATTATAAATTATTAGCAATTTTTGACCCCATCGTATTAGAGCCTCTTAAACCTTTTTGCCATCATTGTAATAAAATGATTAAATGTAAGTAGTCGTTTTTTTATTAAAAAGACCTTACTGCTTTTCCAAAAGTAAACCGTTAAATCCGTAATTTAATTGTTGCGTACTTTTGGATCATCCCACAAGACTGCGTCATATCATTACAATAGTGTTTTCCTCCTCCAATGTTTTGTACATCCGCGTACTCCCTTTCGGCGAGTCACGCCGATCGGCGTCCCTATTCAAGTAAAATCATCCCATTATATAGGGGAAAATTCTGTAATTTACACCCCTCCTGACATGAGATTACTTTTGTAGGTGATATTTACTCTTGTAAAATAATGGTGTAGATCTTGTCAAAGTGAGCAGGAGGGTCGTCCCTTAACCACGGCGGTGACTGATCTAGGACGTTTATTTCTAGTACTTCTCATTTTTAAGGATTTCGTCTCTATAATCAGGATATAAAAGCCCAGTTCGTGTATAGGACTAGTTGATTTTTAATATTAATTAAGTTCTTTTTTTTATTTGAATTTAATTATAAATTGAAAAAAAAAGAAACGACACGGGTTGTATTTGAAGCGGTATCCGCAGCGTTCCATCATGTTGCTCTATCTAATTGAGCTACCGTGTCCCACACGTTATCGTCGATTTTTTTTATTTATAGCCAATTTTATTTTAAATAGTGCCATCAGGCGCAATATCATGTAAAAAAATATTAAAGTTATTATTATCTTTTGATTTAATAATCTGTTTGTATCAATTAGTGATAGATTTAATTTATTTATAAAACGTATTGATGTTACTTATTGCACAATAGAACTTCGTCAAAAACCTTACATTGCTCGCACAGGATGTCCACAGACTAAGTTAAGTAATTTAACAAGAGATCAAAATTTTATAATTATTATAAAAAGATTTAGTTAAATATACAACACACAATAAAAAATAAACTACGAAAAATTTATCGAGATGAAAGCCATATTCCATGAAGAATTATTATTTAGTATAAAATGTATTTCCTTACATGACTGATATAATGACTTAAATAAATTATTGAATACACGACTGGTATTCTGGTCACGCAATGGTTTCATTAGGCCTAATGAGGGGCCCCCATACAGACATGGGGTTGCCAACCCTTTTTAAATTGCCAATACTCTTGCCAAAAGACAATTACTCGATTCACCTGTTTTTAACTTGGATGCTAAAATTAAATTTGTAAAAAGGATTGTGTATAGTTGCTTTTCATGACTGGTCAAAATGGTAAACAAATAATGATAGATCATCTAATCGCGTGACGTTTTAATACGTTACACAGAAATTTATACTTTGGGGGATTCCAGAAATTTAATCTTCCGAGAAGTATATATTAAATGGAGATGAATGCTTTAGTATTGTATTTTAATATAAAATTTTAAAAGTGAATGGTAAACAGTATTTTATTTTGCTATATAATTATCTCTAATTTTACAATTTCTTGTTTTAAACATAAGTTTTGTTTGTTTTTTTTTCTTTATCGTTACTTTATCATACTATAAATGTATAACAATATCGCATGAAATCATTTAATGAAAATATTTTTTTTAAACATGTAATTAGAATCAGAGCCTAGTTCCTAAAAGCATCAATCAAAACGTAGCAGTTGTCAATCGCACCACTAAAACTTAAAATTCAAATTTAAATTTCCCTTTCATCCAACCCTTTGACTATCGGGTTACAAAATATTGTCCCATCCCTCTAAATATTAACTGGGGACCCTTCTATTTAGTGATCCCTAACTTATCCTGGGTTTGTATTGACCGGTGGAATATATAATGCTGTGTCAACCAGCCCATCATGACCTCTTTCACATTTTATATAGGAACGGTAGGGGATCAAATCGAAGGTCTAGAAATGATGGCGGCGGATTTCAAATTGAGGTAGTGTTGTCAAATCTGGCAGGCCTTTAATGGAACCGAATCCGATCTTAGGTGAACTGCCATAGTGATAAATAATGCAAATTTAACATTACAGGCAAACAGAATTATCAAAAAGCTTTGGAAAAGAGACAAACTAAATATTATATAATACTAGCAGACCCGGTCACGCGTTGTTGTGGCTGAAGTTATTGTTTTAATTTAAGAGGAGCAGTGGAGATCAGTCACTTTTTACATAGATGGATAGCTGTGCCATCTTATTGAATTGTAGCTTATACGACATGTTTGTAGGTTTACCATAGCAGTGCCATCTATCGATTACTTACTCAATCGATCGTTACTGTCAATTATTTATAAAAAAATAATTTGCAATAAAATAAAATTGCGACTATAATTAAAGATCTATACTACCCTATGTCTCAAGTAGGACCAGACTGCTCACGGTGTGCCAATTTAATTTAAAATCGGTTTAGTAGTTTAGGAGTCCATAGCGGACAAACATCGTGACAGGAGATTTATAATAAAGATGATTGAAAAATAATATAAAACATATTTTAAAATTTGACAGTTTAATTTCGTTGCAGTTGTTTTATCTGAAACTAACACTCCTGTAATAAGAACTTCTTAGAATAATAGCATATTAAAACGTATACTGGAACAAGACGAGTAAAATTAACCCTAAAATTGCTTGCCTAAGGTCAAATGTACCAAAGACGGCAATGTATAGTAATCGAGTTGCGCTTACATCGAGCTTTGCCGTCAATGGGCGTTGATTGAGAGACGTAACTATATTATCGTCACATGAACTCGGATCGCTGAGGGAAGGTTGGTGGGAGGGGAGTATACATATATTTTTGATGTAAATTACCTGTTTACGTGTCTTTGTCAGTCATAATCGAATGTCATGGCAAAACAAAACAGAATGGTGGCGAAATAATACTAATGCATCACATTTCTTTATATTTTAAACGGTACCTTTATTTAAACATTCTAAGGACATCAGTGAAAATATATAAAATATGTTTTATATCTTGTTTTTGCTGACGGAAAAACGAATGGTAAAGAGACGTGGATCTCTATTTTCGAAAACACAAAAGTTTCGATTTACAAATACAATGTAGAAAAACAATGTGTCCTTAGTTTATGCAAGTGGTTTTACGTTAAATACCTACACATAAATTACTTAAGCGTTTAACGTTAACGTTTAAGATGCATTAATTCGAAACGTTATGTCGTTGTTAAAATAAATTATTTACATATTATTTAAAGTGTTTTATTAACTTCAACAAAGAAAAAAATATTATTGGATTTTGTGGCATTACTTCTGTTATTGTGCCTTTGTTATAACTCCTATTTCTTAGGATTTTCGCATTCAATTACTTATTTTTCAACTAGGCTACTACTTATTTTGAACTAGATGAGATTGCATCATACGTGTACAAAATGATCGGAACTAAGTTATAATCGTGCAACAACAATTTTAACCGTGTCTTAAAACTTGTGTTAGCTAGATCCCGAAGTACTTCACGGGTTATCCCGCAGTTAAAGTTTGTTCAAGAAAACTTTGATGCATAACTGCTAGGATTTAAATTTTTATATAAAAGCGATGATAGAGACCTGACTAACTGATGAAAGTAATTCTTGGTTAACAAAAGCAATTGACATAATTTATATTTTTTTGTAACAGTTAGACAAATTTTCGGTTCACTTGATGTAAGGCTCGACTCTTCTATACCTCATTTGGATTCTTATAAGAACTATTTTTCCTTTAGACTTAACTAGAAAATATGGGCGAAACTGGCCGGGTCGCCAAATACCAACTTCGACGGAACAGATGGCGCTAGCGTAGCAATTTTTTACTTTGACATCAGAGACATCCTCCATCTTTAGTCTTCCCGTGACCACGGCTGCTGCAAAGCATCCGAAACGTCGGGCCGAAGTTAAAAATCATTTTCAAATAAGTTTAACTAATATATCGCGTTTTAAACCGTTAAAGTGTTTTATTTAAATGTGTACTACTCGCGTAAACTATAGACAGTATTTAGAAAAGATTTTCATTAAATGAGTGGTAGAAATGAAGTCTGAATAAAACCACCGTCCATAGATGAAAAAGCCGAGAAGTTTGATCGCGTTTCGGCTTCCGTCGACAGCGTATCTCGTTTAGATGTTATATGAGGTATTTCACCTTCATGAGAGAACCCTATGCTTGCCTGTCCTCTTCTATAAAAAAAAATCTTATATTTCCTTATTTACAATAAGTACAAACGTTTGCTTCTTAGCTGTTGGTCATTGCTCACGTTCAAGATGGAATTTCTCAACCTTTTCATTTAATGTATAATATGGCTTCAAAAAATAAAGTGTCTTTCGTTAAAAAGAAAACATGATAATCGCCGAGCAATGGCAACGAGATAGAGCAGAAATTGGAAAAATAAAGTAAGCGGTGAATAACTCAAGCCGACATTCTCGTTAAAAACTCATTCGCCGTACAATATCTTAGTGCAGAGGGTATTGGAGTTACAATTAATTTCGCCGGCTTGTGGTCGCCTCCAGACGTGCTTCCGTGGTGTCTTCTTCTTGGTGCTAGGTAAACGGGTAGGTGTGAAAGCCTACAACATTACAACATGTGGATATTAATAAACATTTTCATTGGTATTTAGAAGCCTATTCGGGAAGGTAGATAGACATTAAGTGCCTTCACAATTTGCAGTAGTAGTTTTTTTACCAAACTTCTCTGGCATAATTCTAATTGAAACGTAAAAACAATTTATAGTCGTTGCTCTTTAGGTGGTTCTATAAGAATGTTATAATCTTAATATCCATTTTTTAATGATAATATCAAAGTTTGTAATATTATCAGATTACATTTGACCTCATGTATACTAGTATGTGGTGTCATTTTAGATAAGAAATCTTATCTGTGGTTGTAATTTTTTTTTATTAAAATGGTAAAATAGTTAGTGCTTGTTCGAGAAACGCTATTTTTATTTGTTAAGGTAGAAGGACAGACAAGTATAGTATTCACTTGATGGAAGGTAAAACACCTAAGGCATAAAACTTCCAAACTAGGTGCGCTGGCTACCTATTGTGTGTTTGGACATTCGTAAGGTAGATTCTAGACTATAACCCAAAACGATAAAACTTTTAAGCATGTTCATCTAAGGTCAGAGGTTCGTGGCCAGCATGTATTGCCAGATTTTCTATAGATCAGAAACATGTCAGAACTAGTGGAATAGAATCTACCTCCCATTAATTTTATTAGCTACCAGTAGATCAACAAATCTGTCATGGGTGCGTCTAATGTCAGCAAAAACTCATAGGTTTTAAAGTGACCAAGTGGAAAGTACCTCAGGGGCAGAGACACAAATGTGTAGGTCCAATACAAATGGTGAATCGACCGCACCGATCAATTTTAAAACGGAATTGCTTCAGATGATACAACCCGTTCCCTTATCTCGGGATTTATGTATGCTCATAGTCAAATTGCTCTTTGAAATATTCCCCATATTGTATAAGATTCTATCTCTCTAACTCTTGGGAGAATAACTATAATGTTTCATATATAATAATGTTTTTTTGTAATACAATTTTATACTCTTATTTCTTACCTTACTTACCATATATTTCATAAAAATATTTTAAATGGACAATGAAATTTAAAAATGGAACACAAACATCTACAGAACACTAAATAACAAAATCGTTTGTCGGCCTTATCGCTTATATAAAACTAGCTGAGTCTGCAACTTCGTCCGCGTAGAATAGTTATTGTTGGGCATCCAAAATTGTTTTTGCAAACTGTCACTTATGTCACCGGCGCGCCTCGCGACCTCGTGTGGTTTCCATCGTTCTTGCGAGTTCATTTTTTTATGATTTAAAGAAGAATCATTCTTATAAATATTTTTTGTGAATCCCATTTTCAATGTCAGTCACAGGAAAATTTTTTATAGCCTATAACCTTCCTCGATAAAAGCTCTAACCAACACAAAAATAATTTTTCAATACGAACCCGTAGTTCCTTTATATATTAGTTCTTCAACTTTATATATTAGTATAGATAGCATTACAAGTTTCTTTATGTGAAGTTACTTAAAAAACTTAGAGTAGATTTTAAAATATCAGTGTAAGATGAAAACTTTCTTCATAAGTACCGCGGGAGGATGCTTATTGGCAGCGTGATGCACGGCACAAATTATACACTTAATTATTACTAAGAAGATCATACTAAGTTTCTCAAAACAACTAAGAGAATTTAAGTACCTTACGATGTTCTACTTGGGTGATTTTTAAGAAGATCCTTTCGTTCGTTTTATAAATGCAAAAACTATGCGACATTATTAATTTACGTCGCTATAAAAAGAAAATATTTAATTGTGAGCACTTGTTCAGCACGCCTGAAGGATTTAATTAATTTTAACTTGAAAAGGTGTTATTTAATTGGCTCTTTTGCGCACAGAAGTTTTTTCAATTATTATTTGTCTTTTGTTTGCTAATCGTAATAAAAGAAGGTGTAACGTAGTTTATTGTTTGACGTATCTTTTTCTGTGGTCCTAATTTAATAAGTAATTCCATACTGTCTGTAATTGACGCGAGTAGTACCCATTAAAAAAAAAACACTTTAACGGTTTAAAACGCGATATATTTTAGTTAAACTTGTTTGAAAACTATTTTTATCCAGACTTTCTTTATTGGATTACATAATAAAATCTCTGGATTCCAATAAACGGCATACCGGCAAAATCGAAGACACCGTGAGTCAATTCTGCAAGGACCCGGCCAGTTTCGCCAACTACCAACTTCGATGGAACAGGTGGCGCTAGCGTAGCAGTTTTTTACTTTGATGTCAGAGACATCCTCCATCTTTAGTCTGACCACGGCTGCTACAAAGCGTCCGAAACGTCGGGTCGTAGTTAAAATTATTTTTTTATTCAACAGTAATTGCATGATAAGTACATTTCTGAAAAACAATAGAGGACTGAGCTAAAAATATTCTTAAATACAATTTAAAGTGATTCCCCCTTGCAAAAGAGTTCTTTAAAAACGATCTACTTACATTTTCCACGGTAAGGAGCTTAAAGTCTATTATTTAAGGATTTTACTGTTGAAATGGTCAGGTGAGATCGAACTCTTTGTGTCTCCTGTAAGAAATAGAAAATTGTATTTCTGTGGAGTGAAAGGTTCGCGTGGGTGCTTGCAACTGGGAATAGAAACGACGGCTTCTAACCGACTTTAAAAGGTTTGTTATCAATCTAAAGTAGTAAAAAAACATTATTATTTTATATATCACTTAAACTTAATCTTAAAATTTAAATAATCGTATATATCGCGCTTTAAACGGTTAAAGTGTTTTATTTAAATGTGTGCTACTCGCATGAACTATAGACATGTTTCTCATTTTAATTTTTTTTATCTACTAAAACTGGTTCGATTCTATATGACCCTGATCCGACTACTATTCTTCTCCGGAATTTCTCTCGCTCTTATGCTAGGCGAGTTTAACATTGAATCTCGGAGGTAGCGGTCGTCCACAGTTCTTTATAAATATCAAAATAAAGTACCCTCATAAATTCACACACTAAAACCTTTTTGCATTTCCATTTCACAAAGATTCCCGTATGGAGAACGTCATAGATACGTACTATGGGCTGGACAGCCTACAGGACTATTTTACATAATTCACGCATTCCCATTCCGTTTTATCTGTTTGTACGATGACGTGGTGTGGGATATAAATCCTGTCTTTGTTGTATATTGTATTGGTAAGTTTTAAACGATTGAGCAAATAATAGATTATATAACACGTTCTTGTACACAGTATGACATAGATTGTCTATGTCACGACATTGTTTAGGTATTAAGTTTGCTCTTAGCAAAAAAGGGTTTTTTTTTTTTCAAATATGCATAGTGCTGTTAAACTTACCACTCAATAATATATATATTTTTATCGTTTTTTAACTGGAATTTGTTAATATAACCTCGCAATCTTGTCTATTTCTTTTTAAAAGAAAAATCTTTTAAATGTATGGCTAATAATCAACGTGGGTTTGATCCCCACCGGGGATATGTTGCAACATGTTAGTCATTTTTTATTTATAATTTTTCTGAAAGATGTTAGTCGTCGTCTAGAAATCTGGATATTAAATGGGTGGTAGAAATATCGAAAATTCCGTTGATAGATGAAAAAGCCGTGAATTTTAGTCGCGTTTCGCTTTCAATTTCTGGATTTCCAAATATCCAAAGCCAAAATAGGTCAACTGCGCATCTGATGTAGATGTTATATGGCTGGAGTATTTCGCCTTCCATCGAGTGAGCCCCATGCTCGCTTGTTCTCCTCTATCATTAAAACAAATGACAAAGGATGATGTCAACTAAGGTGGCGATGATGTATAAATCTTAATACACTTAGTCGATATATAATCGCTCCCTACCCATGATCTTGCAACTGACTATCGCTTCGCGCTTACATTTTCCAAAATTTTAATATCCTTGTTTTTGAACCCCCATCGCAAACTATTTTCGACCTTACACCACTAATACCGAAATATTAAAATAGATTCGCCACGCTTGCACCGAATACTCAGTCTGCAACACAAAGGGAAAGAAAACTCTCAAAAATTACGCTTTAATGAAAACTTAGTTGTCAAAAGTAGTGGAGAGGAGCATAGGGGAACATTTTCAAGAGATCTTTTACAAAATGCGTCATTATGCCGACCGCCAGCCGCACTGATGTTCCTACGCTTGCATTTAAATGTGTAACCACTGTGAGTTTGAACTTTTTTGACGCTTTGAAAAATACAAAAAGAATTGATCAGGAAGAAAAGGTTGTTACAAATAAATCTGCGATCGTTTGGTGAAGAAATAGTCTTTGGAAAGATGTATAGGAAAAATATTGTACTGACACAAAGTAAGAAAAAACATAGGTTTTACTACTCACAGCGGTACAAACTTTGGGTGTATTATATTTGTACCGAAAGTAACGTCTGTATCTCAACTCTTAAACGCATTTAGATTTGTTATTTATTAAAACAATTGATTTTAATTTTGGATTACTAGTAGGTATTATATTATATTATATTATATTATATTATATTATATTTATATATTATATTATATTATATTATATTATATTATATTATATTATATTATATTATATTATATTATATTATATTATATTATATTATATTATATTATATTATATTATATTATATTATATTATATTATATTATATTATATTATATTTTATGTAAATATTGTCAAGTTCACGATTAAGTGGAACCAAGTAGCGCTTACAAAAGAAACCCGTCGATTGATTCGGTTCGCAAATGTACGCTAAATCGTTGGCAGTGCTCGTTAGAAAGGGTGATATCTTGCGTTTCATCCATGTTATTTGAAGAGATTTTATAGTAATATTTCTTACCTACGAAATGAAGAAAGGAAAGGAAACAAAAACACCCATACATAATGTAGTTTGTGCCAGATGGAATTACAAATTATTCAGTAGACTGATTTATCGCAGTTAACAGCAAGGAACGCTGTGGATGACGGTTCATGTCCTGTCTGAGTCGTAATTATTTTTCAATTTATAATCGATTTTTAATTTAAATAGTAAAAATTATTTTGATACAACTGGTCGTTTCACAGAGTCTATAACATCCACCTTAACACACACGAAAGTATTGAAAACGTAAGTCTTTTTGTCCCTTCTCCTAATTTTTCACTTATCAAAACTAGCCTCTATAGAAAATTACAGAAGAAAAATATTTTCACTTATTGCAAGTGTAAACGTTTAAGGTTTACGCAAGCAATGGACAATAATAACGCTCTCCTGAATACTAGCTTTGTTTAGAAAGAGGAATAGTCCAACACACTGTTGACCATAGTAAAACTAGATAGGTGAAGCTTATTTTCTTGTAAACTTCATCCATATGTGTGATATTTAATTCTACACAACGTGAGATATTATTTCAAGTTTAAAAAGTAATAATACGTAGAAAATTATAAAGACAGACATACGTTTGTGTTTGTTTCACTGTGTAAACTATATACAGGCGATTAGTTGATAGTTATAAGATTTAGGTCTTAGGGCGCATGGTTGAAAGAAGCTTTTTTGCTGGGTTTTGAAGTCAGGCTCTTTTGTAATTTTTGGCAATGGAGGCGGTTAGATTTTCGTAGTAAAGAGTTTGCATAATAATTGCAAAAAATAAATAATGTACTATAGTTATACATATAACTATAGTACATTTAGCTACACTGACCATTGGACTATATTTTGGATAGGACCCGTAGCGTACATAGCGACCTCTATAAACGAAGCGATACAACACTTTCGGGTAATGCTCGCTTGTTAGCACTGCGCCAAGTAAAGTTGCTACTAAAACATCATTGCACTACATCCCCTAATAGTGGTTTTCGTTCGATCGACTTAAATAGTTTATATGGAGAAGACTGATGTTGTTATGCATATTCAGGTCTTAAATAAATCAAGTGTTATTTAATATGCGACGTTAAGGTTCGTGTTATGAATATAAAGAATGAGTCGCAGTGGTAAAGGAATAAGTCAAAATGTTTGCTAGGAAAAC
This sequence comes from Leptosia nina, assembly GCA_963661955.1. Classification (NCBI taxonomy): domain Eukaryota; kingdom Metazoa; phylum Arthropoda; class Insecta; order Lepidoptera; family Pieridae; genus Leptosia; species Leptosia nina. Next base: position 7,006,643 of record CAVLEF010000040.1, read on the forward strand.
TTATATATGTTAGGAAAAAAGGAAAAGAATTAAAAGGTGTATTTAAAATAGGTTACTATTAACATAAAATACTTTTAACTAACTAAAAGCCGAAATAGGATAGTAAAGCATTTGAAATGTCGGGCCGTTGTTAAAATATATTAAAAATAAGTTAAGTAATATACTTAGCGCTTTAAACCGTTAATAATGTTTTATTTAAATGTGCACTACTCGCGTAAACTGCATACACTACTTAAGAGGTCATACGTTTTTTTTAATAATTTTAATAATATATACGATGTTTTACTCTTTTCACTATTTACAAAGAACATAGTTGTGTATTTAATAGTACATATACATATAGCGATTTTACTTTACGCGGAGATATATGAGTATTTTTCGCTTACTCTAACCGAAAAAACATGGATAAAAACATACGTCAGATGTCAGTTAAACGAACAACACGTTTTGTCTTAAACATTTGCAGCATGTTTCTATTCACTTTCTTGCACAGTTTCAGAGAACGTCCAGAAATTTCCACAGACAAGTTTCCACAGACATTCAAAGACGTTGAAATACTGCTCTAAAAGTTTCGCAAGAATTAAAATAAAAACAATTAAACAGTGCACACAACAAGATATACTTTGAAATGTACGAATTGTTTATAATACATAGGTGCTTTTGTACCAGATTTTTCTGTGTGATCACATACATACAAAAAGTGTGTTATCGTCTGTATACGTCAAATTAAATGTATTAGTTTTCAGTGTTGGGTGGTATAATAGTGGTAGTATCTTAGCCTGTCCATTTTCGGTGGAGGCTAGGATGCTACGAAATTTATTTTTTAATTCCAATATGTAGACGGAATATGTAGTTTTAGTTTAATCATTGTTTTAAATTTTCCATGTCTAAATACTGTCTGTAGTTTACGTCAGTAGTACGCATTTAAATAAAACAGTTTAACGGTTTAAAACGCGACTGAAAATTATTTTTAACTTCGGCACGACGTTTCGAATGATTTGTAGTAGCCGTGGTTACGGGCAGACGTCGGGCTGAAGTAAAAAATAATTTTCAAATAAGTTTAAGGTTTAATATATCGCGTTTTAAATCGTTATAGTGTTTTATTTAAATATTTCATGTTTGTTAATTTGTAAATTTTAGGTCCCATGGGGCGAAATAATCTAGTAAAAGTTAAATAAATATCTAAAAAAAGTCTTTTGTCATTTGTTTTATATTTTTGCTGCATTCGTACTTGGAAAAACATATTTTTCAATAGGGTTATAAAAATATACGTAAGACTTAAATCTCATACAGATATAGAAGATAAGTTTCGTACGTGAACTAATAAAAGCTCTATTGTTTCTCACAGAGGAAAGATATGACGAGTCAATTAACGTATGTATTGTATCAAGCGAGAAGCCCTCGCTATCGATATTAACGCTTAGTTACGCTAAAAAAAATATAAAATATACACCATACAGTGTGTAGTGTTTTCTCTTATGGTTAAGCCAATAGCATTTAAATTTCGGATTTCATTTCGGATGCTTTGCAGCAGCCGTGGTCACGGGGAGACTAACGATGGAGGTTGTCTCTGACGTCAAAGTAAAAAATTGCTATGCTAGCGCCATCTGTTCTGTTTTAAACAGTTAAAGTGTTTTATTTAAATGTGTACTACTCGCGTAAACTATAAACAGTATTCAATATCATTTATTAAATTTAGCGTAAAATAATACTTGAATTATAATTATTCCTTATTAGAGTGCTATAAGTCTCAACCTCTATCCTATCTAGTTGTTCTAGCTGTGTCGTTTATCGATGAGTTACGAACACAACCAAATAGAATGACATTTTTAGACAATATACTAAAAGTTACTTAAATGGCACTGAGGTACAATTCTGAAAAAGACAAGAAACTGATATTGACATCCCCTCGTGGGGCATGGGGCATACACATTTCTGTGTCCGTGCGACTGATCGACTTTATTTACAGACAAGTAGTTGATGTGACTTCTGCGCCCTGCCCGATCGAAACAATCTATCGTATCTCCGGGATTCGAACCAGGATCTCTCGCGCTTAACGAACTGCTAGGCAACACGTTTATTTAGCTACAGAGACGGTCGAGTAACTGCTTTATTTACCGTTAAATTCGCGAAGCACAAAACAAATAAAATAAACAATGTCTACATACAGTTTATAAATTACTTGCTACTAAATCCCGAAACATTTTCCGTTCAAGAGTACAGCTTGAAACGTAAAACACTAAAGTTTTGCAAGTGATGTCGTGTAAATTAGCCGAACAATACCGAAGTACAAAGTTTCAAGACGTAAGTGCGCTCTGCAAAATTTGTATACAATAAAGGACTGTTTTGGCAAGTTTTTCATTGTGTTGGATGAATATTATTTGAGTGTTACATAATGGTATTATGATTAAATCAAAGGCGATGTCTTTCCTGTTTAATATTGCTTGTAGAATCCTTTGTGAAATCGTAGACACAAATTAGATTGTAACTTTGCAATCAATCTTTATCCATTATTTTTCACATAGACAATTTAAAACTGGTCAACAACATCACAGTTTAGTTTGAGGAAGAAAAGGAGATGTAAAATCATTACATACTAGCTGTGCCAGCGACTACGTCCGCGAGAATCGTTATTTTGGGCATCCAAATAAGTTTTTGCAAACCCCGTCATCTTTATAAACTTAAGTTACCCACAATGTCGATAGCGTCCCTTCCCGTCGTTCTTGCAACTGTAATCTTAAAAGATGGACATATAGCGTCGCGGACTTTTTTTTAGATCATTTTTAGGTAAATCATTCTTTTCTACATAATTTTTAGGTATCTTGAACCATTTTCGCAGCGTACGCATTTGAAACCTACAGATATGAAAAATTTCTCCCGTTTTGTTCACATTTCTCGGCGTATCTTCGCTCCATTGTCATCGCAATGTGTTCTACTTCCTCGATAAATGCTCTTTAACTTATCTAACAAATTATTTTAAATGGATTTAAGAAACAGTGAAATATTATATTTGTGTGTCTATACACCTCATGACATATATGTTATAGTTTACCATGAATTTCATAAAAATAATTGAGTACAATACAACAGTTCTCCGATTGTGTAGTTTTACGAGAAAATGTAGCTACGTACTCGAATTAGCAAGTTGAAACGTTTCTCAGTGAGCGACTAACAGGCAATTTGCTATCGCTTTAAAGAAGCTTTGAAGTAAATTATTGGTATTATTCTATAGAAAGGATATTAAAACTTTCAAATACTTTAAAAGTAACCTGCATAGAGACTTTATAATTTGTTAACGTTATTTACTTTAAAACTCATTCTTAATTCTCTCTCTTCAGATATAATAATTATTGTTAGCGTCTGGTGCTAACAGTACGTACATTAAATGCAGACTTACATTTTCATGTAAAAGATCTTGGGTGCATTGACCTCCAGGGATTACAGACAGGTTTGCGCTGAACGCCACATGCTACGATCTACGACGGTGCTACAGAAAGCTACGAGAATTAAATACTGTCTGTAGTTTACGCCAGTACTACACATTCAAATAAAACACTTTAACGATTTAAAACGCGATATATTAGCTTTGCAGCAGCTCGTGACCACGGAAAAGCATCCAAAACGTCAGGGAGCAATTATAATAATTTAAGTTTAAATAATACATATCGCGTTTTAAACCGTTAAAGTGTTTTTTTTTTAAATTACGAGAATTATTTTAAATAGTGCTATATCATTTACTAATAGCTTGCATTTCATTTTGAACCAAAAATGTATTTGTTTATGTATTAAGACATCAATTTGTTTAAAAAATATATGAATCACTAATAGACATAGTATAGTTGTAGTAGATCTTAAACATTTATCGTAAAAAAAAACAGATTTTATGCTAAAATATGAACAATCATTATCTACTACACAACCTGGTAATATTACCTGGAAAACTGTGGGAAATTGTATATGGATAGTTACTATATTTATAGATGTAATTCTATTCATAAGCTTCTTTATTACCTATTACTTATACTACCTTTATTTTGTTAATAATACAAAAATATAATTATTGTAATTGTTATTAATGCTGCATTATAAAACGTTACTTTAAAATATTAATTCAGGCGAAAGCAATCAATTAGAAGTTTGAATTAAGAAATTGATTTTAAGAATTACACTTCAGTTATTCGCAACCGTAAAGACCAAAAAGCAAGTCAAATCCAGGCGCATTCGTAGCAGTTATTAGCAGATATTGGTTCAATGGAACATTATCATAAATCGTGGTGAGCTCACTCTGCTCCAGACGTAATGGTTGGGGAAATTAGCGGCAAAAAACCTCCAACTCCCGCGTCATCTGCAAAAACCTTTAAGGAAACGTAATATTGGAATGTTCGATTCTTATTATCTTTTTTCATATTTGTAAGAATGTATGTACAGTATTGTATTTTTAAGTTATAGTGATTTATAAAAGTACATTATGGCAGGCCTCTACTAGTCAATAAGTAATAGACATGTGTTAGCAAAGGTAAATTACTAGATTTTTTTTATACATCTTCAGTCTAAAATCTTTCTACACAAACGACCTTAGAATAACACATGAGTGAATGTTATTGGTAATTACTTAAAGATTGATACATTGCTGACTTTTAAGTTCGTTTCACTTATGCCTTCATGTTTATATCTTTACTTCCATATCGCAATTACCTAATCGTAAACATGTTTGTACTTTACAACTCAAAATGAAACTCATATAGAAATCTTGAATTAATTTTATTTGAAACTTACAATGCACTCAACTGTTATTATATTTCTTATATAAAGCTATGTATATTCTCATAAGTCATTGTATATATGATTTTTAAGAATAAATACGTTAAACCTGAACCTATTATTAAAACAAAATGAATATATTGAATTAAATAAAGATTCACACTTATTGATGAGTACGAACAGCGTGTAGAGAAAGGAAAGAATAGAAAGAGACAACATGTTATTTTATATTGACACTGATTTGCTTTTATATAGAGAGACGGCAATTTCAATTATATTATAAGCACTACAATCGCAGGTTAAAGTAAAATCTATTTAATCTCGCGGCTGTGCAATCCCAGAAAACTACAATACAATCCATTTGCATAAGAATTGGCGCGAAGCCCAAACGAACAATTGGTGTTTGGAGTACTATAATTACTTCGGATCTAGATTATTGGCTGGGATCTTCAAATCTACTGAATTACAATCGTGACCATTCAGTACACGTGATCACGCCTTAATACAAACGAGAGGAGCAATAAATATGCAAATTGAGATCACGCCATCGTTGCTACACCATTTTGAGCTCTGCACGTCAAACATAAAGACGAAATTACTACAAGTGACAGTTTCGCCATTGTTATTCCTAGAGTAACGGGTTTTGTCCTCACTTTCATATAATTTTTGGATTATCTTCGTATTAAGGTGTCGTTACTGTCTTTTAATTTACAGACTTAAATGCTGGAGTGGAAAATTCTCGAAATTGAACTCTCGTATTCCCAGGCGTGACTAGATTACTTTTAGGGATCTAGAACGATAACTAAAGTACAGAATTGTGTGTTGTAATTCTGGTGGTTTTTTAATTGGTTGGAAAGACAGCATCGCTTTAAGTAATTTGAAACGGTACGTAATACATTAGAGATATTTTAATACTTGCATAACTACGAAATTCGGTAATCATTGATTTTATAATATTCTTATTTTAGATACTTATAGTTTAATACACATTTATGACATCATGAAATCCTGTTTCCCCCCACCCCCGTAGGGCATGGGGCGATCACATTTAAGTGATTGTTTTTTATAGGCAAGTAGCCCTCTGTGTCCTGGCCGACCGAAAAAATCTATTGTTTTTCCCTGGGATTCAACATAGGCTACAGAGGCGGTCCAAGTTTTTGGGAAATTATTTTATTTAATTATGTAAATATGTAGGTTGTATATGTGATATAATCAATATATGTAAATTAAAAACATATAGGCATTGAATGATTTACATATCTAATAAAACTAAGATAAGCTAACAAATTATTCAGGAGGTTAGTTCGTGACAAAACTCACTAAATAATAAGTACTTAATGTATAGTCAAGGCGTCGGGAATCGCTCAAGTTAATAATGTACACTATTATTGTGAGTGCCTATTAAAAGCGTTACTGTGTAAGCTGATTAATAATTAAGTGCTACACTGTAAAGCAATCGCCCCCTCCACCCCTTCTTGACGCCCTTTGTACGTCAGTGACTTAAAACTTGCAAAAACAATTTATAAGTTACTTTACTATATTTTGTTTTTTTTTCCAGTATGTGTATTGTTTTCTTTTAAAATAAAATTATTCATGTCTTTGAGCCATTGTGAGAATAAGTAGTCTCTATAGTGACACCCCCTAATGACCCATTCGTTATTATTTTTATATTGACTTTTAATCCTCTCCGTATATTCCGAGTTTTTATAGCACCTCGTTAAATTATCGCGAATAAAATTATAAATGACATTTGGACACGAAATATTACTCGTTTCAATCCAATTTATTTGTTCAATGTGTTTTTGTTGTTTAATGTTATCGATGCAGGTTTTATATACGGCAACGCGCTGTGAACGGTCCTAGACACGCTAGCATAACTGCGCGGTGATCCGCTAGTGTCATTCCAATCGCTGCGGTGTAAATGTCTTGTGTGCGGGATCGCGCGTAAATATACTAGACTAGACTAGATCAGACAAGCATGGGGTATCTTCATAGAAAGTGAAATACCAACCATAAAATCTTAACTATTAAGATTTTATGGCTGATGTCGACGTATTTTAGCTTTGGATATTCAAAAATCCACAGACTAAAACCGAAATGCGATTAACTTCACGGCTTCCTCGTCGTTGCCTGGACGAAACTTCTAAAATCCTACCAACCATTTAATATCTAGATTTTCAGACGAAATCCAATATGTTTCAGAACAATTTTAAATTATTAAATACATGTTGAACCGGCGGGGATCGAACCTGCGTTGATTATTAGCAATACACTACACCAAGGAGCCGGTTAAAAAAACGTTTAGGTGCTTAATAATTAAAACCTTTTTTGCATGTAAGTTTTTTTAAATACCCATTATTAGTATAAAGGCAAGTGCAATGCAGTATAAAATTTTAATAAGAACCTATTTTTGAAAAGCAAGGATCCCTAAAAATCGGAATGAATAGCATAATAGTTTCCCACCCTCAACAAGCGATCGTTAAGCCCTAGAAATGAAATGAGGTTCATTGTTCAGCCCTCTCCCTAGGGAACCTAGAGCAACCCCTTTATTCAAACTAGAAAGGGCTCTTAGAATAGTTTGTATAGACCAATTCGATTTTTATTTTACACTACCAAAAAGGTAATGTTTATTAAAACCTCTTTCTTGAAATAAAAAGTATTTGAAGCAACTTCATTAGCTTACAAAAAGAAATGGAACAATGCAGTTTGAAAGTTATGTAATCTATACTAATATATAAAGCTAAAGAGTTTGTTTGAACGCGCAAATCTCAGGAATTAACGGTGAAAATATACTCCCGTGTTAGTTAGAGCATTTATGGAGAAAGGCTATGCAACATCACTGCAACCAATAGGAGAAGCAGTGGGAAACGTGGAGAAAACAGAAAAAAATATTCATCTTTGTGGGTATCCTTTGCGTACGCTGCACATACGATTTAAGATACCCAAGAAATATATATATAAAAAAATGATTCCTCTTTAAATCATCTACAAAAAAATTCCACACTATATATCTATCTTTTAGGATTAACTTGCAAAAACGACGGGGCGCGACCGACGTGTGTTATCCACGATATTTTAGTTTATAAAAATGAAGAAGAGGTTTGCAAAAATAAATTTGGATGTCCAAAATAACTATTATCTATAAACGAAGTAGCTGACACAGTTAGTGTTTAATAAAACGTCCTTCTTGATATAAAAAGTATTTCAAACAACTTCTTTAGCTTACAAAAATAACATGGAATTGGTTAGCACAAAGCAGGTTGAAAGTTATGTAATTAAATTTATTGTAGCAGTTTGTTACCCAATAGGTACGGAATTTACTCCTTTGTCGGGGCAACTTTTATTAGCTTTATTGCGAGTTTTAACCTAAAGCTTTGCAAATTATTTGTATCGCTTTGTGTTTGAAGCTTTTATTTATATCTTACAATTTTGACTTTACACAATCCCTTGGTTCAATATTTGCCATTATAAAAAGAACTTAATTTTTGACGAATTCATTAAAATTCGAGGTTTGTGTTTAAAACCTGATTAAATTAAAATGTTCTTTGTAATTGATAAGTAATAAATATTGCTACGTAATTATTACTGTGATTGATATAATAGCTTTTTGTAACAAAAACTCTAAAATATGAAGATTATCTATACTAATGTTAGAAAGCTAAGGAGTTTTTTTTGAACGCGTCAATTTCAGCATCGAATTGAGTTCGAATTGAAAAACGTAGAGAATTAACAATTTTAAACGCTGCGAAAACAGGTCAGCTAAAAACTTATAAAGCTGAGAAGGTTGTTTGTAAATGTAAATTTTGATGCTCAAAATAACAATTCAACACGGACAAAGTCCCGGGCATACTATATATTATATATTTTTTAAATTTCTTATGGCCGGTTGCATACAGTTATAAATTGTATGACCACATAACTATTGACAATAAGTTTCGAAACGGATACTCAAAGGGAGTACAAATATCAAAGACAGAAACTTAAGCCCCTCTCAAACTTTCAAACATAATTACAAATAACTCATTCCCTTAATTATAGTGTAAGAGCTGAAGTTAACATCTAATGATAATTTCAAGAATAAATCATAATTTTACAACATATTCATAATTTGAATGTATTCTTTGTTGTCTGGGAATTAGGCTACCGACATATAAATATCAAATATCAAATGGTTTTATGAGCGCTGTCAACGAACAGTAGGGCTTTGCTGAAAATCAGTGGTGTAGCATAGACGAATACTAGATGTGACGTATAATTTTCCTTTAAATTATATTGACAATGACAAACATCGAGACAAGACAAGAGGATAACTTGAGTCAGTTCCGTGAAGTCACCCATCCAGTTTCTCCAAATATCAACTTCAATGTAACAGGTGGCGCTAACGCGCAGAAATAACTTTCACATTGCGGATACCATACATTTCCAGTTCCCCTGTCGGGCAAGTTATTAATAAAAACAATAAGTTAACTAATATACAAAAAATTTTAAATTGTTTTGTTTAACACACACACACACACACACAGTGTATGTATGTATGTGTACGTATTTATTTAACGATAGACGATTAAAATGAACGTGATGTGTAATTAAGAGTTGCAACTCCGAGTCTAGCCCATTATTTAGAGACAAATACTGAAATTAGAGTAAGTAATCCAAGCGCCATCTGTGTGCACACGATAATTCGCAACTCGGCAAAACTTCGGCCCCTCCAAGCCTTTGTTATGTGCCGATAATTTTAAGTGAGGTGACGGAAGTTTCACATCAACACAAAGCGTGGGCTGTGGTACAAAACACGAGAGAAGATCCATCGTTTGTAATTTTTTAATGATAAATTAGGACGGACAAGCATCTGGTCACTTTATGGTACGTGGAATATCCCAGTCTATAGCAACTAAAGAAGATGTGATGTAGACCTATTTTAGCTTTAGATATTCGGAAATCCACAGACGTGATTAAACATCACGCTTTTTCATCTGTAGACGGTGGTTCGTGACCCGGACGGTTTTGGTAATCCTACCATACATTTAATATCCAGATTACCAGATGAAATGCAACATATTTCAGATGAATTATATATTGAATAATTAAAAACATTTTGGGTCGGGAGGACCAAACCCACGACCAGTTGATTAATTATTAGTCATACGTTACCACCATTAAACCAACGAGCCCGTTATACATATATAGATATATATACGGCGGATAACACTATATCTAAATTAACATCAGTCTTACTATCGCATAATTTATCGAGGAAATAATTTTGTCTCCCACAATAAAAAGATTACCTAAAAATTTCACTTACCAGTTAGATAAAATATAGCTGACAATAACGACTAATACTATTTAAATAACACCCTAACGTTTCGGATGCTTTGCAGTAGCCGTGTCTCCCCTTGACTACGGTTTAACTAATATATCGCGTTTTAAACCGTTAAAGTGTTTTATTTAAATGTGTACTACTCGAGTAAAATATAGACAGTATTTGACTAATACTATGTTTTCTAACAACCTTCGGGATTTTAGTTTATTTTTTTGGTAGAAAATCATCATTTCAACCTTATGCGGTCTGTGATATTGTAACTAGAAAAAAAAAATATTTTCTTAGTAGTGTTGACTGTAAGTACTAAATATTAGTAATTAGTAATAGTATAAATATATTCGTTAAATAAATTAATTGTCAAAATAATATATACTACATTAAATTTTAATTAAAAAGTGAAGATTTTATGCCCTATGTCGCTTGTCTTATGAACTTACACCACAATTCAAAAACGACACCTAACACCCTAAGGAACGTGCAATGTTTGTCGTCGTGTCTTAGTTAAAACAAGTCAGTTTCCTCCATTAATATTATGAAACTTGTTACTTTGAATATTTTACTGGGATTCATTCAATACTTCATTGTTAGAGAAACAAGTTGTTGATAATTTGCCAATATTTATTTACATTATCAGACACAAATTTAAATAAATGAATCATTAAAATCTGCGTGGAGCAAGGGATAGGATCGATACATTTCTGTAGCCGTTTTTACTGATAATTTATTTTTAATTGGATTATTAAATGATTTCTCGGATTCAAACCCGGGAACACTCGTCAACGCAACAAACAATCGTAAATACTGAGCCACGGATACAGAACAATATTTTGAAAGCCGACATGTTTCGTAAAATAGAATAAAAATGATTACGCTATAATTAGGAAATATTTTTTTAACTTAAATTTTTTGTATATTTCCGGTTTCAACAAAGGGCCAAGAAGCTTACGAAATAACCAATACAAGCTGACACAAAACATTATTTTTTACAATGTCAACTATTCTCCAATAGTTCGATTTTACGCTATTTATCCGTCATAGTAATGAGCGGGCAGGATTATCTGAGTTCTGTTCAATTTCGCGGAAAATTATATTGCTTTCGATTTATTCATGGTACAGACCATTGCATTAAACTAGCAATTTTAATGATGATATTGTGAATATAACAGTGAGGTTCGCAATTACATCAACGTTTAGCCAAAAACTACCTCACTGGTATAGTGGCTAGTACAGTTTACTGCAGATTACGCATTGTAAATATTGTGACGAAATTATAGCATTGATGTTGAATTTTAAGGCCTAGTTCCCCGTGACTATGGCAGCTGCCAAGCATCCGAAACGTTGGGCCGGAGTTAAAGTAAGTTTAACTAATATGTCGGAAAATGCAAAAGAATTCGTGGCCTCGCGGTCGCCACTGTGTTTTAACGTATAACCGGCGCAAGCGACGTTTTAACGCGAGTGAGTTCGAGAGCCCACGTACATGAACTTTTACAGTCGCACAACTGATTTTGACAGATCACATTGACTTGAATTAACAGATTTTCAACTTTGACAGTTAAACGTGACATACCACAGAGTAGAATATGCTTAACTTCAGTGTGGCGGCAATTTACAAAGTACTAAAATAATAATTCTCGGACAAATATATATCGTGTTTTAAACCGTTAAAGTGTTTTATTTAAATCATTAAATTTAAGAAATGTATAAAAAATTGTTTAAAATATTTTAATTTCCGCATTTATGGTTACGGTTATTGTTATGATTTGTTTCTTGTTTCGTGGCAATAAATAATATTTGTATTTATATGTACGGAAAGATCTCCTATTCGACTTTTATAGGCCTGGGGATATTGTGTCCTAGCCATGCCTCCTCAAGATCAAAACTATGTTTCCCATGGAAAAATCCATACCTTATAAAAAAAAGAACATTAACAATACATCTCCTAGTAAACATTAAACCGACACTCAAATCCTGAAAGGCATGAATAAAAATTATTCTAAATCGGACGCCAACCATATATCTAGAGGCTGACTGCAATGAATAAGCGAACCACAGACGTCCCTAGTCCCAGAATCAATCCGGGGTTGATTTATAGCTCTATCCACATTCCTTTTTGCCCGGGATAGTTTTTGTCATCGTCCGTGAGAGCTGGGCTGCCGCTCCTTTTCACGGAATTGGAATTACTATAAGATATTCAAATTTACATACATTTACCAAAAAATATATGTAACTAATATCATAATTGTAGTAATAAAGTACTATTTTAACGATTATGATGACAAGAAGAACTTGTTTAGATAGATCCGCGATATTAGGAGTTTGATCCCGATCGTACACCAAATATCTTTGTGTTTATTCTGATACGAGTCTGTACTTAATCTTCAGAGAAAAATATATACATAACGGCATCATATCATCCATTGAACCAGCATGGTTAAGAAATCCTTTATACTGTGTTTTAAAGTCCTAGTCCCAGCTGTGGGAATCCCATCATATCATTTGAATGGCAACATTGAAATTATTCCATTTCTGTACACAAAATAATACTTTTTATACACTTAGTTTTTCGTAGCAAAACTTTTCCCAGGTCCACTTACTATCAAGTTATGAGAGTTATGCCAGAATTCTAAAGTGAGACAGACAGCGGCTCCCTTGCGACGTGCTACGTCCAAGATCGGACAACTGATAACTAATATTGTATTGGCATACTTCAAGCGAACTATGTTGTATAGAAACCTCGAAGGAGTTCGTCTGACCGTTTTATAGGAATTATTATGAACTGCAACATTTAATAATTACAAAGCTGAGAAAAATATGAACTTGTTGATTGTTTAAACAGGTTTAAATATTGCATGTAGAATATTGTTTTTGGACAGTTAATTATACACACTGAAATATATACTTGTATATGTGTGTTTAATTGTATTTAAATAGTGGAAAACAAAATAAAAACTACAGTTTTGGTAAAAAAGATGTGGAGTAGAGACCATGAAACGCACGTCAAAAACCTCGATAGCTGGAATATGCTGGATTCACGTAGTGAACAAAAGATTGTACTGGAAGTCTTTGGGGGAGGCCTATGTCCAGCTGTGGACCAAACGGCTTGAAGCTGTTTGTCAGCAAAAGTCAAGTTACTGGCAGCGTATCCAAAATTTTAGCATAGCTTTATTTTAATTAATTAATAACTGTTTAACTACGTCTTGAAGGCTTCTTAGAGCCTGCTGCTACAGCGTTCTGTCGGGAAGAGGGATAATGAGAAATATAAGGTGGTCCAATTGAATTCGCTTTTCTCCACTTGAAGCATATTCATTATTTAATCCACAGTTTTGTGCATAAGAGCGCCGCTCAAAGGAAACCGCAGTCAGACTAAACGCATTCAAAATAGGCTTTAATATGAAAGTGCACCACTTGCAGCTGTGGGCTGTGGCGGTATACATTATTTATGTCCGCAATAATCTTGAGAGCCTTCTTAGCTGGTTTCATAAAATACGAGCTGTTCTTGTATTTGAATTCTATTTCGTGTAATGCATTCGCTCTTGGCTTAAGCTAATATAATATTAACGCGAGCTATCATGTTGCGGAAAATATTTTATATGACGTGCGCTTTGATGTCCTCAGACGGGTAGAAGCACGGTTTTAGTGATATAACACAAATTAAGTGCCTCCAGGGCATCAAAGTTACTTATTTTGCTAAAGACAAAGTATCCAATCGATTTGGTAATTGTAATAGATGGCAGCACTGTGCCACGGTAGTCATGACATATCATACGACCTCGTGTGAGGTAGTTGGTTCGCCCGGTATAATTTAAACTGCCGACAGGTTTAGCATCTATACTCATAATAGACCGACATATTGTAAAAAGGTGTCTCGGAATAACAAGACAAAAAGAGAGGTATTATTAATGATGTGGCTAAATTCGAAAAGATAATATTACCTTTAATATAATTTTTCAATTAATTTGTGTGAATTAAAATATATATATTATTTTTGTACTTCACTTAAAAACCTACGCATTCCTTAGGTTACAAATCGATTATAGATTGACCATTTTACGACACGGGCAGGACTTGAACAAGTGTTGAGGTTGAAATTATATTATGCGAAAGGTGCATGTAAGGTTGAAGAATTCGACGATGACGTAGGACACGGTAGCTCAATTCCTGCCCGTGTCGTATACGTACTCTATAATCGATATTTAATTTAATTTTATTAAAAATATTAGCGGTTTTAATTGCTTAGGTTCTTTTGACATATGCGTATCAATCTATTGATACCGTTTGAAAGTTGAATTGTTATAATACCCTGCTATAATAGTTAAGATTAATTAAAAAGTGAAACATATTATATACTACTTTGTAAAACAAGTTGTGTTTACCTTAATTGTTACTTTACACTTATGTTTATATTATTATAAAAAAGTAATATATGTTGGTTGTAAGATAAATATATTGTTGGTATCTAAATAGACAAATAAATCATTACAGTCTATCATCATGATCTTATTGCACTTAATTACGACTCCGCATGAATGTGCATTTTCTAATAGATTAACGTTGGTAAAATGCAGGAATAATTAAACGCTCATGGCCAGCAAACGAGATGTGAAGTTAATTAAAACGATGGCAGAAAAATCTGCTTTGGACAAGTTTAATTTCTTAGGTAATTAGTGACTTTTGCATTTCTAATAGCAAATTTTGTAGCCTTGGGAAAGTAATTTTTGATCACGTATAAAAGTTAAATAAAACACCTTATTGGTTTCAAACGCAACATATATCAGTTAAACTTATTTAAAAATTTTACTAAAATATAACGCGTTTTAAATCGTTAAAGTATTTTATTTAAATGTGTACTTCAGTAAACTACAGACAGTATTCACATATAATAACTTTTTAATTATAAAATAATGTGTTTGTTAAGTAATTTTAAAAAACGTATGCATAATGTATGGTGTGTAAAAGGACGCACCTTGACAGCGGTTAGTGGATTGTTTAATATAAATTATGACAAAAGGAAAGGACACACGAAGTCGGCTGGTACTCCCCGGGTTCTTCTGTTTTCGTGGGAGCGCCCCCAATGTACTAATTATATAATAAACTACAGATAATCAATAACCTATTTTAAATTTTCCAATTTATTTTATCATAATAAAATATATAGGTAATATATTATAATATAATTATCAGTATCCAATTATTATTATTTATATTCTATGACATACGTCTACAAATACAAATTGTTACATTTTATTTTTCCTAAAAATATTTTTAACAAAAAAAACTTTTCCTAGCTTTGACAATCGCCAATCAATAACATTTTATAGCGAATCCATCACTGTTGAAGCTGCAATGCTAACGACCTGGGCAGATTTGGAAATTTGAGCTTTATGTCACTATGTTATTGTTGCTTTTCATTTATCTGACACTCCAGCTAGTGAGGAAGTCATGTGTCATATATGTAATTGAATTTGTGGTTTTGATTTGTGAGCTTTGATTGGCCGAAAATTATCTCGAATTGGAGTGTTTAAACTAAAAAAGAATAAAGCTAAGCCGAGAAAGAGTAAAGAAAAATACACAGCACTAATTATAAGTACATAATATATTATTTTTAAGTAAAATAAAGTATAAGTTATTGTGCCCTAATGTTTGTTCTAATATATTTTTATAAATTTATTACTAATCTATCTAGTTATAAAATCTTAATATGTTTCGAGAAATTGTACATTAGTTTATTTTAATCTCTTAAATCTTCATATAATATTTATCCAATGTTATTGCCATGATGGCACTAAGTATATAAATTAAAAATCGAGTATACATTTTTTCAAGTATTATTTTTTGACGTGGAGAACTCGGTAGCTCTATTGATTAGAAACAGAGCTCGGAACGCTGTTAATGCCGGTTCAAGTCCTGCCCGTGTCCTAATTTTTTTCAAATTATAATCGATTTTTAAATCAAATCTTGGATTATCAAATCGTCAATTGTATGTATATCCTTGTACAATAACGTTTTATCAAAATGTCATAAATAAATTTCTCTTTGAACTATTTTCTTTTTAATTGGATGACACAGGCGGAATTCAAATACACGACTAAGTTACCGTTTAACTGAGCATGACCCGCATGTCCACGACAATATCTTAGGAATATCGACATAGAGTGAACGACTAGCCCTAGTCCTTCCTCCCTCTATCATATTTTTTACGTAAGATAAACTAAGCATTGTGTAGAGAAGCTATGCGACAAATACAGTATTCACATAGTAATCACTAAGATGGCATAGCAAACCAACTTATGAGAGGCTTTCCCCGGGGAAATAAGAGGCGCAAATTGCGACCGTGTTTGCTGACGTCACCTGAAACGTTATAAATAGATCTTTGATAAATGTTTGTTTTGTATCAATTCCTGGACGGTAACTGGAAATAGATTCGAGATTGAAATGGAACAATTTAATTGGATTAAAACTCTATAGATTATAAATTAAGATACTTTTCATTTAGTTATTGTACATAAATAATAAAATGATTTTATTTTTGATGTGTACTACAGCCGCAAACACATCGTCGACGTCTTTTTTTTTATATAGGAGGACTTACAAGCATCGGGTTTACTTGATGGTTGTTAAAATGCCCCAACTTCTTCATTCAACATCTGAACAAGGCGCGCTATCCACCTATTTTGGCTTTGGATATTCGGAAATTTAGACAATGACACCGAAACACCATTAAACGGCCTTTTCGTCTGTGCACTGTTGTTTTTGTATTCAAAATCCTGATATCTAAACGAAGTCCAACTTGTTTCAAAAAAATCATAAATTGATTAGAAACACGTTTGTACCGCGGGGATCGAACCCACGTCGCGTTGATGATTAGGCAAACATTGCTACCATTACACCAAAGATCCCGTATTTATGTAATAGTATTGTCTGTAGTTTACATGATTATAAAAAAAATACAATTTTATTGTCGGCCCGTAATAAAAATAGATTGCAAATAAGTTAACTAATTCATTTTGCGTATTAAACCGTTAAAAGTATTTTCTGAAAATATGTAACTTTCGCTGCTTATGTATCTATTGCTAAATTTAAATTTTAAACAAAACAAGGCCTTAATGAGACATTTAGCAGCTCATTTTAATCGAGCTCAAATTTTATCGAAGCTTAATAGCGAATCTCATAATAGGTAACATCAAAATGCGCACATCTAATTGAATTTTGTTTGCATAATGGATACCGGATGTTGAATTAATATGCAAAATCTATGGAGCAATGTGAAAATCGTGGACGGCATTATGCAAATCCCGCCGTATCGGTAAAAAGAGTTCGATTTTTGTTTTGCATAATGCGATTGGCGAGGCCGTCATCAATTATCATTCCAATTGTTTTTTTTATTTTTGGGGACATCAGGTTTAAAGAAAATGTGCACTTTTCACTCATCATTATATAATGACTTGTAAGTCACTTACAATTAAATAAAACACTTTAACGGTTTAAAACGCGATATATAGTAGTTATACTTATTTGATTTAATATTTTAACTACGGCCCGCTGCAGCACTCCCCGAAGCAGTACTCCTCGACCTCCATCTTTAGTCTCCAGAGACTAAAAATGGTGGGTGTTCTGACGTCAAAATTAAAAAACTGCTACGCTAGCGCCATCTGTACCGTCGAAGTTTCTATTTGGCGAAACTGTCCGGGTCCTTGCAGAATTGACTAAATGTGTACTACTCGCGTAAACTACAGACATAATGTAGTCACTTACAAATTAAAAAAACCTATTTAGATCGAAAAAAATCGACATCACCGGCGGGCCTCGAACCGACATCCACAGCGATCGGTGCTGCTGCTCTTAGCACAGTAGCTCAATTACTTCGAGCACCAGCACATAACAAAAGTTTTTAATATTAATAGATTTTTAATTTATAGTATGCCACCATTTGAATAAAGTTTACAATTTACAAAAACTAAATTTTTCGGCTCCAGAAATTTGAGCTACACTATACCTAATAATAAAGTTATGTACATGACTACGATAGAACATATCTCTAGTACCATAAATCTAGATAATCATAGAGTTGAAATTTATGTAAATACTATACAATTAGATTCAAACTTAATTTTCTTTTAGTTTTAAAGGTTGGTTGTTGTTTTTTAACTTTATGTAGTTTGTCGTGTTAAACGAGAAAATAACAGGATAAATTATAATTCCGTTTAAAGGTATCAAAAGATTGCATATTAGCATTTTTATAGATTTTGCATCGTCAACCTAACATCACATAAATTGGGCCTGAAACGCCATTTTCCGTGTTACACAAGGTAAACAGCAGATTAAATCCGTTAAAGTTAACTAAATGTTTAATATTCATAAGCTACGGTTTTAATTATAAATAAATGTGTAATAACGTACGAATGTGTTGTCAACCAATTAGCTGTGTTGAATTAGCGACGCGTGTACCATGATTAAACACGACTCATTTTTATTGAAATTAACATTTTGATTACTAGCTTTGTTAATGCTGAATACTGTGTGTAGTTTACGAAAGTGGCACACATTTAAATAACACTTTAATGGTTTAAAACGAGATATATATTAGTTAAACTCATTATAGATATTTTTACCCATAGGTCTCCCCGTGACCACGGTTGTTGCATAGCATCCAAAACGTCGGGCCGTAGTTAAAAATAAATTTCAAATAAGTTTAACTAACATATATCGCGATTTAAACCGGCAAAGTGTTTTATTTAAATTTGTAAATACTGTTTATTTGTTATAAAAAAAGGCGGCAAAAACCTTCTATTTCAACTTAAATTTTATAGGTACTTTTTCTAGTAACAGTAGTAACTTTTTCTAGTAGTAAACATTTAGAATAAACCCTACTTTACATAAATTAAACATCTGTTCACAATACAAAGAACATCTTCAAAATATAACTCGTAAATACCTAGGATCCTATATTAAAAATCCAGGATCCGAAAAGCTCTACAAATTCACTACTTTCTCCAAATCAACTACGCCATAACAGATGGCGCCAGCGTAACAGATTAGACTTTGACAATAAGGGTATCAGACATCTTCAGTCGTAGGTCAAGCGGAGGTCTGTAGTTAAAGTTAACTAACATATTTCCCGTTTTAAACCGTTAAAAGTGTTTTATTTAAATCTATACTAACCGCGTACACTACACACAATATCTATTTACAATTCCGACAAATACAATAGCCTAGTAGGTATTGAATCAACAACGAATGCTGTGTTTGTATGTTCCAGACCTTGAACTGTAATTTTAAATAATACTAAATTAGTTTTTAGTAATTGTTAATAATGCTTTCTATTTAATTAAGCCACAGGCACTATTACAAAACTTTGAACTTTTAATTCCAAGTTAACCTCACTTTTCCATTCTATGACACTGCATTTAGCTATTCTGAAGTTCCGATAAAAACTAGATAAAACCGCATCCATTCAAAACTAAAGAAGTTAAATTTTATCTGCATTTTTATACTGAACGCGTCTGAACGGAGCAGATGGCGCCATTTTCGTAGCCGCCATGATTGATTACATTACGCGGGCGCGGTTGTGATTCGCTGATTCGATTTTTAAACGAGATATTATTAGATATAAGATTTTAAAGCCGTGAAGTTAGGTAGTTAATTTTTTTTTGTGACAAAGGAGGAAAGTCAAGTATAGGGATGATTCCCTTGATGGAGGGTGAAATACCCTTGCCATATAACATCTAAACAAGATCATATTAACCTATTTTGGATTTGAAAAACTCCGGAGTCCACAGACTGAAACTTAAAGACGAACTTGACACATTTTTAGTCTGTAGATGGTGGTTCATGCCCCGGATGATTTTCGATAAACCCATACTAATTTAATATCTAAATTCCTAAATGAAGTTCAGCATGTTTCAGAAAAACTAACAGTGGTTAGACAGACGTTGGACTCGATGAGAATCGAACTAACCCGTTGTTTATAAGCCGTACATTGTTACCATTACACCGATGAACTGCAACAATAAGTACTTAAATTAAAGTATTCCATTGCCATAACGATATTTCAATTTTGAGTATGCTTATGACCACAGTGACGCATGGCTGAACACATTAAAGTTAAAAATAAAGGTTAGAATCCTTTGCAAAAATAATATATAGTTAAAATAAGGCGCTGTAATGGTTTATTAATCGGAATGTTTTTATTAATCACTGTAATGATTTAAAACGCACAATATAACTTGTTTACAATTTATTTTAACTACGTTTCGGATGCCTAACATTACCTGTGATCACGAGAGTAAAATGATTGTTCCTTAAAGAAACTTAGAAGTAAATCTTCAGCACGTTAAAAGTAGAGATATAACTATTTAAACTACGTTTGTTACAAAAGACCGCGCCACTTGAGCGTCTATGTGCAAATAATTCTTGAGTTTAATTACATTCCAGTCGTAAATAACTCGCAGTCACAAACCCTTGGCAATATTTACTGTGAGGTGATTATCTCGCAATTATATTTGTTTCGTTACTGAATAAGAAAAAGCGGCATTTCCGGAAACGTATGTAATCTATATCTATACTAAGATATAAAGCTGAAGAGTTTGTTTGTTTGAACGCGCTAATCTCAGAAACTACCGGTTCGAATTGAAAAATTCTTTTCGATTCGAAACGGTGGTTTCTCTTCTATAATTTGTGTTGGTTAGAGAATTTATCGAGGAAGGCTATAGGCTATAAATCATCGCCATGTGACTAATATAAGTGAAGATACAGTGAGAAATGTGAAAAAATTGGGATGTTTAACCATTTTTATGGATTTCTGAGGCGTACGCTGCAATAATGGTTCGAGATAACCCAAAAAAATATGTATGAAAGAATGATGAACATGCAAAAACGAATTCGGATGTCCAAAATAACTATTCTACGCGGACGAAGTCGCTGACACAGTTAGTGTTAAATAAAAAAGCTATTTTTTATGACAGAAAAGACAGAATATATAGTGAGGTACCAATACTCTATACTCTATAGAATCTAATTAAAATCTAACAAATTTTGGCTCTGACTTTTCGGAAATCCGTAGATTGAAACCAAAACGATACACGAACACGATATTTCGATTAAAATATAGAAATATCGTGTCTGTAGTTACGCGATATGTATGAGAATTATTTTAACTGCCGCTCCGTGGCCACGTGACCACGGCTGCTGCATAGCATTCGAAACTTCGGGCCGTAGTAGAAATAATTTTTAAATAAGTTTAACTAATGTTTATCGTTTTATAAACTGTCAAAGTGTTTTATTTAAATGAATACTACTCACGTAAACTACAGGCACGATATTTCTATTTTACACACTATGTAATAATAATAATAATAAAAACTCTGTATTGCACAAACATAGATACTTAGAATTATATATACAAAATAAATCATGTTTGTGCAAAGGCGGCCTTATCGCCTATGGCGATTTCTTCCAGGCAACCTTTGCATGTAGAAATAAGAAATAAAAATAAAAAGATAATTTTAGTAAACAATCAAATGTCAACATGAAAAATAAAATCATACAATAAAAAGATAATTTAAACTGGAAATTAACACTAAAATAATAAAGATAACCATACTTTATAGACAAAATAACACACTTAACACCTAGAGCATGTATCTCTATTTTGAAATGCGTTGAACCCTGTAGAAATCGAATTTACGACCTCTTGGTTCAAAAGAAAATCTTATGTACTCCTAATTCTTACGCTTAGAATTAAAGATTAGTCTATAAGGAGTCCCATGTTTATTTCAAACGACAAACACTCAAGTTCTTTGTCAACTTTAGATAGGGGGACGGAAAACACCAATTTTTCTCATCAGAAACATACGGGTGAGAACTTTGTACGTAAGCAATGATCGCTTTCATAAGCTCATTAAATTGATAAGCGTGCGCTTTATATGCTATTTTTCGATGTGTGATTGCTTTCTAACTGAGGATTATATTTTCACTATTAATATTTAAACCTCATCGGATGTAATTTTAACCAGCCCTTAAAATGACAATTATTTATGTACAATATTGACGTTTTTTATAAGTGTTGTCTGTAGTTTACGAGTTTTAAATAAAACATATGTAAAGAAATTTAAATTTCCCGCGAAGCCCAAATTTGACATTATACCAAAAATGGCGGACAAAAAGACGGTTTTAACGTGTAACCTAAAATGCTATGATCTTAAGAAGAACGATAAATTCTTTGATTTAACATAAAGTTTATATTAGAGGTTGCTGAAATAACATCATTTGTTGTTTCAGATAATTATTTTAATATAAACTTATTGTGAAACATGTCTAGATTGTTATAAAAAAAAAAAACTACAATCGGTTTGATACTGCACACATAAATTTATACAAATCTCCTTACGTTACTACTACATTACTAAACATTTATTAAAACAAAAAAAGTTAAAAAAGCAAAATGTATTGGTTAATTTACATATTTAAATATATTTCAAAGGCTTGACGTTTCGGATGCTTTGCAGCAGGCGTTTTCATGGGAGATTCATCAGGCCGTAAATAAGTTTCGCTAATACGTTTCAAGTTTGAAACTGATAAAAATGTTTTATTTAAACTATATATTATATTTGCTACGGATTCAAACCTGATGGAATGTTTAGCAATGTGTGTAGCCCCGCGCCACTATGGAAAATTCAAATTTTATAAAACGCCTCGTTTAAGACCAGAATAAAATTCCGTGTGTCATAACTTTGGTGGTGTTTGATTTGACAAATTGCATCCTTTGTTGGCACCAAACTGTCGATAACCCCACACTATTTGTCGATCTATTCACGCTAAGCGATTCGATTCACGTCTCCTTGACGGAACGCAGTTTTATTAAGTTTTTGACGATATACTTTTCCTATCTAGCGAAATTTCGTAACGCCCGAACAACGCGCCAAATATTTTATTAGTCGAATAATTTTACCGGTTTAGTTAAATTATTTGTAACTACAATCCAATGTTTCGGATATTTCACAGCAGCAGTAATCACGGGGGATCTCTAGTTATAATTTACTAAATAATAAATAAATGTTTCGCATATGCTATTTCGCGAGTGTTAAAATTTTTTATTTAATTTGTACCACTCGTGTAAACATACAATGCTTACATTATATTAAACTCTACTTTAAAGGCTATTTTTTGAAGAAAGACCATTTTAAAGTTGTTTATCAATTCGTGTAGCGATTACATAAATTAACTCTTAAATAAAACATTTCTTTTCGGCTGAGAGTAAAGTAAAAATTTCTGACCTTCACTATATTGAAAACTCGCTGAAAAGTAAATTGTACTGACTGTAGTTTACGCGAGTTGTACACTTATAAAACACTTTAACGGTTTAATACGCGAGATATATTAGTTAAACTCACCAGTCTCCACGTGACCACGGTTGCTGCAAAGCATCCGAAACTTCTGTAGTAAAAAAAATTAACAAGTTAAACTAAATTAATCGCGTTTTAAACCGTTGAAGTGTTTTATTTAATTTTTGTAACATACATGCTTACGAGTTTTAAAGATTGGTAGAAAACTTCAAGACTTGAACTGCTTAGCGTATTCCCAGTAAAATCTTTTTTACAGAAACTGCCGATTCATTTAGTTTTCAACTCGAAAGAAATAAACAGTAATATTCCTTTGTGGCCTTTCTTGAGTCACTTTGTATTGAAATATTGCAAGAACTTCCCAGTAATTGGGATAAACTGGACTGAAACTTATGAAATTCTGAGCTCAAATAAAATTGTGAGATGAATACTCTATACTTTTATAAGTCGACGAGGTTTTATTATTTTACAAGACTTTAAGCGGCAAATTCTTGCTCGTTGGCAATGGCGATGCATTACTTATAATTAAAGGGTGTGTTCGAGCCCCGCCGGGGCCAAATTTTTTCTAAACAATTTATAATTTTACTGAAACATGTCGGGCGTCGACTGGAAATCTTGATAAGAAATGGGTGGTAGAGATATCGAATTCGAAATACTGTCCGAGTCACCAACCACCGTCCTAATATGATAAAACAGTCAACTTTAAACGCGCTTCGGTTTTAGTCAGGATCTTCAATATGCAAAGCAAATATTGAGTGCCTTTCACCAAACGCGAATGTGCTGTGAGCCTATTGTAAGTTAGCAGCTTGGTTACATAACACGTTTGTTAAATAGCTTAAGTTTTTAATGCCTAGACATCATAGCCCAACGATGATGCACATCACGAACTGAAGAGTTCGTTGTTTTTATTAAAAATGTGAATACGATAGAATTATGGTAAAAAAACGGCCTCACAACACAAAACAAAAGAAATAAGTTTTATCGTTTCAATACGTCATTGTTGGTGTGTTAAAAAACAATGTGAGTAATATTCGATATTAGGGACTTCCCTATTTTGTACCTTATAATTTATTATCAATTAATGTAATATATATACACTTTGTACTATAAAATTGTAAAATCACGTTTCCCCCCGTGGGGCGTGTGGCGAACATATTTCTGTGTCCTTTCCAATGATCGATTTTCTTTACAGGTAAGTAGTTGATCGAACCTTACCCGACCGAAAAAATCGATTGTTTGAGATTCAAACCCAGGACTTACTATAAGGAAGTTAATAATAATATAATAAACTACAGATAATTTTAATGGTTATTTCCTTAATAAACACAAGTGTAAAATAACAATGCAGTTTGCCCCAAATTTAGCAAATGAAGCAGAAAAAAAGTAATTTGCAGGGGTCTTAAGATTTTACATCATTCGTTTTGTGAGGGATAACAAAAGGTGGTCTCCAGTTTACGACTACCCTAAATATAAAAGTGTACAGATAAAGCTGAATTCTTTTTGTGGCTGGGTTTTATTTTAAAAATAAAATTCGCTATCTTTACACTTTAAAGCGAGGGTGGCGTAAAATATGGTGGTCTTGTTTTCGGCTTAGAATAAATTGCTACTTTTAATTAAACGCCTGTAGATACATATGAAAGAAAATATAGAAATAAAACAAGTAGGTTTGGTTAAAATTAAATCATTACACAAACAAAAAGGCCGGTTAAAATGGCTCTCAAACTATTAGAATAAAATAAAAAAAATAGGAATTACGTTGATAATTTTTTTGATTATAATTATTTTTATATTTCAAGATGAAACTTTCTTATCATTAAATTACCCGGTATTTATTAAAAAATATCTCGAATATCAAAGGGAACGACGTTGTGACGTTATGATTTTTCGTGTACAAGTAGTTTTACGAATTACACATTTAAATAAATGATTTTAAAAGCTTCAAAACGCGAAATGTATTAGTCAAACTTATTAACTAGGAACCTTTTGGATGCTTTGCAGCAGCCGTGGTCACGGGGAGACTAAAGATAGAGGGTGGACCTAATGTAAAAGTAAAAACTGCTACGCTAATGGAAAAATAACTTGTACATAAGTTGAACTAATACATTCCACGTTTTAAACCGTTAAAATTGATTTATTTAAATCTCATGCTCGTTGTAAAGGAAAACAACTATTATTCAAAACACGTAAATTTAACGACTTCACGCTACTCAGAAGTGTGTTAAGATTCTCATTTTCCTTTTAAAAGTTATTCCCCTTCGTGCATATTGCTCTTATAAAAGAGATGGAGCAAAGTTTACAATCATTGTGTTATATATTTGAAAAGTAATTAGACGTTATAATTTTTAGAATGAAGTTTATTTTGTTTGTTTGTTGCGCAGCTGTCGTAATTTTGGGTGTCGTAGGCCAAGGAATACCAATAGGTAATATATTTTATTTATTTAATTTTATTTTATTTAATTTAATTTAAGTCTTTATTGCAACACACACATAGTATCTTAAAAAAGTCTTTAAAATAGAACTATAGAGAAAAAAAACTATATTATTACTAGTTATCGAGTGCAATTGGCGGCCTTATTGTTATAGACCGATCTCTTCCAGGCAACCCTTGTTTGAAAATAAAATAAAATATATCTTAGATATATTTATTAGGATATTCTTCACCGTACAATGTACTAGTTGTTCTTGCAAGTTTATTTTAACAGAAAATAATATATGGACTTGTATTTAGATAATATAAAAAAGGAATCATTCTTTCTTGCATTTTTCTGGTATCTTGAACCGTTTTCAGAGCGCATACAACAGAAGCCCTCAAAGATGAATAATGTTTCCCTTATTTTCCACAATTTCTTTGTTCCTATTTGTTGCAGCATAACTTTAGTCTAAAGCTTTTCTCGATAAATGGTCTATCCAACAATAAAATATCAATTCAAACTTCAGTACTTCCTGAGATTAGCGCGTTCTAACAAACAAACAAACTTTCAGCTTTATAATATTAGTATAGATAGAACAACTTTACTCTAATAAATTAGAAAACAAAGTCGTTTCTTAGCTATAGCAATTTCTTTCAATTAATGAAATTAATCTACGTTTTGACCCAAAACTCTTGTTATATGAGAATTTGTGTGCGTGTAAAGCCAAGGTGTGTCGCTATTACGTTTTTAATTAATTTTAGTTATTTAAACATAATAATGTGTGGTATAATATTTTGATTGATTCCCAAACACTCAGTCTTTATTAAACGCCACCTTTGTTTGTTTGTTTGAACGCGCTAATCGCAGAAACAACTGGTTTGAATTGAAAAATGGTTGCGTTGTTTAGATAATTTATCGAGAAGGGATGTAAAATAATGCGATGTGATTATTCACATTCTTCGCTCCTATTATTAGGAGCGAAGAAACAGCTGGAAATGTGGAAAAAACGGGGAAACTATTCTTTTTGAGTTTTTGGGTTTTACCTTTTTGGGTATTTTAAACCGTTTTCACAGCATATCCGTACGCTGTGAAAACGGTTGACCTAACATGAAAAAACGTATGGAAGAATGATAGTATAGTATATCAATCGTACACCAATATTTATATAACAACACTAGTTACATAAAGATTGATGTATAGTATAACTTTTTTAATGATTGCCAAACACCCACAGTCTATAAACCACTACAACCCGATAAGTTCAATCAAATTAAAAGTATTCATCTCTTTGTGGTATTTTTTAATGATTTTGTTTTTTAGCCAAATGTCGACCTGGCGAACATTCGGTGCTGTACTGTCCACAAAGAGCAGAACCTAACTGCGACAACCCTACTGTCCATGACATGGAGGTAGCAGGTCCTTGTGATATACCTCAGTGCTTCTGCAATACCCCTAATGTGAGGAACCTGAAGACCGGAAAATGTATACCATATTCCAAATGCCCCTAAAATGGGTCTTAATATTGATTTACTAATAAAACACTACTAAACACAATTGTGTTTTATATTCTGACACCTAAGGCTTGAATGTGCTTTTAAGACTATACGCGGTTAGCTACCAAGCTCGATTTATTTATCGATTAAATAAGTTACTTAATGTTTCGAGTTTTAATCTGTTAAAAGATTTTTTAAACTGCCATTTTTCTCATGCTATCGATTTTTAATATATATATTATAAACTGAAAAACCTTACGACTCGGGCAGGATTCGAACCAACATCCACAATGTTCCGTGCTGTTGCTCTAACCATTGGTGTGGATGCCGGTTCAAGTTTTTATATTTATAATAGTTTAAATTTCCTATGATTTTTAGCTTTATATCCAGTCCGTGATATTTTAAACGCCTCTGTAGCTTATGGCTCAAATAAATGTTAACAATTAAAGTTAAAATTGTCAAACATGTTGCCTAGCATTGCGTTAAGTGCTTCGAAGCCCTGGGTTCGAATTACGGGGAAACGATAAAATGTTTCAGTTTTGCAGGGCACAGCATTCGGATACTTGCCTGTAAATAATAACGATCAGTGAAACGGAGACTCATATATATGTGTGCCCCATGCCCCGAGAGGGAAAACGGGATTTCATTGTTAATTGTTAAAATCAATAAACTTAAATATTTTAATGTGGAATAAACAGAATTTGATTCTACAATCGAATAAGTAATAAAGCTCGCGTATAATCTCGAAAGCTTGAACAAATCAAGCAGAACATTCGGCTAATTGTAATCAGAAGGAGGCCATTACTGAAACGCATTAGCGCATTATTCAACTGCTCGGGGAATTATTTTGCTGGATGAAATAGATAACGATTGGCCTAAGTTGCGGACTTACGCGATTACATTCAAACATAAATCTCATTAGTCTATAAGCGATTTACCGAAATTAACATAGCTATGTGTTAAAATTTTGAAAAAATATACATGACAAATAGGACGGTAAAAAAAACAATTTTAACGGTTTAAAACACGAAATATATTAGTTAAATTATATTGAATACGGCCTGAAATTTCGGATGAGACTTTACTTAAGAAAGAAAATAACAGTAAGAGTTACTTTTCAAAACCAGAATGATTTTAATTTTGCACTTAATTACGAGTACAGACATACCTGTACTCTAAGTTATTGGAACGGTCTCTTATGCCTTACTCCGTTTTCCTCCTACGGGAAATTACAGCTTCGACCAATTAGAAGTGGCCGAATCCGAATAAATTTCGACCAAACATTTGTATGTTTTAATTTATTTTCATTAAACACAACGGATTACGGCGTTGACTGTTGATTAAATTTGTCTGTCATTGTTGGCAATGGAATTGGTACGAAAAATATATCTCATTACATCAAAAGAAAAGTTGTTTCGTTATCGAACGCCAACAAATAAAAACAATTAAGAACTACTTATTAATTGCTCAATAGTGCCCGTTTCGAGTACGTTTTAAAGTACGGTATCGTTACATGACACATGGTTAAGCAAATACATAAATATTAAGATTAAATAACTAATTTGAGTTAGAAATATCTTAAAATAAAATAAAAGGAATGACCTAATATAATACAATTTCGCTAGTTCGACTAATTCTTGTATCCACAACGGAGTGCACTAATAACAAGCCCGGTACTCACGAACACAAAATTCGGGAGTCAGTTATACAAAGCTTTGTCGAGATAATTGCATGGGATCTGATTGCGGCACAACATGGAACCACTTTTGTTAGCTAGTATACTTTTTCGTTGAAACGATGCATTCTGTAACTGGTATTTTTCGAAGTTTCGAAAAGGGACTTCGTTTAATTATGCCTTAACTAAGGCAGACTTTTGATAATATTATTCTTGAAATATAATGACATCGCAAAGCTATTCAAATAATTTGCGGTCGCAATCAACTCAAACGCCATTTGTGCGTAATTTATCAAGTCTGAGGGCAAAATCTTTCTAAATTACCATATCAAGGGAAGAATTGTAGGTATACACTTTTTTGCGTTAAATTGGCGTCTTTAGATGTAATTACTGTGATGAGAGAAGATCCCATCTTGTTTTTCATGGAAATTTCGTATTTTTTTATCTTGAACAACTAATATAATATGACTTGCTCGTGCAATGGATGACTAATAATCATCGGGTCGTGGGTTCAATCACCACCGGGTCAAAACTCTAATATATGTATATATTTTTTAAACATGCTGAAATTTGTCTGGAATTACGAATATTCAATGAGGCAAGGGTATCGCGATTCCCGAACTAGCAACACAGATGGAATAACCGTTTCGAATTGCGTTTCTGTCTCAGTCTGTGGATTTCCGAATATCTAAAAGCAAAACAGATCCACACCACATCTTATTGGGATGTTACACGGCTAGGATATTTAATTTACCATCAAGTGAAGCTTGTCTGTGGTCCTCTACCATAAAAAAACATCCGTTATTCTTCTTCGTGTAGTGTATATCATCAACGCTATTGGTGATAGTAAAATGCTGGTTAGCTTCTTTATTACGTTTTCATTGATAAAAACAATTAACGTACAAAACCAGAATGTTTATGCATATTTGTTTCAATTTTGTATTAAACAAACATTGTATATATTCATAGCTATCTTTATATTTTTTTTATTTAATAAACAAACATATAACGAGTACTTTGTTTTAAATAAGACAGAAGAATAAAAAGCAACAATACTTCAGTTACACCATAAAAATACTGTTTTGAACTAAATCTTCCGTTGACAAAATTTTTTTCTTAACAATCAAAACTTTTTCCATTTGCAACGATGAAAGAGCTTAAGGGTAGGAATTCGAAGCAATCTTGGCGATGACAAGCTTCCCTCAAATAATTCCTGAAGTTCGGGAACATTTTGCGAGTTACTTAGAGGAAATATAGATACGCAGAGTACGTTAATCATTTGTCAATATTAAAGTACTCGTTTTTTTAAATACTGTCTATAGTTTACGCGAGTAGTACACGTTTGATTAAAACACTTCAACGGTTTAAAACGCGATATATTAGTTAAACTTATTTGAAACCCCGTGACCACCGGCTGCTGCAAAGCATCCGAAACGTCGGGCCGAAGTTAAAAATAATTTTCAAATAAGTTTAACTAATATATCGATCGAGTTTTAAACCGTTAAAGTGTTTTATTTAAATACTCGTATTTTCAGTGATAGACGAAGACAGACAAGCATAGGGTTCACTTAATGGGAGGTGAAATACCCCAGCTACATAACATGTACATAAGATGTGCTGTCGATCCATTTTGGCTTTGGATATTCGGATTCATTTTTACAATACAATATACATACTAATGTATTTGTTTTGCAATAAATATAATTATTATTTACTTAATCAGAAATGTAGAACAAGCTATTTATTTAATATTAAATGTTAATAATCCTCTTTACAATAGGCAGTATATACAACAAATATAGGATTAGTCATTTGTCAACGTTCAAAGTAATTCGTTAATTTATTGTCACATTTCCGCGTCGTTTTAATCAAAGTGTATTTTATTTTACATTTAAAAAAAAATTCCATGTTGTTTAATCAAATTTTAAGTCTATGTTTTTGGATGATGACTACTCACCAATTTTTTTAAGGTATATATGATTTTTTTCAACAATCTACATTCTATAAAGAACATAGAATGTGTGTTTTCACAAACAAAAATACCACAGATCCTCAGTAACTTATCACGGTCAATAAAATAAAAATAACAATTCTTTGCTTATCACCTCTACACAAAGAGGGGTTCGAAACCCCAAGGGTTGAAAATCGAAAGAATTTTACACTCCCTTCCCCCATTCGATTAAAGACAAAATATGTTTGCAAGAAGATTGCTATTTGGCGAGGTATGTACACAGTGTTATTTATTGCGTTCACGTGCGTTGAAATTTTTGTGCAATATTTAAAATGTTATTGAAAATTCGCAGAAGTTCCTTTTTAAATTGGTTTTATTTATCTATATAAGAATAGAAAGTACAGTAAGAAATTGTTGACAAATATTTTAATACATTAACGACATTGACTCAATTATTAGTTTTAAATAAAACACTTTAACTGTTTAAAACGCGATATATTAGCTAAACTTATTTAAAAATGATTTTTAACTTCGGCCCGATGTTTCGGGTGCTTTGCAGTAGCCGTGGTCACGGGGAGATTCGTCGAAGAAACATCGGGCCGAAGTTAAAAATCATTTTCAAATAAGTTTAACTAATATATTGCGGTTTAAATCGAAAAGGGTTTTATATAAATATACGTCAGTAGTACACTCACGTAAACTATTTAATTATTACTTTTTTATTTGTTAATAATCAATAAAACGCGCAATGTCATTTCCTAAATATTTAAACTAAAAATAATACGGCAAATTAAAATAACAATCAGTCCAATAATATAGAGTAATTCCTTCTCGTGGTGGTTTTCAGAGAACATAAACGGAAAAATAATTAAAATCACAAGAACAAAGCTATAATTTAAATTATATATTTAAAAGGGATATATTACCCCATTTCGTATATTGTATACTTTCGTTGTAATAACGTGTAATATAGTTAGAGGAAGCTTATATGTGTGTTTATGGACTTACATTTTTCGACTCTTTTTTTTATAACAACAACCTAACTATATTATATGTTGTGCACAGGATCCTGAGGCATTAAGCGTATTATATCATAAAGCAGTACTCGGTACGGACCACTCGAAAACGTGTCAAAATTTCCACCAAAGAGATTTCACTATACAAAATTATTATATTAGGGAAATGTGGGATTTTGTGTCCCCGAAAATTGCAACACCTCGCCCGCCTGAATACTTATTACAGTGTTGCTATTTTCGCAGCTCGAATTTAAGCTTCCGACTACGGCACGAATAAATTGTGTTGCATGTTTTACGCGGAAACTGAGTAGTTTGTTTACTTAATTTTTATCTAGCTTTCCATTTCGTATTTTAATTACTCTCGTGTGTTTTATACTAAAATGTGCGGTTTTATACTTAGCAGTTTTGCTTTGTTGCTGAATTCACGTTGTGAGAATAAACGTTAATACATTTATGGATACTACATCACTAATGGTAATTTATAATTATTTCAATAAAAAAATGGTCTGAGTGAATTGCTGCCAACTTAATGTTTTTTTATAATGGACCTTTAATTTAATATAATTTGAATGTGAAATAATCTCGCTTCTGTTAGCTCGGCCTCTGAAGGGGCCACAGAAGATCAGTGTTGAGTCCAGTCCTATTCGGAGGCAATTTATATTTTTTTAATATTTTATATGTACTTAGTAAATTATTATTTTGTTTGTAATTATTATGTTTGTTAAATGTTTTGCTTTGTTTCGGAATAAACGTCTTCTATTCTATTCTTAAATATAATAAAAAGTTAATATAAGAATTATTAGTTATTTCGCATTATTGAGTGATATCACTAAATCTAAAAAAATATCAAACATAAACGGTCGTAAAACTTCTAAAATGATGGTTCTGTGTATTATTTTATTCCTATTTTGAACGAAATATAGAACTAAACGAAACTTTCTCGCAACATGAACGGCGTGCATTCAGGCTAATGTTTAAAAAATAACAACGTCACGTGCTTTTTATTGTCGCTTTTCAATAACGGGGTGCCTTAGTGTTGCCAGTTACAATATAAAATGTAAATTATTTTCCTTCTACAATTTTGCATGAACTTTGAGCATGTCCAAACTTTCTTTATGAAAAATCTTTATAAACGTCTTATACATAATATTAGTTTAGTTTCTTAATGACTTACTTGCTGAAGAGAGAATAGTCAGAGGACGGTTTCTTAACCGATATACATAGATAATATTAACTAAAACTGTTATAAGCTCTAACTCTAACTGAACTTCAATTAAGTATTATTTTAGTTGTTGGTGTCATTGTTTTAGTCATGTCAATGTCAAAATTATATAGAGTATTGAAAGCGAATACATAACAAAGAGCACAGAGCATTGATAACTACCATCTTCCGAAAATTTTATAGTATTTTGTATGATTGTAAAATAGAAGATCGGCCAAATTATCAGTATTTTAAATAAGTCTTCATGGATAAAACATTAGATTTAATTTATTTGTAGCCTTTGTAGTACTTAAAACGGTTTTTAATTTGTTGGTTTAAATGGTCCTGGTTTGTGACAAAGCTTGACGTCATAGGTATTCATAATAGCAAACCGCGGGAATTAGTTGCACACAATCCCACCTACTCATTGCTCAGATTATAATTATAGTAATTAACAACATTTCACTTTTAATTTAATTAATTATATTTCCTTTAATATTCGATAAAAAAACGTAAATACCCATATATCGTCGATCTCAGTAGATTTGAATTTTTATTTCGATTACCGTCCGATTCCCTATTCCATTTTTGAAGCTAATGCCTGTCAAAGACGCAATTATTGTCTTTCTAATAAAGGAAAAGCCATTCAACCGAAACAAAACAAAAGCGAGTAATTAATATAAATAATGCGTCTAGCATTGCGTGTCACCAACTTACCACGACGCCGTCCCGGAAGCGCGCTATTTCCCCCGGAAGTGGCGGCCATATTTTATTTTTCCAGACGAAAACCATTAAGAACAAGTGAAGGTAGGCTCGGCTAACTGCTTTCGAGCCGTAAATAACAGAAGTTCTCAACGAGGATATAGTTCTTATGGAACGTATTGGTTTGTGATCTAAACTAATATTATAAAGCTGAAGAGTTTGTTTGTTTGAACGCGCTTATCTCGGAAACTACTGGTTAAAATTGATAAATATTTTAACCACACAAACGTGATGGTTATAATATATATCGAGGAAGGATTATGCTATAAACATGGGGCTACGACTACTAGGAGCGAAAATACAGAGGGAAATGTGGAAAAAAGGGGGAAATTATCTTTTAGGGTTTCCGTTGCGTGTACTTCTAAAATGGTTCTAGGTACCTAAAAAATATTTGCAAAATAATTATGTTTCTTATATAATCTTTAAAAAATATCCACAAGAGTAAATATCTTTCTTTCAAGATTACCTCACAAATACCGTTTTTTATAGTGATTTTATTTGGTCAAAATACTTCATATACGTTTACCAGGTCAGCTAGTAAAACTATATGCGTTACTTTTGTAAAATATATTTATGTATTAACTTATAAAAATATTAATGCTTTTAATGTTTATTACAATGTTACTAAGTATAATAAAGTCAATACTTTAATTTACATTTATTAAAATAGAATTAAAAGCTAAGCTAAGCTGAATAATTATACCGAAAATAGCTTCGCTAGTAAACAAAAAGTATTTCTAGAAATTTTAAATCAATAACAAATTGTATCAAACGGATTCAATTAAAGCAAGGCGAGCAATAAATTTGTCGCAAAATTTTGCACATAAATCAGTTATCTGCCGCTTAACTGTATCTTTGACTTATTTTGTTAACAATGGAACTTCGTTCTAGCGAGATAAAATACAATAACGCTGAGGTTTTGTTTATATTGAAATTATTTAAGCACAAGTTTTAGATGATAGCTAGAGGCTTAAAAAGAAGTACATATGTGTTGATGACCTATTTATAGATATTATTAACCAACCTACTTTTTTATCTGACGGTGAGGGAAAGCACCTATGCAGTTTGTATTGTTTAATTATTAATAGTTTACATTATTTAAATAGAAGATTAAGCTTTTCTTTAAGTATCCTTATTTTTGCATAATTGTTAAAGAGAAAAAACTATGTTAATTTACATTCTAGTATACTTATTTATTCCGCTAATACTTACTATATCTACTACTATATCTATATAATAATGAATACTGTTAAGCAGACTACAAAGATTACGGCCACTTCAAAACATACTTAAAGTTGGGTCTAGTTAAAAGTAATATCTTACGCGTTTTAAACTGTTAAAAGAATTTTATTTAGCATACTAGCGTAAACAACAGGCTTACTGTTTTAAATACACACATACACGGTTAGTATTAGATCTTATATTACTTTGTTTACTTATTATAGTATTTATCGTATTTGGATGTTATGATTACACGAATTAAAATTAGCGTAGATACTTTAATTTCCGCAATGTGGTTGAAGGTCTCACGTCCGCGGTCTTTTTTCTATTCGCATGATGGATTTCGTCTGGAATTCTGTATATTAAATGAAGTGGTAGCAACTTCGAAATCCTGTCCGGGTCACGAATCGCCGTCCACAGCCGCGTCCATCGCCGCGTTTCGATTACAGTCTATGGATTTCCGAATATCTTAAACCAAAATCAGTGACCGCATCTTGTAAAGGAATTACATGGCACTCGTATTTCATCTAACATTTGATTGAAATGGTTGTCTACCTCATTAAAAAAACCTACTTCAATTCTGTCTGTAGTTTACGCAAGTAATACACATTAAAAAAAAACGCGATATATAGTACTTAAAATAATGTTAACTAATATATATCGCATTTCAAACCGTTAAAGTGTTTTATTTAACTCACTTATGTCAAGTTATCTTTCACATTTTTATATGGCGTATAAATTGAGTTTTCTTTCTTATCTTCCATAAATTTCTCGTTCGAAGGAACTGCAGTGAACGTTTTCTTACATACATAAGCCATCGCAGGCTTTAAAGATATTTAATCTTCCGGAAGTGGCGCAATTACCCAACATCCTGCCACGGAGTGCCGTTTCGTGTTTTATCCGTTCCTGCTGGCCGTCCGTCTTCCACATTAGTGTTTGCCGTGTGGACATTTTAATTGACTTCCCTAAGTATACTTTTAACTACATACTTCAAGTCGTTAGAGCTTTGAGGACTCTTTATTAAACATCAATTAGATATAAAATTGATTCAAATGTTTCACATTATTTAACATTATCTTATACACACAATGTAATTTTCAAAAGTTAGTTTTCACATCACATGAATAAAAGACACGGTAGCTGAATTGCTTAGCATGCAAGGCTGTGGATGTCTATTTAAGTCCTGTACCGTATTTTTTTATTTCAATTTTAATAAAGAAATTACTTTTTCTATATCAGACTTATACGTTTTTTAAATAACAGTGTTGATAGACACACGTGCATCTACTTTATGTCCACTGTAGCATACTGAGCTGATGACAAATTTTGTATGTCTGAAGAATTACTTCGATGGGAATTATACACTACTAGCACAAATACTAGACGCGGAGTCGACTGCAGACCGCACACACACACACACACTCAGTCCACAACTGCCGTGCTCTAACGAATTGAGGTATCGTGTCCAAGAACTCTCAATGTAATTTTAATCTTAACACTTGCGTTTTAAATTACTACATATATATACATATAACTACATCCCATCTTTCTTGAAAAATTAATTAGCGTAGAAGTGATTATTAGTGAGAGCTCAATTGTGCTTAGCTTAATGTCATTATGACAATACATCGTTCAAGCCAGGAGGCTCAGTGTTAATCCGGACGTCGACGAGTGCCTGGAACTATATGGAATCTGGAACATGGCCAGTTCCATTATACTCTAAGTCAGTTCATTTGTAGCTACAACAAACAACTATGTAATTAAATACATTCTTTCTTTGCTTTTTAGTATCGCGTGCAATACATTCGTCTACCCACCGAATTCAAATCTAGTATAATTGAATATTAAGTATTGTGTTATAGTGTGCGTATAGTATAAAGAAGATTATTAGGGTAGGTACTTTTTTATTACTTAATTTTTTTTGGCTTTAATGGAGCAGTTCGATTAGATAGCAATGTATGGCTAATTACCAACGGGTCGGGGGTTCGATCTCTCGGCTCCAACATATTTTTAATCAATAAATTGTTTCAAACATATCGGACTTCGTCTTAGGTATAAATATAGAACCGTCCGGATTACAAACCACCGACCACAGATGAAAGAAGTGAAGTTTAATCGTGTTTCGGTTGCAGTCAGTCAGTCGAATATCCAAAGCCACAATAGGTTAACATCTCGTTGAGCTGTTATACGGTTAAGGGGGTTAGACCTTCAATAAAGTGGAGTTTATGCTTGTCTGTCCTCCACTATCATGCGATATAATTGAAAACGAACTAGAATTATATCAATATAATAAGTTAGGTAAATAAATATTGATGTTTCATAAAGGTAACAGGAAAGGAGGGAAATAGGTAGCATTGGTTTAGCGGTTAAATCATATTTTCAGGTGAAATATGATCGCATAAAGCGTTTCCGAAAGCAATTAGTTGCTGTTACGAGCACAGACGAAGGTTCTGAAAAAAATCGCGATGCCCACTTTACGTATAAACGCGGCGCTTTTTATACGTGTGGTACACGTACAAATTGGTTAATACGCAAAAGAGTTATTTTATATACGGATTTAGAGAAAAAAAAATTACGACACGGTCGGATCTTATGTTATGGTACGGTTCTATGCTGTTACTCTACCAATTAAGCAATCGCGTCTTACATGTCCTCGTAATTTTTTTTCAACCCTACTTACGTAATAGTTCTATATTTCTAGCATTTTCTAGTATAACAAAAACATGTTGTTACAATATATAAACATAGATATTAGTCATATAGTGACGAAGAAGTTTTAACTTAGTATATACTTCTAGAGACTTCTTTCGGTAGATTGGTCTTTAGATCGGCCGTGGTTATCAGCCAGTAATGGTGATCGCTCTGACTGCTCTTTTCTACTGCACTAGTGTACTGAATCTTTTTCATCTTATCTTCAGACTAAAAGCTCTATAGGAAAATTATTTTCAGTATTGTTTAGTGAATAAGCATCACTAATTTTTCGCTATCGAAACTAGCTGTTTATATCACAGTGGGTAAGTCAGCTAAGTAAAAATAAATATCGTAGCTACGTTGCAGGTTTACGATATGACCACAATAATTTAATGCTCGCTCATGGATTAGGTATTTATTTAGCTTCCAATAAGGATCCTGAGTTATTTAATAGCGTAATGGAGGTGAAATACGCGATTTGTTATTACAGAAACCGATATTATTCTAGCTCAATAAAATTGGCGCAACTGCTATTCCCTATATACGAGTATTAAAGCTAGTTTAAAGTGAATTGTATTTTCATCATAATATAATGTTATAAAATAAAATTGTCTAAGGTCATTTCTTTAATATAAGGAACTAAACAAAAGATTACACATGCTAATAAATATTTTAGAAATACGGGACGAATTTCTGTCTAACTAAACCTGTTTTTATATACACTTGGTTACATATCGTTGTTTATTCGAGTAATACACATATAAATAAAACTTTTAACGGTTCAAAGCGCGAAATATAGTAGTTAACAAATAATAATAATTTGAAGCAATATTTAAAATTAAGTCGGGCGTAATGTATAGCTTACGGCCATGGATGTAATTCCTACAGTGTCTTAATCATTTCCTTAACTCATCTTCAAAATTTTCATCGTGATATTATCTGTCTTGACAATCAAACATGATGATGGTCTTAGAAAAATGGTTACTTTTTATGATAGAGGAGGACAGACAAGCATACCCCAGCCATATTATAATATCCAAACAAGATGGGATTCGACCTGTTCTTGGCTATGGATATTTTAAAATCCACAGACTAAACTAGAGATACGGACGGATCATACTTTACGGATTTTTCATCTGTGGTTCGTGACCCGGACAGAATTTTCGATATTCCAAACATTTTTCAGAAAAATTGATTAGAATTTTAGTTGATTTGACTCTGTGGGTATCGAACCCACGACCCATAGATTATTAGCCATGCATTGCTAGATACTATTATAGCTACTAAAACAATAGAATTTTGTTTTTAAAAAGCGTATTTATTGTTTTCGACCAGCATTATTATAATAATTTGAGATGCCTCTCTATAGGAAATAATCGTGCTTCATAATGTTATTGAAAATAAAATAGCCGAACTAACGTCATTACGATTGAAACAAAGCCGTTTGCAATACCGACAGTCACGCTATGAATATAAAGTACCTTATTGATATTTATTTAAATGAGGATTTTAATGAATTTACAGCAAAACAAAGAGGCTATTAACGTTTTTAATCCCCGTATAGATTAACGAAGCGTATTACGGAAGTCGAATCGTCATGATTTATATCTCGACAAGTTAT
Source organism: Leptosia nina (assembly GCA_963661955.1). NCBI lineage: Eukaryota > Metazoa > Arthropoda > Insecta > Lepidoptera > Pieridae > Leptosia > Leptosia nina. The sequence continues at coordinate 7,046,106 of CAVLEF010000040.1, forward strand.
AAGATTTGCGAAGTACACGCATTATAAAAAATATTATTTTGAAAATTTTATTATCTTAAATACTGTCTGTAGTTCACGCGAGTAGTACACATTTAAATAAAATACTTTAAATGTTTAAAACGAAAAATATATTAGCTCCCGGTGACCACGGTTGCTGCAATGCTGCAGTAAACGTCGGGCCGAAGTTAAAAATCATTTTCTAATAAGTTTTACTAGTATATCGTGTATTAAGCTGTTAAAGTGTTTTATTTAAATGTGTACTAATCGCGTAAACTATAGACAGTATTTAACCTAAGCTTTTTTAATGTAATAACTCTTTAATAGAGTATCATTAAGTAGATGTTTTTAAAGTTAGAAAATTTCAAGGAATCTATTTGAGGTAACATAACCTTTTAAGTTATTTATATTAAGTTATCTTTTGATTGTTTGAAGATGCCTTACAGCGTTCTCTTATGACTTGGACCACACGTAATATACGATGATACTGTATCCGGAACCATTTCGAAACACCCAGGATTTACTGTGCGTCAGCTTTAATTTGAAAATATGCGAATGATTGCTTAATTGCCCGCCGAAATGGGCTAATAAATAATCGAACGATAGAACTCAATTCTGCTTTGTATACGAATTAGAAATTATCACAATATTTTAGAGGCTAAGTTGAGCACGATAACGATAAGATTTTTTTGTAATGCTGGTGTAGTTCCAGACAAATTTTAATTCAACAAAACTTTTTATTTCCGTTTTATACACTTTTATATTTATATAATTATTACTATAGCCTTAGTACAATAAAACATAAACAATAACTAAATAACAAAAAGTAATAGGTACCAGTTTTAGCTGAGCTGGTAAGTGCTTTTCAGCAACGCTGATTTTTAGACTGGTCCAGGGAAAGTAGAAGAAAAGTAATGTTTATATATAAATATAGATTATAATAGAGTCGAGTATTGCTTGGATTAAATAAAAAGCCATAGTTGTACAGCATAAGAATGGTCTTAATGTCGAGAGAACAATGACAATTTATTTAAATAAAACACTTACGGTTTAGCAGCCGTGGTCTCCACGTGACCACGGCTGCTGCAAAGCATCTGAAACGACGGGCCGAAGTTAAAAATCATTTTCAAATAAGTTTAACTAATATATCGCGTTTTAAACCGTTAAAGTGTTTTATTTAAATGTGTACTACTCGCGTAAACTATAGACAGTATTTAATGACAATTTACATTGTCACTTAAGCATACTATATTATTAATTCAAGATTCACGCGAAATTTGAACCGTTTTCCTTAAATTAAAACAGCATTGATACTAAAACGATGCCAAACACACTTAATCGCACTTTTGTGTTGATAACAGAGTTAGACATCTGCTTTCCAAGAAGATCTAGTCTTACATACCGTATGAAAGCCTTAGAAGTCATTCAATTCTGAAAAGAATCATATCTAATCATTTTTATTATTGAATAATGTAATAGACAAATGTATTTGTTAACAATGACGCGACAACAAAGTTGGTATGTTATTGTAGAAAATAGCCGCCTTTCCACAGAGTATCGTATCAAAGTAATCTAATTACGTAAGAATTTAATGCGTTTTATGTCACGTTTAATCAATTTTACGACCATGAGAATAACTTGAAATCTCAAATAAACCATAAAAACTGATCTAGCCAGTTTTATTTCCCCCAAATAGTAAAAAAATATAATAGATAAGTTTATCTGATGTAGATTAAAGGTCAAAATCGATAATTCACGGCAGATAGCAATTAGTTGGTTTTAATGAACCGATAGGTTTTAATGACGTGTAGACATAGAATACAGAATTACAGATGCAGCAAACTATGGAACAGTTTTTAAATAAAACAATATAACAGTTTAAAACGTGATATCTATAAGTTAAACTTATTTGACAATTATTTTTACTACATATTATATATCGCGTTTTAAACCGTTGAAGTGTTTTAATTAAATGTGCAGTACTCGCGTGAACTACAGACAGTATGGTTTAATAAATAATTATTGAAGTTTCGATTATCCCGCTTACCGCAGCCGATTTGTAAGTAATGTAATAAAAATACTTGGCACTCGAATCCTTTAATTGTTGTAATATTATAATATACATAACGAAAATATCGTTATGTAACGCCCACTCTATGTCAACCTTTCTCTTTGTAAAGCGCGTACGCTTAAACTTAATAAATCAAACTGTACTAAAATTGGTCATTGGTCAATAAAACGTAAAATACAGGGGACGTTGACCTTTGATCGTTTGTTTTTTGGTATTTTTATATTGACAAGAAATTAATGGTTTAAGATATTTATTTATGCAAAAAGAGCATAATATGCGAGTAGGTAGGTACGCAGTAAGAATTATAATTGTTTGCAAAATATACTTCTGTTCTCTAACACAATTGGTTTTGGCATTACATGCAAAACTTACTTACCTACGAAGAAGTCCGATATTGATTATAATTTATCAACCCAATGAGGTCAAACTCAAGGTCATTGATCAGAAGCTCACATTGCTATCATTCTATCTCACATCATCTATTTGACTTTAATTTCGGCCACAGATGCAAAAGCTATGTAAGCAATAAATAAAAACAAGAAAACGACCATAATCAATGTCGTCGGAGTCAAGCGGTTTAGACATATTATTTTAATAATAAACTTTATAGGCGTTTATAATTTATGGTTACAATGCTATTAATCTGGAGCGTAAAACTGTTAAGGTAGTCTCACACTGGGCGTAATAAAGTCATAAAAGTTGGTAACTTTCGAACGAGACAATTCCACGAAAAAGTAACGCATGTTTTTGTATATGGCTCTTAAACCGTATTTTGAAATTACTTCAAACAATTGCAGTACTAAAGAAGTTACTACGTGCGTTTAAATGTTTACAAGTAAAAGAACTTATTATTTGTAAGAAAATACCTTTAATTTTTTAAACAATTTAATGTCTTTTAATTATATTGTTTACGTACTTGCAGGGGTTAATCATTTTTATGTTCAATAAAAATTGATTTTAGATTCAAAAAGGACATGACACTGACAAAGTTAATGACACCCAAATCTACTCATTAACTTGCGTTTTAAGAAGCGTCAACGATATTTAATAGCTTAAGCATCATTTGGTGATATTTAAAATGCTTAAGCAGTTAATGGAGATTTAGCGAAACTAAATTAACACAAAAAACGTATAATAACACAAGAGAAAATAGACTTATAACAAGAATAAACGTGAAAAAGTAGTCAATTCTGCAAGGACCCGGCCAGTTTCTCCAAATACCAACTTCGACGGAACAGATGGCGCTAGCGTAGCACTTTTTACTTTGACATTTGGGATACCCTCCATATTTAGTCTCCCCGTAACCACAAACTAGTTTACCTAATATATATCGCGTTTTAAACCGTTCGAATGTTTTATCTAAATGTGTACTAAACTGTAAACTACTACTACTAATTGCACATAGTCAAAAGTCGTGCATTGTATAATAACAAAACTGATTTTAACGAACATCAAAGCACAGTATTAATGCCTCTAACATTTCAATACCTCTGCCTAAAGCGATAGTAATTTCCACCCACACTTTGGATTAACATATCAAAGTTTTATTAATAGACAATGTGTAATTAAGCGTATACGTTGTCTGTTACATGTAAATTATGATAGCGTGATTTGTAGATACAAATTATAGCACCCCGAGGCGCTGTTATGTGCTACTTGTGAAAGCTTAATGTACTTATATAATCTACTGGCAACCTGACCTGGTTCTACTATGTTTGATACTTTCAAGTACTGTTCAGTTTGGGTTAAAATAAAAAGGAGGTAGTTGTAAATGTTATCCTAGTACTTCTTAAAAACTTATTGTTAGTACAATAGAGATAATATCGATAAGTAAATACAAGTAGTTCAGCATAGCATGCGAAGCGTCGGGTATTAGTTAAACAATAGGTATCACGCTTTAAACTGTGAAAAGTGTTTTATTTTAAAAAGCTAATACTAGCTATTTAATCCCCATACGGGGAAACTGGTCGGGTTCTTATATACCAATACAAATGCTTAATACTAACTACGACAGAACCGATGGCGTAGCAGTTTTTACTTTGATATTAGACCTCTACCTTTAGTCTGCCCGTGCCCACGGCTGCTGCAAAGCATCATAATAAGCTTCAAACACGTTTAACCAATATATATCGCGTTTTAAACCGTTAAACCGTTTTATTTAAATAATTAGTATAAATCAAGCCTCCACGTTACTAAAACATGATTCATTTTTAAAGTACATGAAAACCATACATAACACACATAAATCTATATTTAGGAAACAGTTTATCTTAAAATATCTACTTTAGGGCTTAACAATAAACCAGTTTATTACGTCCCCCGTGGTGTTCGAGTTTTTGATTCTAGCAACAGTGTATACTTTGTGAGCGGTGAGTAATCGGAAGCATTCTTTTTTTAATGATAAAGGAGATATGCGCCGTCGACCAATTTTGGCTTTGAATTTTCAAAAATCCATAGACTAAAACCGAGACGCGATTAAACTTCACGGCTTTCATCTGTGGACGGTGGTACCTGATCCGGACAGAATTTCAATATACCTACCAGAAGTCAGAAAAATTATGAATTGAAAATTTTTAAATATGTTGGACCTGGTGGGGACGACCCACGACCCGTTGATGTTTAGCCATACATACTATTAGACCAACAAACCCGACAAACTAGACTAAAGCAATAGAGAGTGACTTTTGAAAACGGAATAGTTAAAAATATATTAAAGCGAGATTTGTTTGTAGTAACTGTATAAGTTCTTTAATATTGAAGACTATATTTTTATCTATCATCAATAGTTGCGCCTGCGATCAAACTTATCTTGGGCTTTTTGAATTTACTCTTAGTAGGATCTCTTTTTTTATCATTAAAATACCAATAACCAAAAAACATAACAAACAAGTTGAGCACTGACGCTGTAGTTTCCGCTTCCTTATCGTTTTAAAACACGAAATAACTAATAACGTAACTTATATTTAATTTGTGTCTCCGTGACCACGGATGCTTTGTGCATTTGAAACGCTGAGCCTGAGTTCAAATAATTTGTTAATAAGTTGCGAGTTTTAATCCGTTAAAAGTGTTTTATTTAAAAAATAATATTAATTAGGGTGAATTTAGTTTTTTATTGGTGAAAGCATGCTTTATAGCACCGTGGTTTTAAATTTCACTCATTAGGTACAAATATAGACATACCACAAACCTAGCCCTATATTATACAAGTATTAATTTCTAACGAACTTCCAATCATTGATAGTTGAATTATTACTCGTCAGGTTATGTTTTCTATTGTACAATAAGATACGTACGTAGACAGTAGCATAGTACTTATACGGAACTTCATACAATACAATAGATTGGCCTCAGGCGACGAACGCGACGCGGGCGCCCTTACATCCGCGGAAATTTAATAACCTATTACAGTATTGGTATTGATGTACCGATGCAATGCAATAAGCGATAGAGTGCTGCAATGCTTGGAGCCAGTATTGTAAATTACTTTATGTACGTATGATTCAGGATTCATTTAAGTATAGTAATCATTAGAGACGGGCCGAGTACTCGGTTGATATTCGGTACTCGGCGGGTTTTTCGATACTTATATTTTGTTTAATAAAATTTCAGAGGCAGACATTTCTGACACTGTTTCACCTATCGACTTTTTAAATCAATTATAGGCAAGCTGCTCTATCTAACTTTGCGTATAATCATCCGGCTTTGTTATACATATAATGATCATATAGTTGGATAACGGCCTTAAAGTTGTTACGTATTTCCGCATCCTTACTGGATTTTGTACTTATGTTGCCCAAGATTAGGTAGCATTGAGGAAATCTCCAATGTAGAGCGTCATTACGACTTCACAAAAGACTGCAAATTCAAAACAGTATACAGGAATACCGGCATTTTGCAGTCAACTAAAGAAGTTTACGGCAAAATACGGAATGGCACGAAGCTTTCTTCATCCGACCGTACATTCGAATTCGAACTTTAAAACAGTGGTGTAAGTTTCGAAATTGCGTGAAATGAACAACAGGCTACAGTACTTCTTTCCTGCGCGAGGTCTATTTGAAAATCAACTTTATTTCAAAGCAATAAGATCTAATTTGTATTTGTAATAATATTCGAAACTTGCGGTATCGGTGTAAATTCAATGTGAATCGAATACCCTGCTTCTCATGACTCTATTTTGGCGATTGTAAATGCAGTTACGATGAGTTTGTTTTGTGTGTTCTTTAGTTTCAAAATGTTTTCGATTTCGTGCTGTTTTGGGTAACCCGAAGTTCAAATCCCGTAATTTATTACTGTGCAAGATAGGTAAGACTAGCTCTGTTTCCAGTGAGCAGTTGAGTATACTAAATAAATGAAATTAGGCACCTTTATATGTACATATAAATATAAACGTAAACTTTATACATACATAGTTAATATAATTTTAAAGAAGCTATAAACACGACGGAAATAAACTAATATGATACTAGATAATAAACAACGAATAAAAAGATATCTATACTAATATATTAAGCTGAAGAGTTTCTTTGTTTGAAAGCGAACTCAAAAACTAGGAGTTCGAATGGAATAATTATTTTTGTGTTGGTTAGAGCATATATCGAGGAAGTCTATAGGCTAATAAAAGCGAAGATACAGCGAGAAATATGAAAAATTTTGGAAAAATTATTCATTATTATGGTATTTCGAGGCGTACACAGCAAAACCGGTTGAAGATACCCAAAAAATATGTATGAAAGAATTATTTATCTTTAAATGATCTACAAAATAGTCCGCGGCTGTAAATGTTATATATATATATATGTGTATATATTTTAAGATTAACGTACAAGAACGGCCGGACGCGGACGAAGTCGTGGGTATCCGCTACAAATTATAAAGATGTGGAGGAGGTTTGCAAAAACAAATTTGATGCCTACCTATTCCACGCGAGCGTTCGTTGACACAGCTAGTCTTTTCATAAATATGTTGTAGGTACGTAAAGTAGGATTTAGAAGTATAGTTAAGAAGTATTTGCCACAGAAACAATACGCAGAAAGTTTTTTTTTTTTCAAAATTTAAAAAGTTTTGTGTTAATTCTTTTATTTGAACTATAGAAATAACCTGCTTTATTAATCATAATTAAAAAGAGATTTAAATAAAACACTTTAACGGTTTAAAACGCGATATATTAGTTAAACTTATTTGAAAATGATTTTTAACTTCGGCCCGACGTTTCGGATGCTTTGCAGCAGCCGTGTCTCCCCGTGACCACGGCTGCTGCAAAGCATCCGAAACGTAACATATATCGCGTTTTAAACGGTTAAAGTGTTTTATTTAAATGTGTACTACTCGCGTAAACTATAGACAGTATTTACAAAAGAGATCTTAAGCACCTCGTATAGTTTCAAAGAGAATTTCGAAACATTGTTCTAAAAGATGATTTAAATATTTCAAGAAAAATCCAGTTGTAAGAATAATATTATGACGGTTCTTTGGTCTAATGGTAGCAATGAATGGCATGGGATGGCCGTGGGTTCGATCCTCATCGGGTCCAACATGTTTCTTACCAATTTATATTTTATTCGAAACATCTTGAACATCTTGTGGATCTGAATATTTTGAGTAAACATTAAAATAACGTAACGGTTAAAATGGAAAATATAATAGCGGCCCGTCGTTTCTGATGCTTTCTAGCCGCCGTGATCACGGAGGGACGTCGGGCCATAGTTGTGGCATAGGCCAATGATTTGTAATTAATATATTAAAGTGTTTTATTTAAATATACTCCGTTCTGATCACGACCCACTATTCTCTAATGAAAAAGCCGTGAAGTTTTTTTTTAAAATCTTGTACAAAGCTTTTTGTTGAACGTACTGTTTTCCCAGTAATATGTGACTCACATTATAACAGAGCTTACACAAGTGAATTTTTTATAACATCCACGAATGCGAGAACAAGATTTCTCCATATTTTCCACGTGAATATTTTAGGGGACACTTACTGAGGCGCAGAATGCGATATTTTTAACCTTTTTCGAGCAAAGACTTCGACCTTTCTTGGGGCCCGTCTATCAAGTATAATAACGGACCAACTTTTTCAAACAAAAGCCCACACAGAAAGCCAAATATGGCCTGGGCTTGTATCAAAATAGTTGTTAAAAATATTCTTATGAAAATCGGTAATCGTCAAAGCTTTTAATAACCGATTTTTAAATATAAGGGTTTTGGTTATCATTTTAATTAAAAAAGTTAATTAAGTTTCGTATCTGCTATAAAAAAAGAAGTTTTTGGCATAATTTTGTTTTTCCAAAATTCCGATTCAAAATAATCTCTGATAGTTGAATGTTTGTTATTCTATACACAGTTTGTCAAATTACTATTTCACACTAGCAACACAATGTTTACAGCGTCATAACAAAGTGTTAGCTCAAGGGAAATTAGGAAGGGGTTTACAACCACGTTTATAAGTTTCCCTGCTCAGCACTTAATTGTTCTTGTCTTTGAGTTAAAGTTTGTACTAAACTAACTGTCCGTTTTATTTCCAATTAAATTTATTCAAATATATTATATTCTAATGTGAATGACACTAATGATGGTGTAATGTGTAACCGTTACAAAGGAATACGTAAACGTATTTGTTAAGCTGTAAGTAGTGTTAACAGTTTTGAGAGTAAAGTAAAGTGTATGTGAAAGTTGTAAAAGGTAAATATTAAAGTTTAAAAGGAAGATGAGGTGGTGCAACTGATTTGTTTCTTATCAATGTTGTTTTAATATAATTTACAAAAAAAATGGAAAGTTAACCTTGATATATTGCCTTTAATACAAATACCTACTTGAGTGAGCACAACGTTGTTACAGATTTAAAATTATGCTAGCTACGCTATAAAAGTACAGATGGCGTTAACAATACTAATAACTAGAAATCTTCCCCAAAACACAGGAATATTCCTAGAGATTTCTAGAGATAGAGATTCTTACTAACAACTTGAACTCCAAATTTTGAGTTGAAGTTGTTAGTAGTTGTTTCTTTGAAATCTTTACTATTGTTATAATTCAAAAATCGATTGACTTGAACCGGCGACATCGTGCTTTTGCTCTAACTAAATTGGGATACCGTGTCACGCTGTCGATGCTGGTTCAACTCCTGCCCGTGTCGTATTTTTTTTTAAATTTATAATCGATTTTTAATTTATATAGCTGTTAGCATTTAATTTTAAGTCAAGTAATTAAAAATTGGCGTATCAGAATGGTTAAAAGCGTTAAGCGATAAAAAAAATCTCTCTAACAATAGAAGTATTTTCGATCAGACAGGGCACATAAAGTATACCTAATCGCGTAGTAAGGCGCAAACATAAATGTGCACAATTTACAAAAAGATAAAATACCAATAATTTCAGAGTTTTTCAATTAAAAACCGTAGACAAATAAAACTACAAATTGAGGTCGAAACTTGAAACGAAGTTTATAAAATCTACTGAGGTAAGACAAAAGTTCATTAAACACTAAAATGCACTGAAACACTTTCAAAAGCACTAATTGTCAATTAGTAGAGTCAATTCTAATCCTAAGTTTGGACAGTACCGTCTAGCAGCAAGGTTGGAAGTTGCCGAATCCTTACGGGGCGTTGTGGTCAATTAGTTTGCTTTCGTATTAAATTAGTTCAAGTAACACTTGTTTAACGCTGACTTTGGCTTTTAGTTCTAGTTAATTAGTGAGGCTCGAACCTACCTCGAACGAGAGTCGAGTTAAATAACATAATATGGCTTAAACATTTTTTGAAGTCAAGTCTGTATTAGTAAATAGTTAAGTACCAAGTGTAGATAACACAACGTTTTATCATTTTTTAAATAGAATTTGCTATTTTTTCATTATAAAACTATAAACAACAAACGAGAGGAAATAATTTAGAAAATAATAAAATGTTCAAAATAAGTTAATGTTTAAAAGTTCAGTGAAAAATCTCAGTCTGGTAATAATTACTGTATAACGTCGTAAAAGTACATCATAATTATTCAAAGGCACAAAAAATAAGTACGGTATTTTAAAGGTTGTGAATTATCAAGGTATTATCTTCGAAAGCGTTCGAAATAACACGTTTTGGTGTGGCCATAAAAATGGAGATATTTTTTTAAAGATTGGTGGTTTTTTAACTATGCTATATATATTCCTAATTCTTAAATTAGGAATATATATATAGCATAAAATAGGATAGGAAACAACATAAATAAGAAAAATAACGGTATAATCCTTCAGAAGGATAATACAGTAGCTTAGAAAAGTTTGTTTTTAACGGTTTTTAAAAGAAGTTTACATCCATATACTATTCCAGGATAATAGAGTTATTTGTGGCCTAGTGCCTGAGAGAGGTTCCTATTTATCTCTGTGAGGTACGGGAACACTATCCTTTGTCCGTTTCACTAATCGGTTTTATTTACTTGCAATTTGTTGTTCAGATTTCTTTGGCCTGCCCAACTAAATGTGTTATGTTTCCCAGGCATTCGAACCCACGACATCACACGCTTAACACAATGCTAAGCAACACGTTTTATCAATTAGCTATGGTGGTATAGAAATATAATAAAGTAAATAATAATTAAAAAAAAATTGACGCCTTTCTTATAGCTCCAAGACTAAAAAGATTGATGTCTGATCTAACACAACGTAGATAGCATCGCGTCAGACTGAATTTGAAATACAATTGTCAAGTTAACAGACAGACGGACAGACAGACGTATCATTCGCTTTGCTTGGCCGCTTATGTATCTACTAGGTTTTTTCTAACCTACAATCGAAATATAAGAATTTTGACAATATATTATATAAATGTTCCTATTTGAACAACCACTTTTAGCACAACAGACTTATTCGTAGGTTCAACAATCTACAAACCTTTAAAAAAACTAATAAAATATTGATATCTGATATGGGATAGAGTGAATCTATTTTTTTTACTATACGTTTTTTCAAAGTCTGTATCATGCCTCGGTCTTAATAAACAGATCATTTATTTAGTTAAAGTTTCTTCAGAAAACATTTCGTTCCAAGTTATTTTTAGGTGTTTCAACTGAGCAATGAGTAAAAAAATGTTGAATTTAAATGTCGAAATACTAGGAACCCGAGATCCAATTAGGCAGACGAATATTTCCAAAACACAGCAATCGATTTTCAAAAATCGAACCATTTGATTCGCGTCAGAAAAATGGAAGCTATAAGCGCGAGCCGACCGGACGCCGGACGCGGCTTCATCAGATCCGTATCAGGACAGACGCCGCGAGCGGATTCATTTCCGCTCAACGGTCGCATTTTGAATTTTAGAATTCCATTCGATACGAAATCGGGTCATTCGATTTTTGATTTCGATTGTGCAGTTGAAACATAAATTTCAATCGGTTGTTAAAAATGTATATTCTATATTTAAATATTTTATGTGTTTTTCGTTATATTTTCTTTTTATATAATTAAACACTTACCGAAAGTAGTGTATAGTTTTTAGTCTTTTAACTATGTCTAATGACATAGTTAAAAGAATATTTTTGTATAACAGAGTACAGAATGTGAGTGTACTCATTTCTGCATATTTAACACCGTAGCCTAGCATGTAAGCTGTACGGCCGCGCACATAAATAAAATACGCGTATGAAATTTATTCAGGCTGTTAGATGTGTATCTTTATCTATTGCTAGGTGTGGATGGCTATCTGCGTCCACACTACACACGTTTACTATTTATGAGGCTGATTGTACTTTTGCTGTAGGCTCTCATACATATGGACTGTTTCATTTAAACTTTTTTTATAAAAGGTACATACCTCCTACATGGGGAATTGGGTAATGTTTGTGTTTGTGTTACATATAAATACAGTAATAAAGAAAAAAAATAAAATGCAAATTCTTTCTTTTCTGAAATTGCAATAACGAATAAAAACGAATATTTTTTTTAAAGAATGTATGTATAAAAATAAACTATTACTATAAACCAACAGTAATTAAATTCAAAAATAACTAGTTAATCTTTACACATCTCTAAAAGACGAGCACGATGATTAAAACCAGTTTTAGGTGCTTAAGATATTGTTACTATAAATAAGTGCATCAAAAGTGTTAGAAGAAAATTAGATTACACTGTGCCTGATACTTCTGATACATAGATTACACTTTTCATGATATGCTTCAAAAAATGTGGTAAACTTAATTTTTGAGAGTGATTAATAAAAAGTATATTTAAAAAATCGCATTTATACTGCTTTTTTTATTATTGCAGCGTATCCGAAATACTTCTAAAATCTTAAGTTCCGTTTACGATCATATGCGCCCGCGCCGATACTAAATAACAAAACCAATCTGCGTAAATTAGATTACGTTTTTCAAGTAAAAGGTGGGCAAGATAAAATCCCACTTTTATTCTATCGGGTAAGCGATTGAGACGATCGAGACACCCCGTCATTGTGACTCAAAAGAAAATTTAATATAGCATCTGTCCGTTGGGTAAGTGCTTCAGTTAAAACGAAATATTGGAAATAATAATTGAATTCTGTCTCTTTGACTTATTGTCTTGCGCTTTGTTGTTGGTATTAATACTTAAGTACTGTAGATTATAGTCAGGAAAGCATTATAAATAGGTAATATTTGTGTGAGCTAAGTAAAAAAGTACGCTTACGTTATTTTTTTATGTGAGGACGAAAAGCGAGCATGTAACATTTAAACAGGGGAGGCTGATTTTGGGATTGGTTATTCGGAAATCCACACGTTGATACCGAAACGCGACTAAACTTCACACATTTTTAATCTGAGGATAGCGTTCTGCCACTCAAACTAAATTTTGTAATTGCATTAAATTTTCGACTGATCTCCAAGATGTTTTATAAGAAATGAATTGATTAAGAACAAAAGGGCGCTTGGAGCGATGGCGACCAAAATCACGTCACCTTGATTATTAGACATACATTGTTACCACTAGCCCATCGACATATAATATACATATATTTCATATAAAGCTAACCTTGGATACAATATATGAGGCATTACTACAAGGTCTTTAAATGAATAAACTTAAAAAATAGACTTTATATGATAAGAGAAATTCTCTTCTAAAGGAGATCTCTCAAGCTCCTAAGGTAGTGCTCGCCTAGTACTAAGACTCTCCATGCCGTAAGAAAGAGCTAGTACGGGCTAGAATGTCTCTGAAGCTCTTGATTATTTCTTACCTCCCGGTACCAGAAATTGCTTTTCGAAGAAGCCAAAAATATCAGCCATTCCTACCAGGACGATATACAATAGGAAGAATTCTCTTCTAAAGGAGATCTCTCAAGCTCCTAAGGTAGTGCTCGCCTAGTACTAAGACTCTGCATGTCGTAGGAAAGAGCTAGTACGGGCTAGAATGTCTCTAAAGCTCTTGATTATTTCTTACCTCCCAGTACCAAAAATTGCTTTTCAAAGAAGCCAAAAATGTCAGCCATTCCTACCAGGACGATATACAATAGGAAGAATTCTCTTCTAAAGGAGATCTCTCAAGCTCTTGAAGTAGTGCTCGCCTAGTACTAAGACTCTCCATGCCGTAAGAAAGAGCTAGTACGGGCTAGAATGTCTCTAAAGCTCTTGATTATTTCTTACCTCCCGGTACCAGAAATTGCTTTTCAAAGAAGCCGAAAATATCAGCCATTCCTACCAGGACGTTATACAATAGGCTCTAGCTCCTAAGGTAGTGCTCGCCTAGTACTAAGACTGCATGCCGTAAAAAAGAGCTAGTACATAATTCATAATTCACGTATAATTTTGTGACATATATAAATTATATGGTTCTAACTAGTACCCTGAGGAAAACATTTTTAAATTAACTTTTAAGCAAAAAGTAATGAAGTTTGCTTTATCAAAATCTAAAATATATACATTTTTTCATATTAACTAGAATCAGTTGAGTGCGGATAATTTTTCTATTATTCTAAAAGAAATCGAAAACAGGTGTTTAATAGTGCGGTAGGGTGAATAAATGTTATCGATGACATCGTTTCGAAAAAAGAACAATCGTATCGACGATACAGCACGCTGAGAATAAACAGTATGGCGGACGTGCGTGATTTACGCGCCGCGCGGATATTGTTGAAATCCGCGTCGATAGCGCTTTTGTTTCGCCGTCTGCTTTCTTATCGCATATTAGTGATGTGTACATACGTTATAATATCGATAAAAAAACCTCTGTATACTTTAACGATCAAAGTTTTACATTGCAGGGATCATTTTGTTCATAGATAATGTATAGAATATCGAATAAAACCTTACCTAAAAAAATTAAGAGTTCTTAGAATAATGTCATTATTAATCGAAGGTTTTAGATTTATGGCAACACTTTTGGAGAAATGCTGTATAGTGCTGCATTGCAGCTTTTAGCATACCAATATGTTCAAATAAACTCGGATTTTTATCGATACGCGTCGTGCCTCTACATCACTATTAAAGACAAAATGCCTACACCCGCGGTGTTGGGAAAAGGCAAAATATTAAACGCATTCCACCACACCGTTGTAAAGGCGAATTTATTGGTTTTACCTTTATAATCTTTGTTTTAAATCTGTTATGTAATGTTTGTTAATGTTATGAAAATTTATTGTGCTTGATTCAATTATATTTTTTTGTTGAAACTCTTTTTTCATTCTTATATATTTTGTATGCATAGAGTTCATGATAGAGGGTGCTGATATAACATCTTAACATATACTCCAGGCATAGAACATTCGAACAAGATGCGTTGTCGTCTTATCTTACGAAAACATGCTTTGCATTATTCTAATATCCAACGATTCGAAAAGCATACGACATCAAATAACATTTTAAAACATCACTCCTACTCTTTTCTCGTAACATACACACAGACTTGTTACATTCATATTTTTCTTTGTAAATAATTAAATATTAAGAATCCTTTTAACTCTCCAAGGAATATTGCTTTCATTAAGGCCTTTCTAACAAACCACCACTCTAACAAGATATTTATACAAATTCCCCTTAACGGCCTGGAGCAACAAAAGTCCTATTTACAAACATAAATGATTCATTTTTTGCTCTCTTTAAACCCGCCATCTTAACCGAGGGTAATGACGTTAGACAACAATGACGTCATAAAGCGAAGTTGAGCCGCGTAATAGCTTTAAAGCCTTCATCACACCTGATATCCTACTACGGTGTTCTCGATTTAAAGTCGAAAGTTGAAATTAAGAATATGGTAGATTTGTGTGTTTGTTTGTTTAAACGCACTAATAGGCCTTTTGGTTGCGACTAATAGGAGCGAAGAAACAGAGGGGCATGTAAAATAAAAAAATAAGAACATTTATTTATTGATTTCAATAAATATTTTTTTTTAATTAAAAAGAAATGACTCATCTTTGAGGGTTTATCAAAAATATGTATGAAAGAATAATTATTTTATATATGTTCAAAAGAATCCGCGAATAATGAAAAAATGTCCGCGTTAGTTTATGTGTATCTTGTAAGAGTAACTCGGAAGAACCGATATTATTTATGGTAATTATATTTAGACAAAATTAATGCATTATTACGAATTATTTGTTCGAGTTGTATTAACATAATAATATTGTAATAAAGTATTATACTTGCTAACAAACGTTTGACGGATTATCTAGTAGTTCCATAAATATTTATTACAATAAGAGTATATATTCTAATATATACGTTTGACTGCCTAATATATTTTTCTAATTTCATAGAATCTTGAATTAAGGTTCACCCTTTTTTTCTTTGTATTTCAGGACCTGAGAGCGACCAGACCTTTTTTACATAAATTACAATTTTTAATAGATGTAATTTTTTACACAAACGATTGTAACCTTAGTAACCCATTATACTCAAAACTCACCGGTAAGTCACGTTTTTAATTATCATCTTAATATTAAAACCGATAGTTATTTTTTATGTTTGCGAAAGTACGAAGATCAGAGAGCAAAGCTCTCGTAAATGTTTATCGTTTTTTTAGGGGGTGCTATTAAATGTCCCTGATTATACTTTTATTACGTATAATACAGATTGTTCGTTGCTTCGTTTCCTTAATTATTTGTTAAAATCTTACATGTCGAGAAACTAAGTTTGGTTTATGTATTTGAGTGTAATCTTGCACAATTACTACAATAATTAGAGGAGGATAGAAAAAAACGACCTTCACTTGATGTGAACTACCCAAGCCATATAACATCTAAACAAAATGTGTTGTCGACGTATTTTGGCTTTAAATATTCGAGAATCAATCCAGACTGAAACCGAAACGCGATTAAACTGTAACGCTTCTTTATCTGTGGACGCTGGTTTGAAACGTACCACCTACTTAATATCCAGGTAAAAAAAAATATAACGACCCGTTAATTAGTATTCATAGCTACCATAACACCAACGACCTCGTCCAAATTACTGGTAATTATATTATTTTTAATTCTCTTTTTCTTAGAGAAAACAAGTGAAATCTCGCCCGAATGCCTTATTAAGACGCCGATATAAAGACAATAGAAGCATTATATCAAGTTAAACAATAAGCCGCTGATTAAGAGCTACCCAGTTGATCGTGAATTATTACGTTCGTAGAGCGATGGTATTTCATACGATCTAGCGATATTATATAATATATAGAAATAGTTTTTGATGTTATGGTAAACGGGGTATGACGGGATGATCAATACTGACTTAGGCCAAAGGGAATTTCAAGTAAGGGTTATACCATTGTTAGTATATATATATAACAAGGTAACCTCATACATCATATAAATTTATTTACTACATATTTATTTTACACATTAGTACTTAGGATTATAAACATTTGAGAAAGATCTTCACTAAGTTACACACATATCGTTATTGAATAAGGTATTACAAAATTTTCAGCTGTTTCATAAAATTATTTTATTAAATATTTTTGACTATATTCCCTTCTTAACTTAACCAAAGTAATATTTAAATAACATATTTAAATAACCAAAACGAATACGCTAAATAGCTTACTTGCTTTTGACAATTTTTAATAGTTTACTGAAACTAAATAGTTAAACGTGTTGCTTATCATTGCAAAAAATATAAAAGGTTCTGAACTCGAATCCCGGCGAAATTCGATTAGTTCTGAACTGAAAAATCTGAACCACAGAAATGTGTTCGCACGCCAATAAATTACCAAATGCAACTTACTTACTACTTAAATAACTTTGATATTTAAGTTTGTGTTTCAAAATCAGTGTTAATAACGCCTTTTTTCTGTAGCGTGTTATAAATGTCTTTTACATGGCGATGATTTTAACTTACGTCAAAAATATTTAAAAATATAAAGATTTATTACTAACCAGTGTGAAGGAATCTTATTCCCTGTCTGGTAATCAAACTAGGAGCCTATACATTACAGACGTTGGAAATGAAAATGATTTACTTTTAATAGCTCTATTATGAAGTCTATCATAAATTCGCTTAGAACTTGGCACGTAATTTGGTGAAAATTAATGACTTTACGATTATGAGTAAAACGTGGCTAAGATATTAATGCCCTATCTACATGCTGACCTCTACTTTGAACTGTCTTTCAAGTCTATATACGACGATAGAGGAATGTGTTAAGACCAAATCAATACATTATAAAGCTGAAGAGTTTGTTTTTTGTTAGTTTGAACGCGCTAATCTTAGGAACTGCTGTTAAGAATTTTAATTATTTTTGTGTTGGCTGGACCATTTATGGAGGAAAGCAATAGTCTATAAACATTAGGCTGCGCCCAATAGGAGAAAAGAAACGAAGAGAAATGTGGAAAAAACTTTCATACATCATTTTTGGTTTCTTGAATCGTTTTTGATTGTGACAAGAATTATTAATTTTAACCGTTTTTTTCCACATTTTCCACTATTAATTCGCTTCTAATGGTTGCAGCGTAATTGATCTAATTTTCAATTCCAACCAGTTGTTCTTCAGATAAGCATGTTGAAACAAACAAACAAATTGCAGTCGTTAATAGTAAAATATTAATGAACTATCTGACCGATTATTGTTTGCATAAACTTACTTTTAAGATAATATCTATTATATTGTATGCCTAAAGTCAGAACATGTACAATCCCATACTTCGTCTCAGTACGTTTGTACCTTAGCACCTTATCAAAAGTAATAATAAATTACTAGTCATTATTGATTTTACAGATAACGCTTATCAAATTCCCAAGATATGATTACCAATACGAAATTGAATTAAAACATTAATGGTCGTTCCATAAATCTTTAATAATGAAGAAATTTTTATTGCTTCTTTGGATAGGACTATTTAATGCGACAGCCTTGAAACGGACATTTGAAGGCTATGAAGTGTACAAAATAATACCGAAAACAGAGAATGATGTACGTTTCATAAAAGATTTGCAAAGGAATCGGATTGGTGAATTATGGGAGGATCAAGTCCAAGTGAATTATGAGGCTAGGGTAATGGTCCCACCACAAAACCTCCATATGTTCCTAGAACGAGTGAATGCCGCCAATGTTTACGCTCATCGTTTAATAAGCGATTTACAAAGGTAAGTCTCTTGCTATAGAATAAGATCACGTGTATAATGGAATACATACATATTGCGACTGTTGAAAATGCTCTGTTTTTTATTCAAAAAATAGTGAGAAAAGGCAAGCAAGTTATCAAACTGTTTTCACCGTAAAATTACAGACTTGACGGTTTCCTCGTCCGTGGACAGGAGCCTCCCGGACGGAATTTTGATATTTAATATTCAGGTTCCCTGAAGAAGTCCAATTTCAGAAAAAATGTAAATTGATTATAAAAAATCAGCATATCTTCATAGTCTTTCGGGCAACGTGAACGAGAAGAGGATCTCGATGTTTCGCCATCACGCGTGGACGGCATCACGGTAGAAATAATCATAATTCTTCGAGCAATCGAGGAATTAACATCTCCTGAGTTTGACCGTGAAAGCCTTACACAATTAATTGGTTATAAAAATGTTGGACCCCGTGATTATATAGCCACTTTCATGGAAGTAAGGCCAGGGTTTCTTTAATGTATTCATTAAAGACAAACTTATGTATTCAAGACAAGAAATTCGTTCAAGATCAAAGTTCCACAAAACATTATGTAGTATAATGGCTTTCTCCTTGCAGTGTCGTGGATGATCAGCTCCTGCCTAAAGATTTAGATCTAAGAATCAGAGGTGAAAACATTTCCTTCTTTTCGATGACTTGGGACCGTTATCACGACTTAACAGAGATCAATAATTGGTTAGATGAAGTGGCAGCAAACTACCCGAGCTTTGTAAAAATCGTGAATATCGGAAGAACATTTGAGAACAGGGAAATTAAGGGAATCGTCATTAATTACAAACCAAATAGAGAGAATAAACTTATTGGCATGTTGGAAGGTACTCTGCATGCGAGGGAGTGGATTTCGCCAGCGGTTGTTAACTGGATAATTAAGGAATTCCTGACGAGTAGAGATCCTGTTGTTAGGAGTATAGCTGAGAATATTGAGTGGCACATTTTTCCGGTTGTTAATCCCGATGGATATGTTTACACATTTACAACTGTAAGTGATAATTATGTATTTTTATTTAAACGATGAAGTGTGTATAACAAAAGAACGTGTATTACGCGAAATATATTAGTTATATTTATTTAATTATCTTACTTATGGCTCTTCGGATGCTTAAAGGTTTCCCCATGATCGGTTGCTGCAAAATATCCGCAACTTTTAAATAATATTTTCGCGTTTTAAACGGTTAAGTATTTTATTTATATAAGTTAACTAATACATTCTGCGTTTTAAGCCAGTAAAAGTGTTTTATTTAAAGAAGAACGTGCCCTACTTATGTTTTTATGTATACCAAATGATTATTTTCAGAACAGAATGTGGAGGAAGAATAGAAACACACTCAATTTCACATCATGCGCTACTTCCGGCGTGGACGACGACATGAGTAACGGAGTTGATTTAAATAGAAACTTTGACTTTGCTTGGATGAGTAAGAATTTTAATTTATTTTTAATATAGTGGACATATCAAAGAATTCCTTTTATATAATTCTTTGCATATACAAGTTACGAACACAATGGAAAAAGTTTATCAATTATTAAACATATTCATAAACCATTATATGAGGCCGCTTAAGGTAGAGTAGCCTACCTGCAATTTTATGACTAGACCTTTTTATATTTCCCTAGACTTTAATGTTTGTCTAATTATCGTCTAAATTTATTGTATATTTTTATTTTTCTCCTTATAAATAATTATGTCTTTTATAATAAGACCACTCTGCTAGAGGCAGAGTAGTAGCGATAATAGGGATGGGATAGTTATGTAATGGTAGACCATTACATAACTCCCATCCCTATTATCGTTTGTCAATTAAGTGTTAATATGGTATTATAGTCAAAGTTTTATCGATATATTTTTTTCGATTCGATTTCGATCGATTTATTATTTTTAATTTTTAATTCATATAGTGCCATTATGTGCAATGCATGTGCAATGTGAATATTAAAGTTTTCAATCAATTATAAATTGAAAAAAATGAACGACTCAAGCAGGACTTAAACCGGCGTCCTCAGCGTTCTGCTCTTCAACCTTAATACGCAAACTAAATTGCGCGAGAGGTGCACGTATCAATAGCTTGAAGAAATTCGACAAAGACGTGTGCGACTCGGTAGCTCAATTGTTTAGAGTAACAGCTCAGAACGCTGTGGTTGCCGGCTCAAGTCCTGCCTGAGTCATAAAATTGTACAATTTATAACCGATTTTTAATCAAATCAATCTCTTCCGTATCTTTCAGCTGTTGGCGTGTCCACCGATCCTTGTACGAATATATTCCCAGGATCCTCACCAGCATCAGAGTTAGAAACACAGGCGATAGTCAACTATGTCCGAAGCATACAAAACCAAGGGCGTTTCATCTACTACTACTCTTTCCATTCATTTTCCCAGCTTATCATTGTCCCTTATAGTAACGTTACTGCCGCGGATGTTCTTCAAGTTGGAAATTATGGCGATATGGTAAGATTGTAAATTAATGGTAGTACGGCTAATCAACGGGTCGTGGATTCGATCCCTACAGGGTCCAACAAAAACAGCAGATTAGATTGAACTCATAATAATTAGGTAACTGATATTGTTGTCTTTCAGTATGAAATAGCAGCCAGAGGTTCAGCAAAAGCACATGAGCGTTTTTCTAAAGTATACAGATACGGGATTGCAGACGAAATATTATGTAAGAAATTTGTTAATTACTATTCAATCTAAACCTAATCTTCCTTCTCTAAGTTGTCTCATTTATTTTCTTAACAATACAGGTATAGCTACATAAATAGCCAGTATGTTCGACTCACCTTTAACGAATTATATGAAACGTAATAATGTTCTTGAATTTCAGATTTGATGAGCGGGAGCAGTTTTGATTGGGTGAAACAGGAAACGGATGTGGCTCTTAGTTACCTTATTGAGCTGAGAGACTCCGGAGAATTCGGATTTCTACTGCCAGCTTCACAAATTATTCCAAACAGTTTGGAAATAATGGATGCACTCGTCGAAATGGATAGAGTAACTAGGCAATTAGGTTATTATTCGGGATCAAGTGTTACTTTGTCGTCTTTAAGTTTGATATTCTTGAGTATAAGCTATCTCTTATTATAAATGTTGTAAAAATCAAGATATTAAATTAAAACTTGTTTATTTTCTCTTTCTTTCTTTCCGCTACCTTATTTATTCTGACAAATGAGTTATGTTATGTTATAACTCCAAACATAAAAAGATTTTTCAAAAATTTAATAACAAAGATAACATGGATTCTAATATTAAATAAATTAGGTTTATACGTCATTTAGGACCAGAAGTACCTTGCTTATTTAATAATAATTACTGCAGATATCTACAAATTAATCTAATAAGCCGATAGTAATTGATAAATTCTTAAGATAAAACGTTTATGAGTTTGAAGCAGTAACGTGCCGGCAGTTGGCAAAAAGGCATAGAAATGATGTTAAAATTAGGAATTATTGTTTTAATAACAGTTTTTACTGTAAATTCAGAAGTTGTAAATTATAAACAACATAAAGTTTACAAAGTTACACCAAAAACTGATAGTGAAGTACAAATATTGACAGAGTTAAAAGATTCAAATGAATATCTGTTTTGGCTTGAATATGTGAAAAAAGATGTTGATATGAAAATTATGGTAGATCCCGTCAAACAATATCAGTTCGAAAGCTTAATGGCAGATGTTGGAATTAAAAGTGAGTTGGTTGTAAAGGATGTACAAAGGTAAGTTAATAGTAATGGAATAAACACACACACATTACTAGAGAACAATTGCGCACAATAATACGTAAGAATAACTGATTACATAATCATTGCTTCGGTTGGTATTTTGAAGCTTTACGATTCTATTCCACACAATATACCAACCTGTGTTGTTGTCTCAGTTGGCTTTAGTTCATGAATTTACTACATAGTCCCAATGAAAAATTAACGACTTTTTTAGCCTCATCGAAGAACAGTTGCAACGTCCAGCAATGAGGAATGCACAAGATTATAACTGGGAATATTATCAGTCTTGGGAAGAGGTCGAGGAATGGATGGTCAATATGGTGGCACGCTACCCAAACGTGGCATCAATAGTAACAGCTGGAAGAAGCGCGGAAGGGCGAGACATTCGAGGAGTCAAAATAGACTTTAAGAAAAGGGAAAGACCAGTTATCGGAATGATCGAGTCCACGCTTCATGCGAGGGAGTGGATCACAACAGCGACGGCGACTTGGATGATAAACGAACTTTTAACCAGTAGTGATCCAGGCATCAGAGAACTAGCAGATAATGTTGAATGGCACATTTTTCCAGTTACTAATCCTGATGGTTTTATTTACACGTTCACAAATGTTAGTTTAATTGTTTTATAATACAGATTTTTTAATATAGAGAAGGACAGACAAGCTTCACTTGATGGGAGGTGAAATTCTCGAGCCATATAACATCTGAGCAATATGCTCTGTCAACTGAAATCGATATGCTATTAAACTTTAAGGTTTTTTAATCTGTGGATGGTTCGTGACCTAGACGGAATTTCGATTATAAATTACAAAAATAGAAACATGATGGACCGGTGGGATCGACCCGTTGATTATTAGCCATACATTGCCATCATTAGACCAACAAGCCCGTCAGATTTTGTGATACAAAACTATTAGGCAGTGTTTTAATATTGAAGAGAATATATCTATAATTATTATGGTATTAATGTTTTCAGAACCGAATGTGGAGAAAAAATCGTAGCACTGCCAGTTTCAAAAATTGTACGCACAGGAATGTTCCAGACGATATGAGCAATGGCGTTGATTTAAATAGAAATTTCGGCTTCCTTTGGAATAGTATGGACAGACTCTTCTTCTTCTTATTGAACACGTTTTTAAGTCACTAACTATGTTCATTATTTTCCAGCCATCGGAGCATCAGATGATGCTTGCGATATAGTATACGCTGGACCAACGGCGTTTTCTGAGCCAGAAACCATGGCTATAGTAAATTACGTAAAAGGGTTGCAAAGGAGAGGCAACATGGTGTATTATATCTCGCTTCACTCCTATTCTCAGATGATATTGGTGCCTTACAGTCACGTTGGAGGTGCAGATGTTGTAACTGTTCCTAATTATGGTGATATGGTAAGATTTAGTAACATCACTGTATTTGATTTAGTGGACAAATTAAAATACTATTATTAGATTTAGCTCACTGAACCTTGTAAAAGTAATAATATTATACTAGTACTGAAATGAGCTATATATTAAATAAAATTTAAGTAAAAAATATAAATTTACATTTAAATAAAATAATTTAACGGTTTACAACGCGATACGAACATGTTTGACTACTATTTTACTATTTTAACTACGGCGCGGCGTTTTGGATGCTTTACAGCAGTCGTGGTCAGCCAAGCCCCTTGATAAAATAATTTTCACTAATATTGCGTTTTAAACCGTTAAATTTTTAATTAAATGTAAACTACTTACAGGAGTTTACATTCTTTATATTTAACAGTTCGAAATTGCTACAAGAGCCGCAGTCAAACTTCAAGCCAGGCACAACACTACGTATAGGGTTGGAACATCACTGGATATTTTATGTCAGTAAATTAAATATTGGATATGTATTTATAGATAACATTTCAAATAATAATACATTTTCAAGTTCTTCTTTAAATCCGTACTAATAGATAAAGCTGAAGAGTTTGTTTTTTTGAACGCGCTAATCTCAAAAAGTATTGGTTCGAATTGAAAAATTATTTGTGTTGGTTATTAAGGAAGTTTACATTTATTGAGGAAGGCTATAGATTAAACATATCGCTGTTAATAATAGAAACGAATATATACAGCGGGAAATGTGGAAAAAACGGGGAAATTATTCATCCTTGTGGGTTTCCATTGCGTACGCTGCGAAAACAGTTCGAAATACCCAAAAAATATGTATGAAAGAATTATTCCTCTTTAAATGATTTTAAAAAAAGTTCGCGAAACTATATGTCTAACTTGTAAGATTAACTTACAAGAACGACGGGACGCGGACGTCGTGGATAACAGCTTAAATTTATATAGTAGTTTAACAAGAGGTTTCCAAAAAGAAAAATTTATACTCAAAATAACTATTCTCTGCATACGAAGTCGCTGACTCTGCTAGTATATATTATATGGATAGTAGATGTCTTTAAAGTCGATTTTTTTTGTAGACCCAGTAACGGGCTCGGGCTTCGATTGGGCCAAAGGTGGAGCAAATGTCCCCATATCTCTGCTCTACGAACTTCGCGACGTTGGTGAATTCGGTTTCCTCTTGCCAGCCAGATTTATCAGACCCAACAACGAGGAGTTCATGGACTCAATAGTAGAAATTGATAAAGTAACCCGCGCTTTGGGATACTATCACATAAACTCTAGTAGTGTCTTGAAAATAAGTAGTATTTTAGTATTCTTTGCTATATTTTTGCAATTGTAAATTCTTTACTGTTAATAAACTATTTTTAAACCGCAATGTACAGCGTATTGTATTATATTAAAACGTTTTTATTTAATAAACAAAAAACATCGGCGGGCTTGTTGGTCTAATTGTAGCAGTGTATGAATAATTCTCAACGGGTTTGATCCCCACCGGGTACAACATGTTTTTAATTTCTAAATATGTTGGTTGGACTTGTCTAGAAATTTGAATATTAAATGGGTGGTAGGGATATAGAAATTCCCTCCGGGTCACGAACCATCGTCCACAGATAAAAAAGGCGTGAAGCTTAATCACGTTTCGGTTTCAGCCTGTGGATTTACGAATATCCAACGCTGAAATAGGTCGATAGTGCATCTTGTTTAGATGCTATAGGCTAGGATATATCAACCATCAATTTATCACCATTATTGTTTGTTCTCATAATTAAAAAAAGAATATTTTAAAATATAAATAAGAAAATATGACACAAGCGAGACTCGAACCAACGACCAATAACGTATAGTGCCATGTGCTCTCGGTGCGGCGTTTTACTTGAAATGTAATTAGTTATTTCATCATTTTTATCTATTGATATTAATTTGTCGTTCCGATCGATTAAGAGTACTTAGTATTACTTAAGATATGTTTCGCATATCTTTATATACAATCAATTTATTGGCCTATTTTCGTACGGATATAAAACATAACACATATTATATTGTTATAGAAATATCAAAAAATATTACAAAAGAAATAACTTTGACAATACTTAATTTTAATCTAAAACAATTTAAAATACTGTCTATACTTAAAAACGCGAAATATTAGAAACCTATTTTAAAATTAATTTTAACTTTGGCCCGACGTTTCGGATGCTTTGCAGCAGCCATGGTCACATTTATCTATGTACACATAAGTATACAAATTTTATTATTATTATACTAAGTAACTTAACTACAGCCGAAATAGGTACTTTCAGATCTTTAGTATGTATGTATTTAGCAAAATTGGTATAATCTCTACAACTAAGTAACGAAAATGGTCTCCAAATCCTAAAGAAGATTAAAATTTTTGGTTTGTCAACATCAAAATGTCCAAAAATAATACAAGTAAATCAGGCGAGACGCAAAGAATTTAACGAAATAGGATGTTTAGGTAATTAACCAAGGTGATTTATTTTAACGTGATCGTTGACAGCACCCATGGGAATTTTGACTCGGGTCTCAGTTTTATGGTTTTGTGTCATTTTAGGAAAGTTCGAGAGATATTGCTTTCCAAACAGTTTTGACGAAGTATAGAGAATTGGTAGTAAATATAAATTTAGAGTCTCTAGTTTTTAACTGACGTGTCGTTTATAACTACTTACTTTCGTGAATAAATGTTTTTGACTTTTGACTTTTACGACCTAGACCAGAGCAGTTCCTAATTTTACCGAGTGGCCACTAGTATTAATAAGTCTGTCCATCCCTGCCTAGGGCAGGATTGTGTTTTACCATATTTCAACATTTATCGTGCATATTGTAACTATTAAATTATTGCTTTAAGGTTACTTTTAGTTAGAAGTTTAACTAATAGATTTCGCGTTTTCATCGGTTAAAGTGCTTTACTTACATTTACTCGCGTAAACTACAGACAGTATTGTGACTCAATAAATTTGAAAGGTTTTAAATTTGATGTAACGAGGAAACTTTTTGCCAAAGTTACAGCGAGGTATTATTATGTGTATTGCGGGTTAATATAAAAATAAACCATAATGTCTCACCGGATGATATGAGACGTAATAAATTACACAGCCCCCTGACATTGTGACGCTTGACTGAAATCAGATGTCACGCGGCCACAAATCATAGTCCACACCTATTTCACTTATTTGGAACAAAGTGCATAGAAGTAGATGGAGTCGCATTAAATTATCTAACTATACATATATAAAGCTGAAGATTTTTTTGTATGAACGCGCTTATCTCAGGAACTAGTAGTTCTAATTGAAAAACTCTTTTTGTTTTGGAAAGACCATTTATCAAAGTAAGCTTTATGTCATCAAGGGCGGATGTGGAAGATGCCGGGGGTAAAAGATATTTTTAAAGCAAAAGAGGTTATTAGGAAAAACCAATATGTATGCCTACAATTACTAATCTACGCGGCCAAAGGCACGGGCGCAGCTGGTTATTCTATAAGTAAATGCGTCAAAAAATAACCAATACCTACTTGTTCAAGACTAATCAGTATTCATACATTATATCATGGCCAACGATAAAAGAGAAACGTGTTAAATATATACTACAGAAATGATTGCTTGTAAATCTTAAAACTAGACTTACAAACAGCATCTTACAAGTCTGCAGGCAGCGGCAGCAACAGAGGAGTGAAGCATGGCACCAACAATGGTCCGGGTCAAAGTAAATCCGCATTACTTTTATATTAACAGAATACATAGTTAAATTAAACACTTTTAACTGTTTAAATGCAAAAATATATGAGTTAACTTATTTTTAAGTAATATATTTTAGCGTTAAAACTACAAACAATACAAGATATTTTAAGGCAATTTAGATTTTTAAAGAAAGATAAACAAGCTGCATAAATGGATGCTTTGCTACTTAGGCATTCAGAAGTTAAAAGCTTAAAAAGCTTCTGCAACTGTTGTCATTTACGTTTATATTTCCAATATACAAGTTTGTATTTTAAAACACAAAATAGGCGTGGAGGCTTGCCAAGTCTTAATTGGCAGCGATTTTAATGAGAATCGTCTCCATGGTTTTCTTTAGCCAAACCGTTTTCAATGTATATGATAATATTTCGTAATGATCTTTTTTATTGTTTTCTCTTTTATTCTTGCGTAAAATTAAATTACGTAATGGATATATTGATTTTAATGGTCCAAACATTGATGTATTTTTGTTGAATAACCGGATTAATAACAAATATTAAAATAAAGCTACTTGGATTGAGTTTTTGGAATTGATATGTAAAAATATTTACTATTTTAGTAAAATACTAAAAATACTTTATTCTATTAATGAAGTTTAAGTTAATAATTAAAATACTAATTTACCACAGAATAAACATTCTCACTTAAAACCAAATGTTTTATAAGCTGTCGCCGATGATATTTATTAGATAGTTTTAGAACAATTTATAACTATATAACCACTGTATTAAGACCCATAATATCACAGATTACTCTATTCTATCTGGGTCTCATTCACTGGCTCTGGAAATTATTTTAAGCGTTTGTGAACTTTGTGTCTAAAACTATTATAAGACCTATAAACAAGCGTCGTCGTTTATTAATGCTTTTAAATATGATCGTCGAATGTTTTTAAGTTATTTTTGTCGTAACGGATGCCGATTTGTATTCATTAAGCATCAAAGCGTTATAGGAATTTGATTTAAACAGACATACAGAGAGATTTAAATAAAACACTTTCACGGTTTAAAACGCGATATATTAGTTAAACTTATTTGAATATGATTTTAACTTCGGCCTGACGTTTCGGATGCTGCTTTCAAATAAGTTTAACTAATATATCGCGTTCTAGCCGTTAAAGTGTTTTATTTAAATGAAATCCAATCGATCTTTTAATCTCTATTTAAGTTATATGTAAAGGTAATTCAAATCGGCCGTATGCTAACACGCATCTGAACAGCCCGGCCCAGTCACCACATTCGCTTTGACCAGCCAAAAATCCTCGCAAAGGAGAGTCGATTTATGCCAAGATTGGTGCGCGGAGGAATCGAAATTAAAAAACACAAAAATTTCAATAGGGAGGTCGACCTCAAATTTATTTATTTATTTACGCACACAAATATATGCTGCCATTACAGATATAATCCAATTCGACAGTAATAAACGATATAAGAAAAAAATATGAAAACTAAGTTTAATTCATTATTTTCATTACTTCTAGTAGTAATTACGTTAAGAACAATATTTGCTATTTCACTCCAATATCCAATAAAAATGTCAACCCTTTGGTGTACAATATTTACCAGTCGTATTGTTCGCGTGATGAGCACCCTGGCCATCAAGTTGGAATACGCGAAAGGCACAACCAGCAACGGTGGATGATGCCGTTTTCCCACGTATCCGTCCGGCACACTGAAGTAAAGCCAGCGCAAAACAACGGCGTTATGTTCTTTACCCCGAAGAATTTTAATTACATACGTTACCAAAGAAAATCCTCGTCTCACCCTTAATTCGCTATAAGTATCCTACCATAACCATGATGAACAGTGTAGGATACATAAGTGGGTAAAATGGATAAATCCCATATTGTTTGAAGTACAAATATCTCAAAAATTATCAAACACCTGGAATTCCATTTTAAAAACACTGGATTCTAATAAACAGCATACCGGCAAACGCGAAGACACCGTGTCTGTTTCGCCAAATACCAACTTCTAATTTTGATGTCATAGACTCACTCCTTATAAACTTTTACATCAACTTTACAGTCTTTTTATTAAATGTAAGAAGAATTCATGTTAGCTTGCTAATTAGTTCCAGAAGAATTCTCGAAAATACGTTATGGGAGACTTGGAATCGTTTGGAAGACAATTTATCACATGCTGACAGAATTGATTCCTCCCCACGGTTTGACGTTCAAACGTCACTTCTGTTTGTCAACTGTATGAGGTTGGTATAATTGATAAGCTGGAGCGATAATTACGTAATAAAATGTTATAAGTAGGCGTACATAATTTTTTTACTGTAAATGTACGTACAACGTTGTATGTATAAAAGACAAAGAGTGATTACTGGAAATATCTCTATCTAATATTATGATTTTGAGCGTAAGAATCACAAAAATTAATTTAAATATTATAGCAGATCGCCCATGACCACGGCTGCTGCAAAGCGTCTGCATTTAGTTAACTAGTATATTTCGCGTTTTGTTTATATAAGTTAATGAAAGATTTTACATTCGTACACATCAATAAACAAATTTGTCTTTGTTTTAGTTACTTAAGTTATTCAAAATTTAAAATAATTGTAATATGTACTGTATAAAGTATAAGAAAGTAACAATCATAATATGTGTGTCGCTTGCGCTTATCACTTAAACTAACAATATCATTAGAATTTTTTGTACCAAATTCTTTGTGGTAAAGGGGCCTACTAAACGTTCAGTAATTATGTGTTTGTGACTTCCTTGATGCTTGAAAAATATTGTGTTAATTAGCTTAGCTCAGATTTTGCTGTCATTAGTGTTTTCCTTAGCTTTTTTAACTTATTTGTGTCTTAAGAATTAACCTTCATAACACCTTTGTATTAGGAATTGTAATTTTTACTTCTATGCTTTCTATAGTATTTAAGTGCGCGTAAAATGTACAAATTCAAGTCAAAGAGAATCCAAAATCATGTTAAAACATTTATAACTCACAAAGGCTCTGTCCGAAACTTCAACCGCATAACAATTAAATTAGGAAAGTTTCTATTTGATTCGAATGTCTTTGCAATAGTTCACTCGTCCGTCTACTTCTAACATTCTAACTTGTTGTGGTCTCAGAACTCGCGCTCAAGGTTTTGGGCGCTTATCCGAAATGTTCTATAAGCTTTCAATAAGTTAGGGCCATACCTACATATTTTTTTAGAGATACACGGAAAATTATAATCTATACTAATATATAAAGTTGAAGAGTTTGTTCGTTTGAACCCGTTAATCTCAGAAACGGCTGGTTCGAAATGAAAAATTATTTTAGAGTTACTTCGAGCATTTATTGAGGCTATAAAAAATTGCGCGGTGACTAATAGAAGCAAAGAAACATCGAGAAATATGGAAAAAACGGAGAAAATTATTCATCTTGTGGGTTTCCTCTGCGCACGCTGTAAAATGTTTTAAGATACCCAAAAACTATGTATGATAGAATGATTCTTCTTCACATGATCTAAAAAAATACCGTAACAGTCTATCTATCTTTTAAGATTAACTCTCAAGAACGTGGACGATGTCATGGGCAATAGCTATATTTTAAAAAGCTGAGGAGGTAGTTTGCATTGCAATCCATGCGATGCATTTTATAAACTTGTACGTCAAAACATGAGTTAGTAATAAAGTCGAACTAAATGAAACTTTCGATATGCTTAGTAAATTTAAATAAAACACTGTAACAGTTTAAAACGCGATATATATTAGTTAAACTTATTTCAACGTCATGTAATATATATCACATTTAAACCGATACAGTGGTTTATTTAAATGTGAACTACTCACATAAGCTACAGAGTGTTTGTTGAACTTAAATTTCAAACACTTTTGCGTCATAAAGAAACTTATTTGGCGACGAGTTGTAAGTCGTAACGCAACATCTGTGGGCCATTATCGCCTCCTCACCTCAAAACGGAAACTCGTCTTCCGTAACACTAGCCACAACCAACACGCCGATGGTAATTGATGGGGAAGCGACGCACCATTTCATCAGCTGTCGTGAGATGATGATATTTGAGACAAAGTTACAAACGACATTTACGGCGTACGATACGACATTTATCTCTTAACATAAATATCAAGAATTACCGCTATTAGAGCTTTAGAAAGATTATACTAACATAAAAAAACCGACAAGATTGCCGATGTGCTCAGCTAGACACGAGACGCGACAAGCCCAGAAACGCGTGACTCCAATCTACTTTTTATTTAATAATCTATACATAACGTAACAGAACTTATAATTTTGTCAATTTATACTACAGTTTTAATCATGTAAGAAGAAGAAAACACTTCAAAATATAAAGAAAACATTGCCAGTAAAACGAAAAATATTATGTAATATTATATTCTATCAGGAAACTCTAGGTATTAAACATATTATCGTATGGTGTAAACGTGTTATTTTAAAATATGACAGTTGTTATGTTTTACCGCGTTTAAAAAAGCTTTCAACTTAGTTTTATTACTGCTCACTAATGTGTGGCTATTTTAATGTGTGTTATTTTTTAAATATCAAACGCACTGAATCAAGGACAAATATATTATTCTCATGCTATGTATTAATTTGTTTGTGGATTTCTAAACTAAAGAGAGAAATTTAATAGAAATAACATCAATCTTAATGAAAAATTGTATCTGTTTAATCCGTTATTATTAATCGTAATTGTTATTAATTGAAACTTATTGAGTACTGTGAAAGTCTACAGGAAAAGTTTTGGATGGCGTCATGCATACACATAGAACAGTACATTTACAAGTTTGATAATTCTACCCAATATCTGAGTCTGGTTAGTGGATGATAATTGATACAAATTTAATATGCAAATTGTACCTAAAGAGTACCTATAGCATTTACGTTTTTTTATTTATATAGAGTTAATTCATTATACACATTTCATTTTTTAATATTTATATAGGAATTTAGAAATATAACAAGTTACCTGTAAATTGTGTTAGAATTATTCATTTATGATAATTCTTCGATTTATCGAGGAGCTATCAACATCTGATGATGCCGTCCGCTCATGATGGCGCAACGTCGAGAACCTCTTCTCGCTTACGTCGGCCGGACAGCCTGAAAAACAATGATATGCTAAATTATATAATTTTAATTCCAGAAACATATTTAATAATGATAAACTTACAAATATCTCTTTATAGAAACCATAATTTAATTTAAAACTATTTGTAATTGCAAAAATGTCAAACTGTATGCTACTCATTGAGATAATGCCAATCTTGCATACTGCCATTCAAAAAGTAAAGACTCAAAACTCCGTCACAAAATAACATTATTATTAATAACCATCGTGACAATTAATTATCAACGAACAAAAGGTACAGTGGTTTTATCAAACTTTCAAGCCTCTCGGTTAATTTTAAATTGTTGAAAGACTTCCAGAAGTTTGTGAGTGCTAATAAATTATTACAGTTACCTTCGTATAACTCAAACAGAAATTTTAATTATAATAAATTATGAAATTATTGATTAAATTTTACAGACATTTTTACTGTTCACAACTCTCAGTCGCAGATACAGTGGTGGAGAATAACACTTTAAAATAAAATATTCGAGAGATGTTTCATTCTGTTTAGAAGAGCATTATCAAATGAGCCAATGCGCAGAAAGATAACGCAAGGCCTGAACATCTTTACAGAGAAGTGCCTGTTCGGGGGTTCTAGCCCGTTTTGAAATATTTTGTAAACTTGTAAAAAGTTTAACAATACATTTCCCCGTACTTTACTTTCGTACAAAAGTATAGTGTTCAGTGTTGAATCAAAAAATATATGAACTGTTTATTAAAAAATTTAGTATTGATAAAATTTTAAATAAATACATATATTTTCATGATACATTATCTCAATTTAATAAGAGCACGCAAACATATCAAATGTTTTGCAGAAAAATGCAAAATCACGTACCATCGGGGCTCATAACTCATACGAGTTGAGTCTGCGGCACGATTTTTTAAATTAACCCCCGTTGTTTGGATTTTTAATTGGAAAAACCTCTTTTCACAAAATTACTCTCATGAAAAATAGACAACTTTTACTATTAAATAAAACAGTATAACGGTTTAAAATGCGACATAAAGTGTTTTATTTAAATGTTGCGTAAACTACAGAAACTATTCAACTTTTTCGGAATATGGTTTCCAAAACTTTTAATAAATCTTGTTTTATAAAGCAATGTTTCGATATGAACGCTCAATTATAAACGCGCTGCTCGCGTGAAATGGGATCTTTGAAGCATTGATAACACAATATTTCTAGCAAGATAGAAAAGGCTATTTAATAATTACCTTGGCTGTAATTAACGAAGAAAGAGCACGTCAAAAGCGTCGTCCCAAAACACCACTCAGCAAACACCAATAACATAATCTTTAATTCTGGGATACCATGTCATTAAACTACCTTCGTTTTTGCATAGTTTGTGTTTATTAGAATATTTGGGGGGGGGGGGTGCTTTTTCAATATCATATAAAAAGAAAGCCTAATCTTTGAGCTATTGTTTCAAATGTAACTAAATTCTACTGACGGTAGTGATATTGTAAAGCATTTTCACAAACAATTGAGGGTAGAAGACAAAAGCGCCTGTGTTTGCGCGTTATCTATGCAAATAGGAAGTAAAGTTTTGTTTAAAGTTCAAGTTACGTATGAGGTGCACCGCGCTTGTTAGTTCTTTACAAACTTTAGAAATAACATATTTCCCCGCAAAAGTTTCGTGTAAGATAAGGAAATGAGCAATATTTTTATACCTGTGAGCAATGTTTACAAGAGTATCTTCTTCAAGTCTTTATGAAGGAAATCTTTAAAATATATTTTTTAATATAGAGGAGGGCAGACAGGCACGGGGTTCATTTGATATCCATTTATTTATATATATTTCCAGCGTATTTTCCACTTATACGAGTATATTTCACATAATCTCATTATGTGAAATATACTCTACTACTAATATTAATATCACATATTCAGTTATATCTTTATTAATAATGCAAGTTAAATAAAACTATGTTAACGGTTTAAAACTCAAAACGTAATGGTAAATTTATTCACATATTATTTTAAATACGGCCCGACGTTTCAGATGCTTTGCAGCAGTCGCGGTCACAGGTAGATTAAAGTTGGAGGATGGCTCTGATGTCACGGCAAAAACTGCTACGCTAGCGCCACCTGTTTCGGCCCGCATTTAATATAACTTGTAAACTAAAATATTTTAAACCGTTAACAGTATGTACTACTCTCGGTAGATATAGACGGTTTGTAATGCCAAGTAAATTTAATACAACATAAAAGATATATTGTTGTAGTGTTTCTATATCGTTTCAACTTCCTTTTTAGTTTATTTTATAGTAGGTTGACTTAAATACACAATGATACATTATAATTTAAGAAAAAATCCTGTTTGAGTATTTGAACTTAGAGAGAAAAATGTGACACGAATGGAACTTGAAATCACGACCACTATCCACAAACGTTTTCCGATCTGAAATAAATTTATTTTCTACAATCTTCACCAGTGTTTCTTTATACCAATAATACAATATGTCCATTATTCAAAACCTTTAATGTTCCTCATATGAGTTTCCGTTCGAAATACGAAAATGTTTTTGTTAGACGTTCAAAAATTAACCCTAATACGACAGCAGAAAAACTACTTTAAAAGGCGCCGGCGCCATTTCAGAAATAAAGTTGATAATGACAGTAATAAATCATACGGATCGTTAGCTCCCCATCGCGGGTTCGATTCCCGGTAGGACGGCATCATCTGTCAGAAGGCTGAAGTGACATGACTCGCTAATGGAGTTGCCAGCTTCGATTGTTGACAATAATTATGGGAAATCGGGGAAAGTCTTTACGGGCTTCTATTGGAAAATGTTTAGGCATTTATATGAATTGACACTTCGAATCAATCACTTCTAAATCACCTTACATCAATGTTTAAAATGAGATGACAATAATAATCTATAGTTAATTACACAATGACAAAAAATAATGGTTTTA
Source organism: Leptosia nina (assembly GCA_963661955.1). Classification (NCBI taxonomy): domain Eukaryota; kingdom Metazoa; phylum Arthropoda; class Insecta; order Lepidoptera; family Pieridae; genus Leptosia; species Leptosia nina. The sequence goes on from CAVLEF010000040.1 coordinate 7,081,566, forward strand.
GTTATTTAAATAAAACAGTTTTAACGGTTTAAAATGCGAAATATATCAGATAACTTATTTTAAAATTGTTTTACTTACAGCCCGGTTTAGGATGCTTTGTAGCAGTCGTGGTTACGGGGGGACTTGAGGTGTTTGCTAGTCATGCTAAATAGGCTTTACATAATCATATATAAATACTGTCTATAGTTTACGCGAGTAGTACACATTTAAATAAAACACTTTAACGGTTTAAAACGCGATATATTAGTTAAACTTATTTGAAAATGATTTTTAACTTCGGCCCGACGTTTCGGATGCTTTGCAGCAGCCGTGGTCACGGGGAGACTAAAGATGGAGGATGTCTCAGACGTCAAAGTAAAGAATTGCTACGCTAGCGCCATCTGTTCCGTCGAAGTTGGTATTTGGCGAAACTGGCCGGGTCCTTACAGAATTGACTAACGGTGTCTTCGCGTTTGCTGGTATGCTGTTTATTGGGATCCAGAGTTTTTAATATGGGATCCCAGGTGTTTGATAGTTTGAGGCCGTCCTCCCTATTGAAATTTCGGTGTTTTTTGATTTCAATTGCTTCGCGTACCAATCTTGGAAAAAATCGACTCTCCTTTGCGAGGATTTTTGGTTGGTCAAAGCGAATGTAGTGATTGGGCCCTTCTGATGAGTGTTGGCATACCGCAGATTTGGAGAGACGTTTATGTTTTATATCCGCGACGTGTTCTTTAATTCTGTTTGAGATGCTACGCTTTGTTTGGCCGATGTAGGATAGGCCACAATCACAATCCAGTCTGTAAACGCCTGCATCTTGTAAAGGGATAGTACACTTGCTTGGTTTCAGGAATTGCTGAATCTTCTTGTGCGGCTTGAAAATTGTGTCAATAGAAGCTCGATTTAGGACTCTGCTAATTCTATCTGTAACTCCCTTCACATATGGTAGGTAGGCGGGCTGACGTTTGACTGTGGGTGGCTTGTTCCTGTTCCTGGGATGCTGCGGAGGGACTCTCAGCTTGTTCTTGCATAGGACCTGCTTGACATGCTGTAACTCCTCATTTAAGTGGGCAGCATCACAGAGACGGCGGGCTCTCTGAAACAAAGATACTCCGACAGAACTAAGTTGGCTGGGGTGGTGATGTGACCGTGACGTCGGGCCGAAGTTAAAAATCATTTTCAAATAAGTTTAACTAATATATCGCGTTTTAAACCGTTAAAGTGTTTTATTTAAATAATCATATATAAGTTAAAAACAATTAATCAAATATGTTTATATTTGCACTTTTTTATGACAGAGAAGAACAGACAAGATGTCATTTACTTTATGAAAGGTTAAATACCTACTTATATAATACCAAACGAATCCCAACATGTCTTTGAAAAAGTATAAATTTATAAAAAACATGATGTTGTAACCTATTATCAGTAGATAATAGATAACATAGTAATGTTACTCCTATTGATCAATGACATTACCGTAGTTGCTTACTGTACCGGGCCTCGGAGATAAGATCTTCCATGTTAGTCTTAAATGTAGCCGGACACGTGTCAAAATGATAGTGTGTGTGTGACAATGAATGTTCACGTCTAGGAATCGAACTCGCGACCAACACACTCACTTTTCCATTGTACTATTATTAATGAAGAATTAATTGCAGCCATTAATAACGAGAAACAAAAACTTGTTAAATGCTAATGAAAATTGATTAAACTATGCAAAAACTATGTAACCACCCACGGAGATGTCACATTTAGCTATCAGTTAAGCAAAATTACATTACTATGACTAAGCAAACGAAGTTATAAAGGTCTAATTTATATTCGACACAAAAAAAACTAAAATATTTTTACGGTAACTGTTCCGAGTAAATACGTGTTCGATTTATAATCGTACTAGCTGTGTCCGCGACATCGTCTGCGTGGAATAGTGACTTGGGTAGATTTTTTAATTATTTAGGCTGTTTATTAATTTATGTAAGGGCGCATTTAAGGCAGCCAATCTATGGTTGTAAGTGCTACTTTGCCACAATACTCTCACCTCACAAATTTCATTTAAATCAGTTCAGTAGTTTCGGAGTTAAAGCCGCAAAAACTTTCGCATTATAATATTAGTATAGATAATAATTTCATTTATTTTTGTATAAATATGCTTGATTTTAAAGATATTGAAAGAACTACTGTTCAACTATGTCGTTGTTTAGATCTATCAGTACAGTTACTTGTTTTTAGTTTCAACATCAAATAAAGACGAAATTAAATACGTTTTAAAATATATTTTTCTGCCGCTAGCTTAGTACATAAATACTTTACCTAGCTTTAAGCACAGAGATCTTATGTACAAATGCAAGGAATATAATTTATTGCGGTTCAGTGTGGTATTAAAATTATCATCTTACCTGTAAAAGAAATCGATTTGTAAAACAAACAAGAAATGTATTGCCCCACCTAGAAGAAACGTTTATTATTATACGTTCTAAAAAGAACTTCCGCGTAAAACTTCACAATTATAAATTAAAACAGCAACTATTAATAAGGTTGATTATATACAGCACCGGCGCGAATACCCAACGTCACTGTTAGTTGTGGGGCGTGTCTGACGTGACGTATTACGTTAATTCGTCACATCTCATAACCCTACGTGCGACCTTTGTTAAACAGTAACTAGACAATCATATAACGTAAACTAGAACATTCTGTTGTTAAATTTTCCGCAAATTTTGCCCCGGTTAGGATTTATTTGGAGCGACAATAGTTGTTGAAAATAGGTTAACGACGCGTCGTGCTTTAAAAGTTGGTTGTTGGTTAACTGAAACACTTATAGGAGATTATTTAGTATAGCGAGTATTTTACATATAAGTGCTTGAATCTCTCTTTTTTGCGAGCATCAGTGATCGTCGGTAAAACATTTCGAAATTACAACCATTAAAAAGGTTCTATTAAAAAAATAATTACATTTGACTTCTTTTTTATTTTATTATTCCCTCTTTGTTATTGAAAATTTATGTATGTATATTTAATTAGATTCCTTTATCACATAAGTTGTTATTTTACTTGTGTACTAGTTTTTAACGCATATTTGTTAGTTGTTTACAGGAGCCAAGGGCTACTGTAATTCAGTCTTGCACAACCGTGTACGTAACGTTATGCTGAATAGTTCCTGTTTTACGAGTTCCCTTTGTTTAATTTTAAGCCGTGATGACGTATGGTACTGACACATGGCCTTCTATCGCGAGCATGGTGCACAGACTATGCATCGCTCAGCATGCTATGGAAAGGGTTATGCTTGGCGTTACGTGATCGAATCAGGAATAAGGAGATCCGTAGAAGAACTAAAGTCACTGACATAGCCCATCGGATCAGCAAGTTGAAGTGGCATTGTGCTGGACACATTGCTCTTAGAACTGAGGGCCGTTGGGGCGAAAAGATTCTAGAATGAAGACTCGTACCGGACGTTGAAACCCTGGACATCCTACCAGGTGGACCGACGGACCGACGACCTGGTCTAAATAGCGGGACATCGCTATTGGAGTAGCAAAATACCGGTCGTACTGGAACTCTTTGGGGGAGGTGATGTGGAGATTATGTCCAGCTGTGGACACTGATCTCCTGAAACTTGAATAATGAAAACACTAAAACGGAAAAATCTTGAAAACTTGTTATTAAGTTACTTTAGCTCATAGTTTTTGTGTGCAACTTTAAAATACGTTATCTAAGAGCTAAATACTATTACTATTAGTAATAATTTATGTATTTTAAAAGATATTTTGGAAAAATATAGAGCGGAATGTAAACAAAGTATACGATTCAATAAGCGTTGATATTATTCTAGCTCGCGCATAAAGCATATTTCTTTAAGCACTCAAACTAGAAGAACCGCTCAGAAGACACTCAAAACTTCGTGTATCGTTTAATATCGAACCACGTACACTTCACAAACTTAAAGCACGCTAGTTCTGAACTGCATCAAAAATTTCTGATTGAATTTTGCCGACATTAAACTCGAGGATAGGAATTAATGCACTCTAGTTGGATGAAATAGAAAGTTGATTATGGGAACGTGATGTTGTCGTTAATTTTTAACTTTCTATAGAGGCATGCATTTATAGAACGTGAAATGCGCGTATTACTTATCATATAGAGACCCATTGTGTTATGAAGAAAGAAAAGTAAATGGTACCTCTTTTAAGGAAATTCTACAAATGAATTGAAAAATTACGTGTTGGTATTATTGAGACATGAGGTTAGACTGAAAGGGTTCATTTTATTTATTTTTATTTTATTTATTTACAGCAATTAAAACGGCAATAGCCAGTTACATTAATTGGAGACACACATATTTAAACAATAACAATTAAGAATTGGTTATTACAAATTACATTAGGAGATAACTTCAAAGAGCGAATCTCTGAAGAGGTCACATTTGGGTTTTATATGATGCAAGGTAAAACTAAACTGTTTAATAACTCGTAATCACGCTGTCGACTCTATTTGGTTTTTGACATTATAAATTTGCAATTATTATATGATTATTATTAATTTCATATTCAACATATCATCATAACATGTGTATACTATATATAAAACAGATTGGACTATAAGAAGAAGCAGTTTTATGGTTTTTAACGAATAGGTTAGCTTTTAGTAGCCTATTAGGTAGTGTACATAGACAAATTCAATATCTTCTCTATCTAAATATGTTGTTCAATTGTATAATCATTTAATATTTTCGCGCAAGTAAATTACATACGATTTTCAATACGAGACAGAATTCACAACAAATAGTTAACGTCTAATGTTATTATCTGTAGCTTGCGCGAGCAGTACTAAATAAAACACTTTTAACGATTTTAAACGTGGTATATATTACTTAAACTTATTTTTTTTTCTTAACGACCCAACGTTTCACATGCTTTGCGCTTCTGTTGCTTTTACGTGATAGCTTCTATTTGGTATTTCATATATGAATTACATGATTTATTTATATGGACATTAACTATTTTCGGTCGTCAAATAAACTTGCCTCGCTTCAACAATAAACCTTGTGAGATTGTAATAAATTCCGTAAAATATGATAGGTATACATGGATATGGCGTAGGCGGCCGTTACACCCGGCCCTTTTCTATTCCATTGAATATAATGAAAATTGTGTAATAACTCGAGATAGTTCTACCCTCATTATCTTCATTTCAAAGAATAGATGACATTTATTATAACGGCGCGTATAATAATTCAAATCGCTAATGCTTTGTATTGTTGTGTGATTGCAAAGGTTTGCCCTTTGTTTTTGTTGTATGCGATAATTTTAGTATTTTTTTTAAATGATAGATGAGGATAGATCATGGGGTTCATACGGGGTGATATACCCCAGCCATATAACATCTAAACAAGAGACGCTATCGATATATTTTTGGCTTTGGATATTCGGTAATCCACAGACCGAAACGCGATTAAACTTCACGGCTTTTTCATCTGTGGACGGTGGTTCGTTGATGGAATTTCGATATTCCTACCACCCATTTAGTATCCAGATTTCCAGACAAAGTCCAACATCTAAAGTTATAAATTGAAAAATTAGAAACATGTGGGATCCGGTGGGGACCAAACCCACGACCCGTTGATTGTTAGCTATACATTGCTACCGAGCCCCTCGTAATTTAAGATTAACTAAACATTATTTAAACAAACTCCTACATAAGCACTGTAGCTGTAGACTGTTAATAGCTAGGGAGCTTTAGCCAATAACTTGCATTTGTAATAGTTTAAATTCTGTGTCTGTGATAGTTCTTGCATAATTTAAAAAAATGTTCTTGCTCTGTCCAACTCTATAAATTCAAGCTGTTAATCTTAAAAGATAGATAAATACTGTCGCGGATTTTGTTTAGATCATTTCACGAGGAGTCATTCCTTCATACATATTTTTTGGGTATTTTGTACTGTTATCGCAGCGTACGCAACGGAAACCCAAGAGGATGAATAATTTTGCCTGTTTTTTTTTCAACATTTCTCTTTTTTTTTCGCCCCTATTCGTCAGAGCGCGATCTTTTATAGCTATAGCCTTTATATATAAATCCTCTAACCAACACAAAAATATTTATTCGATTTCACCAAGTAGTTCTTGAGATTAGCGCCTTCAAACAAACGAACAAACTCTTCAGCTTTATGTTTTCTCACTTGGAATCTTATCTTATCTATCCCTTTCTAGATGTAGCACACAATACTAGCATGTTAAACTTTGTCTAAAACAAAAACATTTTATACGCACAACCGGAAATCAAATTGATGACCCAAAGACCTAATTAGTAGACTAACACCCCAATTTTACGTAGACATTGTCAAAATGACCGCGATGATCCGTTCCGAAACTTTCCAAGTAATTTCATTATTTAAGATAAAAAAGTATGCAAATGGTACATAGAGTAATTTCAGAGACTGTTCAAAGGAGCAAGTTCTCGCATTATTCACAAAAACTTAGTTCCGAAGACAGCAGTTTCTTCAGATGTTTTCATCGCTGCCAACTTTTAATGAGCTGGACTTTGTTACTGTGTCAGCGGTCTAGATATTTTAAATAAAGGGAACCCATTTTAAAACTACTACGTAGGTAATTAGTGAGGGAACTAGTTCTGTTTGAATAAATCGATAGTGAATTTTTGAAGACGATTCACGATGTTAGCTTATAGATGGAACGAGCTCTTTTGACGGGGTCGTTGGTTGTCGACCGTCGATGAGTTCGATTCCCATCGGTCCAATATGTTTATAATTTTTCAATTTGTAATTTTTCTGAAACATGTAGAATTGTTCATCTGGAAACCTAGATATGAAATGGGTGATAGGGATATCGAAATTCCAATCGAAAAATCGGCGACAGCGCATCTTGTTTAGATGCTATAGGCTTGGTTATTTTTGTTATTATTTTTTTATCATAAAAATTTATTGATTTATACTATCCTACCCTACCAGATTATTTAATGATAGAACATTATTATTTACGAAAGTACCTAACATAAATATAGTTGCAAATTATGTTTAATGCATCTTTGTGTGAATTTACAGAGCAATGATATACATCTATAGCCCGGTATATAGTATTGAGGGTCCGAAGACCTGTAAGAAAACCCAGTATTAAGATGTAAAGGAAAACACTAGTTGAAATGTGAATGTCTGACACAGAGATGGTTGGAAAAGAGGTGTTCTAGCAGCTAGGAATATGAATGTTTATTTTAATGTTCAGTTTTATAGTTATGTTATGAATTAAATTTTTATTGTTTTTTCTCTTTTTTCTTTAATTGTTAATTATTTCACAAAAAATAAATAAAACGTTGGGATGTGCCTGATATGATGTTATACGAAATCACAGCCTAAGTTTGAACACGTTTGTCTTTACAGTACCTATTAATATTTGCTTTAAATTGATCCAGACCAATCAACCTAGTTTGAATCGAATAAAAATTATATACATTTTGTATGTTATGTTATTTACTTTCCAATTTCCAACAGACTCAATACGCGAGTTCATAGATGAGATCCAAAAGATGTGTACAGCGATGACATAAAAACTTTTCCTATTAGAAAAGGCGAGAGTTTTTATTTAACTTCGTAATCTTCTGTCCCATTGTTAAGTGACAGCCACCTAATGGGATCTCGAAGTTCGGCTGTTTAACAGGCAATTTGAAGAAATTAAAAGTTCCTCACTGGATAATGTTGACGGTTATATCCTTTGTGCTGTTAAGACAAGGGAGATTTGAGCGTCCTTTAAGTCTATAAGACGTTATTAAAGTTTATTATATAAAGACACCGAAAAAAGTTAAATTTTTGGTTAATTAACGACATTTGTTAAACATAACTTCTATAAGGACCTATGTTATTACTATCACATAGGTTACATGAGTAGTGCATAAATTATTAAAATTTTAAACTGTTTTAAACGAAAACGAAATACGTTATTAGATAATTTAAAAATCGAAAATAAATTGAAAAAATTTTCGACTCGGGCAGGACTTGAACCGGCATCGTCAGCTTTCCGTGCTGTTGCTCTACCAATTGAGCTACCGAGTCCTACACCTCATCGTCGAACTTTTTCAACTTATTGATACATGCACCTCTCGCGTTACGTACGTTATACGTTATAGATGTAATAAACTACCACCACAACGTGCATCTAACGTTCGATTTCGGTTGAAAAGGGTAATGTTTTTTAAGACCCAGCTATATAACATGTAATAAAGATGCACTGCCAAACCATTCTTGGCTTTGGATATTCGAAAATCCAAAGACTGAAACAGAAACGCGATTTGACTTGATTTTTTAATCAGTAGAAGGTGATTCGTGACCCGGACTGAATTTCGATATTCCTATTACCCATTCAATATCCAGATATATAGACGAAGTCTAATACGTTTTAGAAAAATTAGAAATTGATTAGAAACATATTGAACCCGGCAGGGATCGAACCCAAGATCTGTTGGTTATCAGTCATCGCTACCATTACACTTACGAGCGGTCGTCGTTCTGCTTAGACATATTACGCAATCTTGTTGGATTTAACCCAATTCAGCAGTGTCGCGCATATATTCTCTTGACAGAGGTCTTAATTTATGGTCCCTATATCCTAACTCATTATAAAGGACCCACTGACCGTGATCTGCACATCCATCTTACTTTGACACAGTTGTAAAAAAAAAGTAATTATTACATTTGGACCTATGATGTGTGTCAACAACAATTCTCCTAAAAGGTAATAAATAAATTTTAACACGGGCAAGTAATTAATCAGACTCCTGTGCCCTGACCTACCGAAACAATCTAGTCCCAGGATTCGAACCAAGGACCTCTCGCAGTTAAAACAATGCTAGGTAACACGTTTAACTATTTAGCTACAGAGGCAGTCAAAGATAAAGTGCGTATAGTATTTTTTAATTCAACTATTATCGATGTAAGTTAATAAAAAAAAAATTGGTTGTCTGTAAAGTCGGTTTACTCACGATAGTTGAACGTGACAACGTCTTAAGAAAATACTGATGGAATGGTAGCATTTTTCAAAAGAAGATTTTAATTTCATTTGTTTAATAGATTTGTACGTATAGAGAAGGATGTAATTGGAAATCACAATGAAATTTAACAAGTTACATTTATTTGTACGCATAAATACAATTATGTCAATTTTTTTAACAGTTTTATAAGTATAAATGTGCGTTGAGAGAGACGGATGTCGAACGCTGCCGAACGCAAAGGCCGATTGTGCTTCTTTGTCGCTCGTTCCGCGCTCTCGCTTGCACTTCAAGCCTTACATGGAACGCCTCAGAGCGGTAACCATAGTCATTTTTTAGTGATTGTACGGCTCTATCGAATTATAAGACGTTGTCACGTTAAAAACAACTTCCGTATGCACCATATACGTGTCACATATAGGTACACTTATAACATTCTTTAGATTCATTCTTGGCATATTTTATCTAATCTGTATAAATTATATTAGTATTAATATTATAAAGTTGAACAGTTTGTTTATTTGAACGCGCTAATCTTATTTACTAATGGTTCGAATTGAATTTTTTTTTTGATAGACCATATATCCAGGAAGGCTTTAGGCTACATCAATACTACGCTGCAATCAATAGGAGCGGTAAAACAGTGGAAAGTGGAGAAAAACGGGGAAAACTATTTATCTTTCTGTTTTGTGAAAACGTCAACATTCTGTAAGGACCCGGCCAGTTTCGCCAAAAACCAACTTCGGCGGAAAAGGGGGGGCCGGGGGAGCAATTTTTTTTTTTTGCGGCTGGGGCCCCCCCCCCCTTTTTTCCCCCCCCGGGCCCGGGGCGCGGGGAGGCCCCGGGGGGGGGGGGGGGGGGATAAAATTTTTTTTCCCCCTTTTTTTTTTTTTTTTTTTTTTTTTTCCCTTTTTTTTTTTTTTTTTTTTTTTTTTTAACGATCAACAAACCAAAACTGTGTATAATGATCCTCTTCAAACTATTAAAAAGATATCCGCGACGTATATAGGTCTATCTTTTAAGATTAACTCATTGCCTTAGTTTTTTTATAAAGCTGAGGACGTTACTCGCAAAAATAAAAAATATGAAACCACGCGGACAAAGTCGCGGGAACAGCTAGTATAGTGTATTTTGGATTTGATTATTTATTGTTTATCATTGCGTAAAACAGAGATCACAATATTCGTGTATTTTTGTAATATTTATGTTTTATAGATAACTTTTCCTTCAATTATTTGCAATTATATTTCGATTATTCTTTTGCAAGGCATGCGATAAATCTATGAAATATGCCGTTATCTAATCGTTTTTTTTTCTGATACAAGAGGCCAGATAAGCTTGATGGAAAGTAAAATAGCCCAGCCATGTAACGTCTCAACCAAGATGCAGTATCGCCATACTTTGGCTTTGTATATTCTAAAAAGAAAATTTGTAGTCTGTGTCTGTTTTGTAGACTAAAACTGAAACGGCATTTTCATCTGTGGATGCTGGTTTGTGAGCGTGGCGGAATTTTGATTCTTACCACGTATTTAAATAAAAAACTTTAACGGTTTAAAACGCGATATATTAGTTAAACTTATTTGAAGTTGAATTTCAGTTATTAAAAACTCTGGATCCCAATAAACAGCATACCGGCAAACGCGAAGACACCGTTAGTCAATTCTGTAAGGACCCGGCCAGTTTTGCCAAATACCAACTTCGACGGAACACATGGCGCTAGCGTAGCAATTTTTTTACTTTGACGTCAGAGACATTCTCCATCTTTAACGTCGGGCCGAAGTTATAAATCATTTTCAAATAAGTTTAACTAATATATCGCGTTTTAAACCGTTAAAGTGTTTTATTTAAATGTGTACTACTCGCGTAAACTATAGACAGTATTCTTACCATGTACTTAATATCTAGATTTCCAGACGAAGTCCAACAATCACTTTCAGAAACATTATAAATTAATTAGAAACATGTTAGACCTGGTGGGCATCGAACCCACGATCTGTTAACTATTATTACACCGTACATTGCTTTCATTACACCACCGAGTCTGTCAAGGTTTGTTTTATAATTAAATTTAATCAAATAAAAAAAAATTTTTTTTTCGATTATTCGTTCGACAAAGGCGTGGCGCAAAATATATCGTTACGAAGCGCGTTACGCGTTACTTCTGGCGACGATCTCTCAGATGAATAGTTTAGCAGGCTTGTAATCCTCTTTGCAAAAATTATCTCCTAGAAGTATGACCTTACCGTATCTAACATGAAAGTAGCTGTCAAAAAAAGACATACGACATCAAAATTGGATCAAAAATGAATATACATTTCTTGGCTTGGTTTCTTATTCTTATTGGGTTCAGCAAAAGCAAGAGATATGATAACTATAGTTTGTACAACCTTGTTGCGACGGAGCGTTTTCAAATTAAGTTCCTGCAAAATTTAGAGACACAAAAGTATATGGACGTAATGTTCTGGAGGCGTCCGTTTAAGCTGTACACGGACATCCAAGTACTTGTGAACCCAATGGATTTGGGTTTATTCAAAGAGAGATTAGTGCACTTTGGCATGAATTCAAGAGTTCTGTCCGAAAATATTCAACAGTATGTATTCTTATTGTTGAAACTCTATAGAACTAAGTTTGACTAAACACTTTTAAGCGTGACCACGGCTGCTTCAAAGCATCCGAAACGTCGGCCGTACAGAAATAATTTATAAATAAGTTTTAACTGTCTTAGTTAAATAAGTAAAAGGGATTTACTCGCGTAAACTATAAACAGTGATTGACTAAACTTGATATAACGATTATTATTTCAATTCGAAATTCAATTAATTCGATTAATATTTTTACGAATATTATATACTATGAAGAAATTTAAAAAAAAAAGTCTTGTCGAAAAAAGCATGTTTAATCCAGGGTTTAGTCAATATATTTATTCTATTTGATGCTGGAAACATTATTTTCACACATCATTTAACACTCCACACACATATATGTGAGCACATAAAATAAAAATCTATTTCCCATTGAAACAGTCATCAATTTTGGTCATTCTAAAATTGACTTTAAACAATAATATTAAACTCATTGCTATTATCCTTATATATAAGTTTATAAAACATTGCAAATTAAAAAAAAATAATGTTAAAATCTATTGTCCAATGAAGGCTAAAATTCCCATTTATTGTAGTTGTGGTTGAAGGTTTTATATTCAATATTCAGTATTAAATATTAATCTTTACAGCAGACGTTCCATAAAATAATTTAACTTATCATTGTTATTAAAGTTATTCACAAACGACAAACTTAATGGAAAGAGGTGACTTAGATGTTTATTATGTTTGTAGACTAAAAGCTTCATAAATATTAAATAATACTGAAAATTTGGTTTACTGAGAGACTCAGCTTTTGCAAATTAGGAATATATCTTGTATAAATGAAATGAAAACGTTATATAAACGAAGCATTGGCTATTGATAGAGGGTCGTGGGTTTGATCCCCACCGGATTTAATATGTTTGTAATAAATTTATAATTTCCGAAACGTGGACTTCGTCTGGAAATCTGGATAGGTATAAATGGGTGGTAGGATAATTAAATTTCTGAAGCCGCGAAATTTGATCGCGTTTTCATTTCGGTCTATGGATTTCCGAATGTCCAAAATGTTATTAACTGGGATATTACACATGACATTAAATTAAAAACATGCATGTCTGAATTAAAACTCGATTATAAATAGAAACAAAAAAAAACGACTCGAGCAGGACTTGAAACATCCACAGCGTTCCGTGCTGTTGCTCTGTTGCTCTAACCAATTGACTCAGTAGCTCAATTGGTTGCAATAGTTCAATTGGATTTTGTAATCGATTTTTAATTCATATAGTGTCATCATGGGCATGTGAATAACATATGAAAAAGATTAAAGTTTGCAAACATTTTATGTCTGTATATTATTGTTAAAATCTCCTGATGGCATCATCAGGAGGTCCGCACATGATGAACATCTTCTCTCTCACGTCGGCGGAACAGCCCGAAAAACAATAATATGCTGAACGATGGCCTAACGCAATTTATTATGCTTGTCTGTTCTCGTCTGTCATTGAAAAGTAATTTGTTATTTCCAGACAATTCGATCAGCAATTAATACGACAATACTTAAGGTTGAAAGTCGATTCCTATAGTTGGGATAGTTATCACACCCTCGAAGACATTTACCAGTGGATGGCCGATGTCGCAGTTAAATATCCCAAAATCGTCAAATTGAAGGACATCGGCAAAACCGGTGAGGGCAGAGAGATTTTGGCTTTGAGCATCAAAAGCCCCAGTTCTCGAGCGAAAGTGATAGTCGAAGCCGCGTTGCACGGTAATGAATGGGTAGCGGTGGAATTTGTGACTTATCTGGCAAATCAGCTGATACGAGCCGAGAAATCGCAGGACAGTAAATTGAAGCGTGTGGCGAGGAAATTTCATTGGCTATTGATACCAGTTGCTAATCCAGATGGCTATGCTTATAGTATGAAAGATGTAAGTATTGACATTTATTATTCCAGTTTTACTTTTAAACGTCGTCACTCAGCGATACCATAGAGAAGGTAAAATAAGAAAAAATCCTGTTTTCCCTGCTGATATGAAGGGACACATTTCTGTTTTAGTAATCGAGTTGGTTTGTAAGCAATAGTTGATCAAACTTCAGACCCCAGGACCTCTTGTGCTTAAACTTCGGAGGTGGTTTGTAAAGGAGGTAGTTTATTAAATATTCTCAATAGAGTATTTACCAGACAAGTTTTAATGCCAATATATATATATATTTTTAATTTAACCCCCGAACGAGTATTTAGTACTCGTTCGGGAGTTAAATTTCTGTTCAAAATTCTTTGTATTACATTTAACACAAATAATTTTGAACGCTTTTTTCATTGCTTTTTTGTTCAGGATCGTCTGTGGCGTAACAATAGACACGTTTCGAACAATATTACTCTGGGAGTTGATTTGAATAGAAATTTTGACTACAGTTTTTGCAGTAAGTTATAAAATTTATACCTGCCTGGATTTTCTTTATTTAGTGCCAAAAATCTACACTACAGTTAAGAAACAAATGAAGTTTGTCTGTTTGATATTAAAAGGTTTTATAATGGAACAAGAGTTACGCAATATTTTATGTAATCGTAATATTAAGCCACCAAGCAATGTTACTAATTCCAAAATTGTAAATCCGTCGTAACAATTTAGAAACATATTACCAGAATAAAAACAGATGTTTATTTATAAGTTAGTAGCTACGATACACGTTACTTTTATATTTACATATTTCAATGTAAATTAGAAACCAAGTTACTTTTCACGCAGAGGAAGTTGAAAGTTGGTATCAAATAACAACAACAGTCATTGTGCTAAAAGTATCTATTTAGTGTCATATTGGACTTATAAAATAAAAAGCGAGAGTACAAGATATAAAAACTACTGGTTTCTAAACGAAAACCTTTCTTTAGTAAAGTTTATTAGCATTTCTTCATTTTAACTTCAAGTTATAACTTTTCGTTTACTTAACAAAACCTTTTTTTTTTGTATTAATAGTACAAAGACACTGATGAAAGAACGTGTGAATGTAAGTCTATCAATGCCTAGTTGCCGGCAATTCTTGTATAGTTTTCCTCAAATAATGCGCGGAAATTAAAACTAACCTATACAATGCATAACTTTAAAACCAATGACGAAGTTGACGAACAATTACAATATTTTTTCGCGCTAAAGTTTTTTTTCCCAATAAGCTTTTTATGTAAAAGCCAGTTCGAAATTTGAATGCAACCTTTGATAAGATATCTCTTTGGTCGCCATGTTGCGGAGTTGAAGGTCGTTCCATTTTTAAATTACACGACAAACATTAGTTTACATAGTAATTTATTTGGACGCTTAACACGACAGATATGGACTTTTATGCCACTATTTCCGGCCGCTGCTTCGATTTAGCGTGAACGTTTGAAAAAAATAATGAACATTATTACTTTTTAGCACAAGGCGGTAGTAAAGTACCGTCGAAGGAATACTATTGCGGGCCCAAGGAGTTCTCCGAACCTGAGTCGAGGGCCATCGCCGGCTTCGTCAGCCTGCACCGGAAAGACCTTAATTTCTACTTCTCTTTCCATGCCTATGGACAAAAGATCTTGATACCGTACTCGGACAGTGTCAAGCACATTGAAAATTTCGGTGAAATGGTGAGAGCGCTTTGATGTTGTAATTGATATAAAAAAATCGAACTGGGAATCGGGTTAGAGGTCGGTGTCAGAGTGGACTTTTTAAATAATGTAATAATTTACATTATACCGAATGACGGTCGATAATAATCACACATGAACGATAGATTTCAACGATTTACGAGGCTTTAGGGTGTAACTACGGGGAAACGTAATAAATAGCTTCGGTTTGAATTCTTTATTCTGTCTGACCTAAATGATCATTTGTATATTTCTATAGGCATAGGGCTAAATATGGGAACCAGAATTTCACTTTATTTATAAATTGAAATCGGTGTTGTTGTTTGTTTTTTTTTTTTTTTTTTTTTTTTGTTGTTTTAATTTTTTTTTAAAAAACTTCTTTTTTTGTTCCCCCCTTTTTTTTTTTTTTTTTTTGGGGCGAAAGGGGGGATTTTCCTTTTTTTTTTTTTTTTTTTTTTTTTTTTTTTTTTTTTTTCCCTCCTTTAAAATAACCCTTTTTTTTTTTTTTTTCAAAAGGGGGGGGTTTTTTTTTTTTTTTTTTTTTTTTTTTTTTTTTTTTTTGGGGGGGAGGAAAAAAAAACCCCCCCCTTTTTTTTTTGGGGGGGGGGGGGGAAAATTTTTTCCTTTTTTTTTTTTTTTTTTCTCCCCTTTTTTTTTTTTTTTTTCCCCGGGGGGGGGGTTTTTTTTTTTTTCCCCCCCCCCCCCCCCCCCCCCCCCCCCCCCCCCGGGGGGGGGTTTTTTTTTTTTTTTTGGGGGGGAAGGGGGGGGGGGTTGGGTTTTTTTTTTTTTTTTTTTTTTTTTTTTTTCCTTTTTTTTTTTTTTTTTTTTTTTTTTTTTTTTTTTTTTTTTTGGGGGAAAAAAAAGGGTATTGTTTTTTAGCAATGTACAATATGCCAATGTACAATATGCCAAATTGACCTATTAAAGACCTCCAACAACGCACACGCGTTTACAATGGAGACGGGTTGTATGATTCGTTTTAATTTAGAACAGCTGGGAACAGGTCAGCTCTTTTATAGGTAATAGTTTCGCCCCACCACGCGGCTTTAGAGCTAGTTAACATGCTTTAACGCCTTTAAATTACCTATGACAATTAAATTAAATGTGTTTAATAATTATATATAAACGGTAGTATAACGTGTTCCCCGAATTCTGGCTGGAAATTTACCTAGATTTTTTTTTATATCGAACTAATATTTCGCCTGTCTCGGGTTTCGATCCCGGGTCTTCGTGATCGGCAGTCGAGTGTATAAACTATAAACCACCGAAGGGGCGGTTCGGTCAGTTAAATATAATCTTTTGTATATGTTCTCGTGCATAGATGGATCGTATATGCTAACGTAATTAAACTGTCGTTCTAATTCAACAATCTCGCATAGCTTTGCTGTTGATGCAACTCAAACAATACAAAAGATTTATTCACCGCTGTCATGTGGAAGATTCCTCAAGTTGCAATTTATGGACATAATTTATGTCTGTTAACAATGTGTGTTTGTTCGTCGCTTGCAACGAATGTTGCTTACTTAATACAATTAATGTTAAGTTTGCTTCATATGTTTACAGAAAACATTGTGTTAAGAATTTCCTGTAGTATACGCGAGTTGTAGACACGTAAATTCAACACTTTTATCGGTTTAAAACATAATTATTTATTACGAGCTTCGAATATTTGCAGCAGCATTGGTCACCAGGGGTCTCGATAGAGACGTGATCGGTTCACAGTTAAAAATGTTAATTCATAATTTAAAAATCGGAAATAAATTGAAAACAATTTCGACTCGGGCAGGACTTGAACCGGCATCGTAGGCGTTCCGTGCTGTTGCTCTACCAATTGAGCTACCGAGTGGTCCCAATTTTTTTCAATTTATTTTAAAATTTTAAATTATAAAGTGCCTACAATAACATGTAAAAAATATTAAAGTTTTCAAACGTAACAAATCTATTTCAAACCGTTAAATGTGTTTTATATAAACGTCCTTATTTCCAGACAAATCCAATATGTTTCTGGAAAATTATAAATATTTATAAAAATGTTAGAGCCGGAGGGGATAGCACCCACTAAACGTTAAATATAAGCCACTGCTGCCATTAAACCAAGAAGCCCGTAAAAATATCCAAAGCCAAAATAGATCAACCGAATTGCCCCTGGTGAAAATGAACCTAAGGCTTGTCTAATCTCCTGTATCATAAACAAAATCATCCCTTTATTTTATTGAAACATTTTTGAAAGTGTAGAGGGTAATTACAAGTAATAAAAAATGTCACGCCGCGACATTTTTAAAATGGCGTCACCAATCAATAAAATCCTCTAAAACCGATTTTACACCAAGAGTTACCCCAGCTAAATTGGAAATCAGCAACGCAAATATTTTTTTCTCCCAAGAAAATCAAAACGCCGACTTGTCTTGGCACCCGATCGGAATATTCATGTAATTTTTGAAATTCAAATCACGTTTCAGGAAAATTATGGGAAACAAGCAATATTGAAAATGTACAAATTGAACGGAGTCAAATACAGCATCGGTACTATATACGACACCCTTGGTGAGTAGATAATGTTTGGCTAAGTGTAAGGCGAATTCAATAAGTTTTTGATATTTAAAAACTTTACACATGTGCAATACACATGATGGCACTATATAAATTAAAAATCGATTATAAGTTGAAAAAAATTACGACTCGGGCAAGACTTAAACCGAAGTCAACGTTCCATACTGTTGCTCTAACGAATCGAGCAATACACAGAAGCTTAGAACGCCTGTTCAAATTGTAAATTTCTGGATTATAATTTCATTTCTTTCAATTTATAATCGATTTTAAATTTATATGTGTGTGAAATCCCGTTTCCCCCTCGTGGGGCAGGCAACACTTTTTTTGTGCCCGTTTCACTGATCCGTTCTTTAACAGGCAAAAGTTGATCGGACTTCTGTGCCCTGCCCGACCGGAACAATTTTTGTTTTCCTGGGATTCGAACCCAGGACCTCTTCGCTAGCTATTACGTTTAACCATTTGGCTACAGAGGCGGTTGAATTTATATAGATTTTTGATATTTCATTCATAACCATACCATAATATAAATGTTTTTTACCAAATCGTTCAGACTTAGGAATTATAATTTATTCTTCTTTACAATTCTGAATATATGTTAAAAAATAAAACATATATTTATTTCTTAATAATATGCGTTTTTTTACATTTTACCATTTTACAATTTATTCGACATGTATAGCATTATGGCCCTTACAAATTGTCTATTGTTAGGTTTGAAAAATACATTTCGCACGTTTTTTAGTTTTTCATTTGATTTTTCAGGATATAAAGTGTCCGGTGACAGTGCATCTTGGGCGAAGAAAACTCACAGAATTAAGTTAGAATCCATTTTTTTATTTATAAATTTTCATACGCGTAGTGCTTAGAGTAGTTTTTATTAATATATGCTCATATTATGAAGCTGAATAACTTGTTTAAGCGGTTATAATCTCAGGAACTACTGGGTCGATTTAAAAAAAATCTAAAAAGGCTTTCTAAGGCTAAAAACATCAATCTTCCGTTGCGTTCACTGCAAAAACGGTCCAAAAACTAAAAAAATGTTTGATAGAATGATTCCTCTTTATATTATGTAAAAATAAATGTCGGTAGCATATGTCTATCTTTTAAGATTAACTCACAAGGATCGTTTTTATAGGTATAAATTTCGTCAAGATTTAGCAAATAAAACATTTGCCAGGTCAGCAATTATTTAGTCTAAAAAAACTAAATGTATATCCAGGTACGCAATGACGTTTCTCCTCCGCGACAATGGAACATATGGATACGCCCTGCCAGCTGATCAGATACTACCAACCTGTCAGGAAACCCTGTTGGGGTTGACGGAACTGATGACAGCCCGACACAAGCGCGTCGCGCCAATATTATTCAGTGCAGCGTCACGTTTACAACTCTGTGTTATTTTGAACATTTTTTATATATTTAATTATATATTGTTATTGTGATTGTTTTTTTTCATTAATACGTAGTTACCCTTGCTCGCCTTCATTATGTAATGGTAAATCGTAAAGAGGTGGGAGATTGGTTCCAATCCCTTTACTTTCTGATGGTTAGAGCATTTATCGAGGAAGCCTTTAGGCTATAAAACATAACACTACAACTAGTATGAGAGAGAAATAGTAAAAGATCAAGAAAAACGGGGACTATAATTCACATTTGAGCTCTCTTCCATTGAGTATGCTCCGGAAACGGTTCGAGAAACCAAAGAAATATATAGGATGAAATGATTTCTCCCTTAAATTATTAATTAAGGTTAACTTGCAAGAACGACGGAACACGATCGACGTCGTGGGTAATAGCTAATATTTATAAAGATGAAGAGGAGGTTTGCATAAAACAAATTTTGATGTTCAAAATAATTATTCCAACCAGAAGAACCCTCGAACGATGGGAACCACGAACCCACGAGGGGCATGGCAAATTATTTAGGAATTTGTAAGAAGATATTTAAATTTTTGTACGTTTGATTATAATATTAAAATAAATAACTTTTGGTGGCTATGGTAAAAAAGTTAATAATATAAGAACTCCCAATTTGGCTTTGTCATACAAGACAGCAGTTTCATTATCTATGGCGCGCATTGATAACGCCGTCCTTGTAATTTGACACAATGAAATCAGCGAGGTCGAGAAAAGAAAAATAGAATAAAATGTTGAGATTTTTATTTCTACTAACAATTTTCTTATATGTATATACAATGGATTGTAATACGAGCACGAAGAAATATAAAAATTATTCACTCATACGCGGTATCCCCGTTAGTGAAGACCATGTGAGGTTCTTTCAAAATTTAAGCGATGTTTATAAAGTTAATTACTGGAGATTACCGGGGCTGCCTCACAGGCCCGTTGAATTCATAATAGCACCAAGTAACAGGAAGGATTTCATGAGGAGGGCTGATTCAAATGGCGTATATTATACCACTCTTATGGAGGATGTTCAAAGGTAAGTACAGCACCTCGAACACACGACATGAGTAAAACGGAGCACTGTTCATATATCGAATAAGTCGGAATACAATTTTGCATAGAACAGAAAGTTTGCAAATAAAACATCTAACAGTTTAAAACGCGAAATATTATGTCATTTATTTTGGAATTAATTTTTACGGCCCGACGTTTGGGATGCTTTGTAACTGGCGTTGTCAAAGGGTCACGATAAATAGTAAATAAGTATATAGAAGATATGTCTCGTTTTAAACCGTTAAATGCGTTTCATTTAAATAAAAAGTACCTCTCCTGCTTAAAATGACAGACAATACAAACACAACAACAATAGTCTCAATTACGAAACTGTATAAAAAATATATTTATAAATAAAATTTGTTAATATATAGGTATTAAGGGCAGGGTATCTAAACGAAATCAAAAGTTATTGTGATATATAAGGTCTCAGTCAATTATTGTTCTTGGCTTTTGTTATATTTCCTTGTAATACACTAATGATTTTTTATGTCCGTAAAGTTTACAAGTGTTATTTGATATTTTAATTGAATTGGGTCAAAAGAACCAAGATAAGTTGTTTTTGTTCAGACATTTTCCTTTTCACGCAAAAGACAAATAGAGAGGAAAGTTTAAGTTAATGAATAAAAAATAATTGCATACCTCCACATTAGGATTCGTCCAGGTATTCTAGATCGAAGTATTATTATATCACATTTTATGTGCTTAGTTGTTGTGGTGAGTCTAAGAGACGACGTGGGGGACGTAAGGTTTTAAAGCATATATTCCCTTTTGTTATTAAATAACTCTTTTTAAAATTTGATTTTTGCGTATATTACTTTTAGCCAAAAAGAATGTAATCAATATACTTAGTAAATTTGTATCTATAGAATGTATTCTTTATATGAGCAGAGACTGCCTGTATAGTTAAATGATTAAATGTATTGTCTCGCATTGCGTTCAGCGCAAGAGGGCTTGGATTGAAATTCGAACAGGGTCATCTACTACCTGTAAATAAAACCGTTAAATGAAACAGACATAGAAATATGTTCGGTCTAAGCGGGTAAACGGAATTTCACTATGTAAGCAGTGATACCACCTTTACAGAGCTCTTGATAAGCAAACAGTCAAGTCATACATTCGCCGCAACATGGATTCGTTTGACTGGACCAGTTTCTTTCGTCTCCAAGACATTTACGCGTGGCTTTGGGACCTGGAGACGAAATATCCTAAGATAATGCAGGTGAAAACGATCGGAAAGTCGGTGCAGAAGAGAGATATTTTGGCAGTCAGGATAGCTCACAAATCTAAGAGGTATGAATACTATTTATTAAGTTATTTTTCTATGAAAGAGAAGAACAGGCAAGCTTTGGGTTAACTCTAGGGTATGCGAAATACCTCAGCAACAAGATGCCCCGACGACCTTTTTTGGCTTTGGATATTCGGAAAACCACAGATTGAAACCGAACTGCGATTACAGTTCACGGCTTTTTCATCTGTGGGCGGAATTTTCGATATCACCTCATAGCCACCCATCATTATATATCCAGATTTCTAGACGAAGTCCAACCCTATTTGATTGTGGATAAGAGACTTGTTGGATCCGGTCTAGACCGAACCCACAACCCAGGCCAATAAGCAAATACACCCGTTATATCAATTAAAGTAGTCAGTCTCAATTATCTGAAGCTTATTATGAAGACATTAGGGTTGTACTAAAACAGAATGTGCAAAACATGGACTAAAGTTCATTTATACTTTCTTCTAACTTTACGTTGATATAATTTTTATAAGTCTGAAATACTTACTGAAATCTAATTTAAAATATCTCTTGAATGATCGAAACAAAAGTGTGACTTAAACTGAGACTAAATAATATATAACATAAATACTGTCTGTAGTTCACGCGAGCGTAGCACACATTTAAATAATACACTAACGGTTTAAAACGCAAAATATGTTAGTTAAACTTATCTGAAAATTATTTTAACAACGGCCCGACATTTCTGATGCTTTACAGCAGCCGTGATCACGGGGAAACTGCAAACAATATATTTCCCGTTTTAATTGGTTAAAGTGTTTTCTTTAAACATT
This sequence comes from Leptosia nina, assembly GCA_963661955.1. NCBI lineage: Eukaryota > Metazoa > Arthropoda > Insecta > Lepidoptera > Pieridae > Leptosia > Leptosia nina. The sequence continues at coordinate 7,103,815 of CAVLEF010000040.1, forward strand.
TAATATACATATCAAACGCGAAACGTACTCTAATCTTTGTCGGTATATTGTAATGAAAACGCAGGAACAAGATAATAGTCGAAGGCGGTATCCATGCGCGGGAGTGGATTGCACCGGCGTTCGTCACCTACTTCCTCTATCAGATCTTGACAGCTGTTAGTGAAAACAGCACCCTGAAGACGATAGCTGAGTCCTATCAATGGTACTTTGTGCCAGTCTTGAACCCTGACGGGTATGACTATACGCACACCATGGTTAGTTGCTACCATTAGAATTACTTATGTAGGTATATAGCGGGTTTAAAAGATCTGTTGTTGACGTACACATGTAAATAAAACTCTTTTAACATGGGTAAATAATTTGTATCTAACATGTTAACTAAAACATTTCGCATTTTAAACCATTAAAGGTGTTTTATTTAAATAGATATTGCAGACGTCTAATATACTACGTTTGAAATGAAATCAATCGTAACAGCCCCGAAACGAAAATACACACATGACCAAACATTCGTGGCTTGTAGCGTTTGTAAGTTGTAAAACGCATTCCTTGCATTGCGTTAAGCTAGAGAACCTAAGTTCGAGTTTAGAGGGAACAAGATAAATTCCTTTTGTTTGGTGCAAAATAGTTAATCATTACCATAAAAAAAACATCCGCACGGAACGGACATAGGATTCGCAACAGAATCCGTTTTAAAATGTTATATATTGTATATTTAATAAGTTTAATCGGTCTTATAGGATCGCATGCATAGGAAAAACATGAATCAGGTGGATTTGAACAGGAATTTTGGAATCGCTTTTGGAAGTAAGTAAGAGAATCAAGTTCAGTTATTCTTTAAAACTATGTTGATAATTGTTACTAAGATTAAAGCAAGTAAATTTGGTTATATAATGATTTTCGTTTAAAACTATTTTCGTTGCTTGTTTCGCCATTTTGAGAATGTCTCGACGCCATTTTGATGATAACAGTTAGAACGGAGAGCTTTATTTAAGGGATCAAAACCTTTTTAAATTTACAAAAAGGTTTTGATCCCTTAAATATTTGTTTATATTCTCGGGTTTAATGATCTTTCTAAAAATACCATTTACAGCGGTCGGAGTAAGCAGTGTCAAAAACAGCGAGACTTACTGTGGACCATACGCCTTCTCCGAGCCAGAATCGAAAGCCATGGCGAATTTTGTACAAGAAAATCATGACAATCTAAAATACTACCTGGCCTTCCATTCGTATGGTCAATATATGATAATACCTTATACACATTCCAAAGTGCACAGTGGCAATTATAATACTGTGGTAAGTTTTATATTCGTGGTTAAATACTAATATAAGTAGCTTGCAATGGCGCGTCTCCGATTTAACTCGTAGTAATTCTACTGTCTGTATTTTACGCGAGTAGATTATTAGACTAAAAAAAACACATATAATGGTTTAAAACGCGACATGTATTAGTTAAACTTATTTGCAAAATATACTTAAAATAGTTTGTAAATAAGTTTGTAGTATCATCAGGATATGTTATTCCTCGATTACTCGAAGAATTCTCCGAACGATGGCCGTGAAAGCCTTACAGAATTAATTAAATTATATTAACTTGTAAATAAGTTTAGGTAACACATTTCTCGTCATTTAATTGTCTTCAAAGTAATTAATTTCAATTGAATTATATTAATTTATTTTACACAGCGACGAATGGCCCTAAAAGCAGCCGATCGTATAGTGGCGAGATACGGCACTCACTACGAAGTCGGTACAGCATACGATACTGTTGGTAGGTATATTTGTGAGAGATTTCAAGGTTTTCAATTTAAATAAATTTATTAAGTATACGAAACATTTATAATTTACTTGAATTACAGGTTACATGACTTCTGGTGTCAGTGGTTGTTGGGTTAAGAAATCATTTGGAGTTCCGTAAGTTTAAACCAATCATATTAATTAAATTATTTTAAGTTAAAGCATAATATATATGTCTTATTAAATCGTTCGCCCCTCGTTTAGTCTCCGCAAGATCAGATACATTTTTATCAATTTCACTGTCCGATTTTTATATATAGGTTGGGCAATGATTTGTCTTCCTTCTCCGACCGAACATAGAGTCTTTCCCTAGGACTTGAAGCCATCACCTCTTGTATTTAGGCATTACATAAGCATTATACCCTCGTGGGGCATAGGGCGAACACATTTCTGTGTCCGTTTCATTGATCGGTTTTATTTACAGGCAAGTAGTTGATCAGACTTCTGTGCCCTGCCCGTTTCCCCGGGATTCGAACCCAGGACCTCTCGCGCTGAACGCAATGCTAGGCAACACGTTTAACCATTTAGCTACAGAGGCGGACAGCACACTCATAGTTTAAATAAAATAAAATCTTTCGCGTTTTGAACGGTTAACATTAATATTATTGTACTACTAATAACAACAGAAAAAATAAAGTTGTAATTATATTGATGAAAAATCGCTTATAAATTGAAAAAAATTACGACCTGAGCAGGACTTGGACTGGCATCCACTCCGTGCTGTTGCTCTAAGCAATAGATTTACCGTGTCCTGCACGCCATTGTTTTTTTGTCTTATTCAACCTATGATACCCGATATTTTTTTTCTACTTTAAATTTATATAGTGCCATTATGCGCAATAACATGTAAAAATATTGAAATTGAAGTTGTGTATTTCAGATATGTATTAACCTTCGAGTTAAGAGATCAAGGACATTATGGATTCGCTCTGCCACCCAAACAGATTTTACCGACTTGCAAGGAGACTATGGATGGTATTATATCCCTAATGTCACACACGGGTGATAAATTGTCAAAAGAAGCCAAACCCACTATGAAGGACAGTCAAGCCTCAATCTATCTTGATATCTTTATTATGTTAAACTCCTTAAATACACTGCATTTACTTTATTGTGACTCTTATTGAATACTAGATAAGCTCGCGACTTCGTCCGCGTGGGATCGATATTTTACTATTTACTAGCTATGTCAGCGACTTCGCCGGCGTCGAATAGTTATTTTGGACATCTAAATTTGTTTTGCAAACCTTCTTTTTATAAATTTTAGCTATTACCTACGACACCAGTCGCGTCACGTCACTCGCATTTGGGTCCCGTCGTTTTTGCAAGTTAATCTGAAAATACATTTAGTGATTCGGACATTTTTTAGATAATTTAAAGAGGAATTACTCTATACAACATATTTTTTGGGTGTCTTGAACCATTTTCGCAGCGTACGCATCGGAAACCCAAAGAGATAAATAATTTTCCCCGTTCTCTACACATTTCCCTCTGTTTCTTCGCAATTATTGGTCTTTGTCTAATGTATAGTACACTAGCAGTACACAACACTTAGTAGTTTCTCGGGGCGTTGCTAAAATTTTTTTATATTTTTCCTAAAACTTACCCGCCAAAATGTATAAACACTTTTATAATCTGCGCACTAGTGCACTATGTATACGTAGTGACAGAAAAATAGCCACAGATTCTCATCATTGTTTGTTGTCTATGGTTATTCCGAAATCAAATTTGTTGACAATTATACTCGTCATCTACGCACTACACCTACTAATATATAAAGCTGAAGAGTTTGTTTGTTTGAACGCGCTAGTCTCAGAAACTACCGGTTCGAATTGAAAAAATATTTTTGTTTGATAGAGCAATTATCGAGGAAGAATTTAGGCTAACTAAAACATTGCGCTGTGACTAATAGGCGCGAACAGCGAAAAATGCGGTAGAAACGGTGAAAATTTATCATCTTTGTAGGTTTTCGATGCGTAAGCTGCAAAAATGGTTCGAAATAAACAAAAAAATATTTATAAGAGAATGATTCTTTAAATCATCAAAAAATATATCCGCGACAGTATATGTCTATCTCATAAGATGAACTCGCAAGAACTACGGGTCGCGAGCGATGGGATGCGTCCGATGACATAGGTAACAGATTGTAAAAAAATTTTGGATGACCAAAATAACTATTATACGCGGACGAAGTCGCTAACTTAGCTAGTACATAATATTATGTTATTAGCAAAGATATTTGTTCTAACTGTACTAAGAACTGTTTTGCCTAGTGATGTAATAGTTTTTTAGGTGAATTCAGTATTGTATATCCATGTTGCCATTGATAGCACTCGGACACGTGATCGAACAATTTGTCGTAACTCCTAAGCGATTATACGGATCATTAATTACGTTACCACCTGATAAGGTCATTACATTCATCGACGGATTTATTGTTGCTCGGAGAATTAATATTGAGCTATTATTTCGGGGCTATTTTTAATGGTTTTTTAAGGGTTGTCATAGTTTATTTAAAACAGCTCTTAAACAACATTTAACAATTACATCATATGCTAAGACGGAGAAATAAAAAACAATCGAGGGTGTATTTGTAATACATGCATAAGAAATGTCGCTTTTCGTGTCTACATAATTTTATTTCTAAACTTTTTTTTTACATTCTATTGAACATGATGGCACTAAACAAAATAAAGTCGATTTTAAAATAAAAAAAGTTTTAGACACAACACAATCCTGCAATTGTTTAGAACAACATTCCAGGCTGTGGATAGCGGTTCAAGTCCTGTGTTTCTTTTTTTTTTATCGATAATAGATTTTTCTTTTCAAACTTAATTACTATTCCGCTAGTAATGACGACGTGAGTCTTGTGTCGAATAGATATTTGATCCCCTGGTTTGACTGTTTCGTTTAGTCTGTGCCCTGCGTCAGTTGTGAATTTTCCTGTGAGAATTAATTTGGGGCCATTATTTTGGGTTATTTTAATGGTTTTAAACTATCGCCGTGTGAAAATTTGCAGCCAAAGTTTTATGTGGAAATGTGTAAATGAGCCGCTCGTTATTCACGTTTATGGACAAAAAATTTTCATTCTTTTTAATAGCGTAAGCATGGGCTTAGTTAAAATGGATTGAGGTAAAAGAAAAACAAAATATCGCTTTTATCCAGCATAATATTGTTACCGTTAAATATTTCTGCCTAAGCGCGTTTTAAATCTTTAAAATTTATATATAGAGTAAAAATAAGTAAGTATGAAAAAAAATGTTAACTACAAACAGTTTTGCCATCTATTATTTTAGTTGTGTTACACAAACTTTATCTCTATATACCTTTTAAATAGAATCGATACACCGACATCGATGCTTTTATTACTTGCTTTGTTAATAATATTTATACACTTTAATATTATATAATATATAGTACTAGCTGAGCCCGCGACTTCGTCCGCGTGGAATAGTGATTTGGGGTAAAATTTTTAATTATTTAGGCTGTTTTTTAGTTTATGTAAGGGCGCATTTAGGGCAGCCATCTTTGTTGTAAGTGCTACTTTGCCCAAACTCTCACTACATTGCTCCTATTCTCACTCCCACTCCCACTCCTATTCCCAAAAAGCCAAAGAAGAAGAAGAAATTTCATTGTTCTAGCTTCAAAAACCATATCTTCCATACAAACTTTCATCCCCTTTTTCAACCCCTACCAACCCTTATTTGGCTATAAAAAGCCTGTGTCCTTTCTCAAATATCTATGTACCAAATTTCACTTAAATCAGTTCAGTATTTTCTGAGTTAAAGCCGTAAAGACAGAGTTACTTTCGCATTTGTAATATTATTAAAAAATTATAATTTATTTCAATAAAAAAATTCATAAACGGTATGGATAATACTGTTTCATTTTGATCGGCATTTCTATCGATTTGTTAAAAGTTAAAAAGTAGTTATAGTGACGTAACTACAATAGTTAGACATATGGTCTCGGGATGTTTTTTGTATATATTGATATATTTTATAATATTGTCAAAAAATGTTTTGTCCTATCATTAACTTACTTCCGCAGCGTATGCGATAAAAGACATTTTATGGCTATTTTTTTACAGCTCCCGTTGCTGTTAATAGAAATTTCTAAAGATTTCTATCGTAATCTAGTACTAAGTATAAGACTAAAAGACTAAGTATTAGACAGCTACATTATCATCATGGTCACCTTAGTATGAAATTAATAAATAATAAAAACTATCTATTTAAAAGTTGCACAAAAAGCTATGAACTAAATTAAATTTATAACTTAGACAAAATTAAACTAACTAGCAAACGTACAAACACGGTCGTGTTCCACTACTGATTTTTTTACCCCCGGGCCCCCCAGCTTCTAGAGAAACATACGCACTAAAACTTAATACTCTCTAAATTAAAATATCAAGGTTTAATTCCACATGTTTCTATGTCAATATCAACTAATAGCTAGCACTTAAGCGCACTTTAACCTGTTTTAAACCTTCGTTAAGTTAAACATAAGCATGCTCGAGTTTAAGCAGAATTTGAAAGATACAGCATTTTCCTTGCCAACAGCCAAGTGACCCTTCAGTAAAGCCTTTGTCCCCTTCAATTGTTAATGGGTCGCTGTTTAATTTATGTTTTAACCCAGTTCCTTTGTGAGCATGTTTTACAACATGGCGAGTCTCAACATAGTGATAAGGAAAATAAATTACAGTTACATTTTCGACATTTTTCTAATTAATTTATAATTTTTCTGAAACATGTTCGTCTGGAAATCTGGATATTAAATGAGTATTTAGAATATCGAAATTGCCATTTACAGATGAAACAGTCAAGTATAATGCGTTTCGATTTTCGGATTTCCGAATATTTTATTAAGAGCCCAAATAGGTTGACCCCGCATTGTTAAATGTTATAGGGCTAGTTTATTTCACCTACAATCAACTGAATCCTCTACTACGATTTCGTTCTTTCTGCTTTCTTGAAGTAAGAAAAACGATCTCCGTAGTGCACTTGTTTTTTATGTATTGAGGATTAAATACAAAAAAAATGAGAACTATGCTTGTATGTGCTTTGACATTTATGAAATTGGGTTCGTTTGGTAGTTCTACGTCCTGGGGTGCGGCAAATTATCAATCTTCAACTTCAAGACGTTGTATTTTAGTTAGATGGTACTTAGATGAAATTATATTGGAGGAACAATATTTCTTTATATTGTTCCCTTGAATAGTTCATTAGTGTACGGTCAACTTAACTTCTAACGCAATCTCAGCTAGATGTCAATGTTGGCTTAAGTTGGTCACACTTGGCGAGCGTCCAAGCCAGTTCATTTAATTATTGGGACAAGGAATACTTCTCCTAAGTGATTCGATTCTTTGAGTGCATTAGATCTATATATTTGACATCATATTACTATTGTATTACGAGCATGTTTTATTTTTGTAATATTATATAACTAGTTAAGAAACGTCTTTTATTATTTGCCTTAACCTTTGGCTGTTACGGGAATAGTAAACCTAACAATGTTTTGGATGTTTTGATGCAATAGCGAGATATTTTTGTATGAGATAAATAAAATAGTCAGTGTTTTATATAAAGGTAAACAATAAAAAAGTAATCGTTTTTAACATCTATATTAATATATAAAGTTGAAAAATTGGTTTGTTTATTTGTTTGTTTGAACGAGCTAATCTTAGAAGCTACTGGTTCGAATAAAAAAATGTGTTATTTGGAGTATTCATCGAGAAAGTCTATAAAACATCGCCCTGCGACTAATACAAGCGGAGATACAGCGAGAAATGTGGGTTATCAATATGGGTCTCTGAGGCATGCGTTGCTAAAATAATTCAAGATACTCAAGAATTTGTATGAAAAAATTATTCCTCTGTAAATGATCTAAAATCTAAAAATTCCACGACGCTATATTTAAGATTGCAAGAACGACAAGAAGAGATTCGACCGACGTCGTGGGTCGTGGGTTTGCAAAAACGAATTTTCATGCCCAAAATAACAACGGACGCACTCATTCTCGCGGACGAAGTCGCTGACACAGCTAGCTATATATGAACCTTTCTATAAACATCTTGCAATCTCATGGCACTATTTAGACATGAGTTATTCAGTAAAAAACAAAACGTGAAGTTACAACAAACAAAATAAAAAGAACAAATACAAAACAGCAAAAATCAACAATTTATGTTCCTGCAGAAGTATGGCTAGTCAATTAAAATCTCAAAAAGATTTTAATTGGCTTCCAAAAGTTGGAATTAGATACTTTTTCTTCATTAATATTGTTGGTTCGAGATTTGAACAGAAATTTTCATAAAGTTCGAGTTTGCGTAATTTTCTTAAAAATAATAAGGTAGAGTATTAGGTACGAATATTTTTTTCCTTCATATCTTTACTATCGTAATTGAATTACTGTTTTTAATATCAAAATACTTATTATTTAAATAAAACACTTTAACGGTGTAAAACTCGATATATATTACTTAAACTCATAAGAAAATAATTTTTACTTGCCCCGTTGCTGTTGTAAAGCATTCGAAGCCACAATTGAAATAATTATCACATAAGTTTTACTAATATATCTCGCGTTTTAAACTGTTAAAGTGTTTTATTTAAATGTGTACACAGATTGTTTGTGTGTTTAAATGTGTACAGACAGTATTCTAAATACTATTAAATATGTTTTCTTTATAGGCAAATATATCTAGAAATTGTTTATTTGCACAGATACAAAATGGCCAATCCAATCCATATGTAGGACAGCCACGAGGAATTTCGGACACTGCAACAGAACGCGTGTAACCCGAAATCCGAGATCGAAATTGAAAATTTAATCTCCTAAAACTAATAAAACGATCTTTGCAGACACATGTATAAATTCGGATACACACTCCAATAAATCAATTAAACGCAGCACAATACGAAGTATCCGAACGCTGGCCGTTTGCCAGATACGTGCCTAAAACAACGCCAGTGGATGCAATTGTCTGAATTAATGCAGCAGTTTGATGGATTGTATCGCTGCGGACAAGTGAAGGGTGGATGGTATTAGACGATGCTCCACTAAAACTGGGAAACGCATACACAAGTAGCACAGCTAAGTACTACATAGCCTGTGTTGTTGGCGTAGCTGTTACAATCGTGGGCATCAAATCACTTCTTCCAAAACATAAGTACAATATATTATCGAATCTTAATATCATTGTTAGTCGGGCTGCTCTGATCATCTCCGGATGATGTCGACCGCTCGTGAAGGCAAAACGTCCAGAACCTCTTCTCGCTGACGTCGGCCGAACAGCCCGAATATAATGATATGCTGAATAATGGCCGTGAAAGCCTTGTACAATATATTATCAAATCTTTATTATAAACCTGAAGGTTAAACGGTACCTGAGAGATCGCGTTAAGCCGGCGGTCCCGGTTATATATTTAATTTCGTGATGGTAATACTTTATCTGTTTGACTCTCTTTTCTATGAGAGAGAAGACCTACCTGGCTATATAGTATATTAACAAATGAAACGAAAGTGCGTAACGCAACGCAACGCAAGTATTTACGTACGTAATAGGATATATTAGTAATTAGTGAAGTATTTTAAAATTTCCCTCTTATCTTCTCAATATATACAGATCACTACATTACACAGATAAGATATAGAATAACAAACAATACCTTTTTACGTTAACCAAAAATTATTTTCAAGTGAAATATAAGTTTAAAAAACACTCACATTGACCGTCTCAAGCCAGCGACGCGGTGATTGTTACAACTGTACGCCAACCCTAAAATAATAAATCCTTATTGGCACAAAACTATCTTAGCGATTGGCGATACATTTTAATTTTACAGAGGATTATATTGATGCAAGATATTCATAGACTTACTTATAGTTAATCTTATGAATGCGAAAGTGAATGTGGAAAATATAGGGTAGGTAATAAATATTTAAATAAAACACTTTAACGGTTTCAAACGTGATTAAGAAACGCCGGGCCTTAGTTAAAAATAATTTTAACTAAACTTTTTAACTAAAATATGTCGCGTTTTGAACCGTTAAAGAATTTTGTTTAAATGTACTACTTGCGTAAACTACAGTCAGTATTTAAGTAATAAATACTCATTAAATCTAAAACTGTTCAATCAATGTTAGTATTTAATATGACTATAGCTTAAGAATCAGGGTTTTTATCTGGTAATTTCATTATGGATACGGATACACCTTCATGGATAAAAAGCAGTCTCGTTTATGGTAACAGTGTTCAAATGGTGAAACTACCTTCGTAATTCTCTTACAAGCTTTGTTTATTCTACCCGTGTTTGGTAACGCAAACAATTGGCTGTGATCTCATTCATTACACGCATTAGATGCAAGCAGCCGACGTAGACGACGTTCCCTGATTTATCGGACCACCTCCTGCCCTTAACGACACGTCGTGATGTACGGCTGGTAGGTATGGTTCAAGGTAGAAGTGGAAGCGATAAATGATATTGCATTCTATATCTATACTAATATATAAAGCAGAAGAGTTTGTTTGTTTGAAGGCGCTAATCTTGGGACCTACTTTAAATTGATAAACATTTTTTTTGTTGGTCAGAGTCTTTATGGAAGAAGGCTTTAGAAAATGTGGAAAATTCGGGGATATCGATCATTGTGGGTTTTAGGGTCGACTCAAGAAATACTGAGAACTGCGGGACGCTAACGACGTCGTGGGTAGTCTAAAAATCTCTTATCATCATTTGGTTTTCAAAAACAAATTTGGATGCCCAAAGTAATTAGTACGTCAGTACTTATTCTACGCGGACGAAGGCGCTGAAATAATTTAATAAAATGTTAAGGAGGTACTTTGTGTAGACTACGTTCGGGTTCGACGGTTAAGTGTATTTAATATTATAAATTGTTTCAGACGAGCAGAGCACACCTGAACCTTCATTCTTCAAAATGTAATTTGAGTCGTAGAGTATCTCAAACACGTGAAGGTTTTTAAGTGCATTTAAAAAAGTACATGCTTTAGATATTATTGATAGTTTTTAAGATGAAGTGAATGATGTTTTTTTTTAATTTAAAACCACGTAAGTTTTCTATTAAAAATGCACATAATTAAGGAGAAGTATTTTTTTATATTTGGAACACATGTATTATTAAATAGTGATATCTAGAAAAATAATTTATAAATAGACAAGTTGAAACTCACTATATAATATTATACGTTACAATTATGTTTATAGAATGAGTACGCATTTTATGACTTACGCCATACACGTAACCTCAACTGTAAATACTAAAGAACAAAGAGAATTATTTGGAGATGAAGTCAACCGCGATATTGCACGGACAGGTCCGAGTGATTAATGTTGTATGTAATTTACACTTACACTTTTGTTACATTTACACATTGTTACACGCCTTTAATGTGATTTCAAAGGACTTTTAGATCTAGGTGTTCGTATTTTACGATTTTAACATTGCAATGGAATGTAAAAGAATCGTTCAAAATTAAATACTGTCTGTAGTTTACGCCAGTAGTACACATTTAAATAAAACGGCAGCCATGGTCACGGGGAGACTAAAGTAGTCTCCCCTTAACCACGGCTGCAGTAGAGCACCCGAAACTTGGCCCGTAGTTAAAAATAATTTGAAATAATATATATCGCGTTTTAAACCGTTAAAGTGTTTTATTTAAATCTCTTTTTACCTATTAAGTGTTTTAATTGTCCTTAAACATAAAAATAAATAAAGCGCTTATGACTTTCTACACTTTAAATAGGTTTGACGGAGGTAAAACTTGTACGGCGTCTCATTGAGACATATCTTTTGTTATTAAGCGGACCTGATAAAGGACAATCAACAAAAAAGGGTTTAGTTCATTCCTAGTATGAGTTAACAACATGCAACTTAAATATAATAATATAAATAATTCAAATTTCAAATTTGTTGGTACATTGGTAAGGTGTACGTTTCCCAAAATAGACGTGCCCAATTTCCCTATTAATTATCCCTCCACTCGAGAAACTCTCAAATTATTTGGTAACGTGTTCGCAACCCCAACGAGTGGCAATAAACCGCAAGATAGAATGCCGCTGAAGTGTCCTCAAGTTAAATCTCTTACGTGGCAGCATTTTATAATAACCCACAAAACGTATCGATGAAACACTAAAATAAATTGACTATAATTATTATTAATAGAGCAAAAAACAGGTTTTTATCGTGAACTAAATAAATCGTTTAAAATTTAATTGACCCCTTAAAAGATAGCTCATTTGATTATGTTAATAATGATTATATGAAATACGTCATAATGTGACAATATGACTAAATACAGATTATAACAAAGATTTTTAGAGAAAATTAACAGACTAACAATTGATATTTTTATATTTACATATTTTTTTTAAGTATAGTTAACTTGAAATAAATATTTCTTTTGAAAATGTTATTGCATTTTTTTATTAGATTAGATTTTACTAGAATCTAATATTCTACTAAGTGTAAGTATACATATATACCGAAGTAGGAAAACGTATTTGCTGTAAGCCTCAAACAATCGAAATTACGTTTTTTACATCATTTTTATCAGAAATAAATACTGTGTCGATTGGTCTGGTTCTCATATTACTACGACAAAATCAGTCACGCCGTCAGGTGTTTGAAAAATATTTGTGTTTGTTAGTCGTAAGTCTGCCAAACACTCTTCTTTTTATGCATTTGTTGGTTACGCCATTTTTGCAGTCAGCAAATTTTTCAATTTATTACGCCGGATTACGCCAGTTTAGGGGGATGATGTATTTTCATTGCCTACTCTTACGTTTTTTTTATATCTGATTCGATTAGCTTGATTTATTTGGTATTTGATTTTGTTGACTATGTTATTAGTCATTATAATAATGCGTTTTAAATAAAACAGGTACTTAAAATGTATTTAAGGTACCTGTTTTTTTACATACGTTAAAATCGTGTTCCTACGATGTGTAGTTTTTGAGTTACGATTTCTTTGTAAATTTGAAAAAAGTTTTTTGGCTTCGGTGAACATCTCTTATTTTGCAACTTACAGCAAATACGTTTTCCTAAGTCGATCTTAATAAGATTACATACCTAAATGTGTCCGTCTTAAAAAGGCTAATATAATCCAAAATTGACGCAATATTAAATCTACAAACCACACCATTAGACTGTTCCGTGTTTAACATTAGTTTAATTCCAGCTTGGGTTGGTGGTCAGATGTAATTGTGCGGTTAACGCACTGAATTAAGCCTAAATGCATATATTGAGTGAGTGTACGGGCAACTAATAGAATAACTGATACTACTTTAAATAAAACGGTTTAAAAGGCGAAATATATAAATTATTTTTGGTTACAGATAATAATAAATAAAAAAAATATAAGAATTATTAGTTAAATTTGTATACAAGTTTCAGTAATATATTTCGCGTTTTAAACCGTTGAAGTGTTTTATTCAAATACTCACGTAAACCACAATTATGTCGGCGATAGGGCAGAGGTTTCGTGTTTATTTTTGCACAAATACCAGAATTAGATTGACCTGTAATTTACAATAAATCGGATATTACAATCACAAATTCCTTTAAAACAAAATTATTGAAATGACTATATAAAATCTTAAAACATAGTTGAATATTTTGAATTATGGTTATTATACATTTTGTAGCATTCCAATGCATTTATTTTATACGAATTACATTTATCCTATAAACAAACTTCATTTCCTTAGAGGTTATGAAAACTAACTATAGATGGCGCCACTAGTTAAACGCAAATCAAATTAGGCTTTGTTCGTTTATTAAAACAATTAGAGTTATAATAATGATTAATTATTCATCTAATTTTACTGTAAATATTTATACAAAAATAATCTATATAATATAATACGAGTCAAATATTTACAAAATAGTCAATACAATGTCTTTAAAATTTGAGTTCATTTTTCAAACTGTATTGAAGTTCATTCATGTACCTAGTTACCTATAGACATAAATGATGCTTGATTTGATATAGAATCCACTGCTGTGGTTCAACTGTATAGATCTCAAATTCGAGTTCGGGTAAGTTATATATAGGTTGTGGTTACTGATAAACACATTCGTCATTAACATTATAAAAAAATATGCTTCGGTGTTAGCAGATCATCAGTTTAGATAATAGAAAAGAGCGCAACCATTGCGGAGGGAAACGAGAAGGTTATGACAGACTTAAAACTAACCCCAGAGCTGAATCTTAGAGACAAAGAAGTTTCTCGTCTGCGCAACCTCGGTGGCGAGTGAAAAGTAAATTGTCGGTCGTACTAAAGACAAACGATGACGTCACGCGAACAGTGCAGCCATTTATCACAATTAGCGATGCCACGAGCGCGTTTCGGTGAAAGTCGCTCGTCTGTGACGGACCTATTAAACGATCTCCTTTGTTTGTCGTTTAAATAATCCTCTATACATACAAATAAATTCTATAAATAAATATTAATACAACGTGTAAAACACGGACACAAAATTGAAGAATAAGTAAATAATGCTACATACAGAAAAACTAATTCTATAAATAAATAACATAATAATGTATCACTCCACTATATAATTAACATAACCTGTATGACACATTGTTTTACAAAGATAAATCACAAAAAAAAAGACTCGGACATAAGACCGTGGATTTTGTTATTTATTTAAACAAGTACTGTTTTTTAAGTATAATCTTATCTAATAAAAACTGTCATACAAGCTAAATCAATGAAAAAATGCTTAGAAATGAACGCACCGTGCCGGGCCGTGTCCGCTTGTGATACTCTTATTTGATATTTCTAGTCAAATGAGAGTCTACGTCAATAGGAGCCTACGCTTAACGGTTAACGCCGAATATTCAAAGCCAAAATAGGTCGACCGCGCATCTTGTAAAGACGTTATGTGGCTGGGTTACTTTAGCAACCACTAAGTGAACCGAAAGCTTGTCTGACCTCCTCTGGCGTTAAAAAAGTATAGGGCAACAATATCATGCTCTATACCATGTTTTAAAAGATTCTCATTAGCTTGAAAAACAACATGGCAACACCAACTAATTACGTCGATAGCGTAGTGCAAATACAAATTCTTCAACGCTACCATCAATTTGCGCTAAAAATAAAACCGCTGTCAAAACTTCACTAGTTAAAAATGAACTACAGAAGGCCAGCTACCGAACCGTTGCTAATTACTGGCAACTTGCAATCAATCTTTTATTCACCTAATTGTCGATGTGGCCGCGTCTGACAGTACCTTAATTGCTATAAATTAACGCCATTATAACTGTATTGGATGATTCAGTTCAACAAGAAATATCAATTATTGTATTTAGCATTGGCTATAGGTGAAATTAAAGAATCATTTAAATGAAAAGAAAGTAAAAATATATGTTATTTTTTGTGTTTTAAACTTGGAACGAAGGGTTTTATTGCATGTGTCATTATAGGTTTTCATCGGTATAATATAAACCTAGTTTGCAGCTAATGCAAACTTGCAGCTAAAGATTTTTCGTAAATAACGTTACCTCAATCAAATAAAGTTGTAGTTATTTTTAAACGCCTCTGTAGCCAAATGGTCAAACGTTGTTTCGGTCGCAGGGCACAGTAGTCTACTACTTGCCTGTAATCGATTTGTGAAACGGACACAGAAATGTGTTCACCCCATGTCCCACGGGTGGAAATATAGTTTGACTTTTACAACAATTTTACGTACTGCTTCATATTCACTGTTAGTACGCGAAGATTTATATTCTATGAAACTTTGTATTAAAACAGGGGTTATTACCTACGATCTTTATTCGTTCTATTCTTTAATATTAAAAACTGCTAGAAATACATTCTGGGTGAGAATTTTTTTTTTTAGATATAATTATTATTACATTCTTTAATTAGAAAACCACTAATTTAAGTAAAAATCTCCCGATATTATAGCTAGTTAGTATAGTTAAGTCATCGTTATAAGTTATTATTGATGCACTTATAAAATGTCTTAAAATAGTATGTCCACTTCTTTTATTAATATAATTATAATTTGAATCTTTCATTAGAATACCAGTAATTTTGTGAAAAATTCCGAAATTATATACATAGTAAATACATATTTTTGAGTTCAAAGTCTGTGCACGCTCAAAGTACATTCAATTGAATTTTGATTATTATTTCTGTTTTATCGGTTTATGAAGTGTGTGTACTCCACAAACATATAGAACGCGAGTCCTTATCTTGTCCACCTAACCTTATTCGATTTAACACGATTCTGTTTCGTAATCGTGTAATAACAATTATATCACTTTATCAATACTCAATCAAGGAATTCGATTAGATATTATATTATCTAAACATAGCAAAATTGAAATCTGGGACTGTATTGAATGTACATAAAATTCAAAATCGATTAAATCAATTTTGTGATTATCACGTAATAACAATGGTAGAATTCATTTAATTAAGTTAGTGCTAGTAAATGGGACAAAGATGTTATTGAAAATTGTATTTGTAAGTGTTTTAGGCCTAGTTATTGCAGAAAAAGTGCGATATGATAATTTTGCGCTTTACAAAATATATCCCAACACCAAAGAACATGTAGAGTTTTTGAAGGATTTGTACGAAGAGTCAGATGGGTTAGATTTTTGGATACCGCCTGTGAGAGTGGGTGAATATGTAAATGTCGTTTCGTCTCCGGAGAGGCAGATGGAGTTTGAGCATTCGATGAAAAAGAGGAGCCTTAACTATGACGTCATGCTGCAAGATATACAGCAGTAAGTAACTATACAAACTATGATTTCGAATTTTTTAACAAAATTACTGGTATCTCTGAAAGATTCTGATTATAATTATAATAATAAAAGAAGTGGACATAAATCTATTTTAAGACATTTTACAAGTGCAACAATAATAACTTATAACGATGAGTTAACTATACTAACTAGCTATAATATCGCAAGTTATTTAATAAAATTAGTGGTATTTTAATAAAAGAATCTAATAATAATTACATTAATAAAAGTGGTGGAAATAAATTTATTTAAGGACGATTTCGAGGCATTTTTATGTAGGTTTCTGTAAGCAACATACTCTTACTAAATAAAAATTTTGGTTTCAGAGCCCTTGACGATCAAATAATGTTTCGAAAGAAACGTGATACCAGACGAGAAATGTTTTGGACAAACTACCAGACTTTGGAAGACATATACAACTGGTTTTACTATTTAGCTGAGACTCATAGTGATATCGTTTCTATTATTCAGGCAGGCACTTCTTTTGAAGGTAAGGTTCTTTTTAGGTGCACTCAATTGGTAGAGGAACAGCACATAATGCTGACGATGCCGGATCAAGTCCTGCCCGGGTCGAAAAGTTTTTCAATGTTACATGTAAAAAATAATAAAGTCCAACATGTTTCAGAAAAATTATTAATTGAAAAATTAGAAACATGTTAATGTGGGGATCAACCCACGACCCGTTGAATATAAGCCATACATCGCTACCATTAGACCAAGGGCCCGACAGATTTGTGGCATTATCACATTTTTTACAGGTAGAAACATAACTGGTGTCAAGATAGCGAGAAACTCTGGAAGGAAGATATTCTTGATAGAAGGAGGCCAAATCGCTGCTGATTGGTTGTCTCCAACAGTCATTACCTACTTGGTGGATCAGTTAGTAAGGGGCGAAGACCCTGAAGCTTTAGCTGCTTCCCGCGACTACGAATGGCATATCTTCCCCATGATCAATCCCGATGGACACGAGTATACTAATAATGCTGTGAGTTTATTTTCATTATTTCAAACGTATTTCAATTATTTGAATATCTGAATGTGTAAATTTGTCTTAAAGATTATATTATTATATATAATTAACTAAGAATAAGTCTGTTTACGTATTTTACGTTCAGTCTGTATTATGTCTTTATCTCCCTATATACATATCTTACTTATAAGTTAGGTACATAAGAATTATTCTTATTATAATGAGCTACTAAACTACTCAAAGTTTAAAGCATAATTGTGTACCTAGTTAGTAAGCCTTGTTTTATAAATAAACGTCTTCCAATTATCAAACGCTTACAAGCAATTCGTATGAAATAGTACATTATAATATAAGTGCGGTAAGTTGAAAATTACAGCCGAGGCGATATTACTAGCCCGAGCCACCGGCGAGAGCTATAAGAAAGCAGAGGCTGTAATTTTCAAAGCGCACGTATGTCATACGACGTTTTATAACATATTTACGAGGAAATTAATAAAACTTAGTTAAACGAATAAATCTTTAATTAATTGTTAAAGCAGTTATAAAAAATTTTACTTGTCCACAAATTTTTAGGCAAAGGCACAAAAACAGTCAGTATTACTATAAATATTTTTGTGTTATTGTTATAGATTTGTGTTATGGTTGTAATTTATTGTCAAAACTATTTAAATTAAAGAATTAAATGTTTATTATATTTTACTTTCCAAAGTTAACTTTATTCATAAAATAATGACCACTTTCTTGACATAAAACCTCTTTGCTAAGATTTTTAAAGGTATCGTTTATTTTTATACGGAGTATCGTCGAACTTTATTTCTAAAAAAGGTGCATTTTACATTACATTATCGCACAAGTACATAATGAGATACATTACGATATTGAAATTGTTGTAATTACAACCACTTTACGAGCAAATATGTTAAAAAATATATTACTGTAGTTGAAATATTTGCTAGTGGACATTCCGGATAGATGCAGAGGGATATAGAGTTTTTATGGGGTAGGGTACTGAAAGCGGTATGCATAAACAGTTACCTTTCTTTACCAGTTAATCTTAATAAGCCTATGTCAATAAGTTAAATAAATTCATCGTCAATCAATAAATGTTTAGTTTTAAAGCACTTTAAAGGCCGTGTTTCA